>ML776625.1:1031326-1075692 GCA_009831015.1 Picea engelmannii | reverse complement strand
GATGAAATATTTTCTCCTATTGTTAAAATGACTTCAATTAGAACTATTTTAAGTCTTGTGGCAGTAGAAGATCTGCATCTTGAATAGTTAGATGTAAAAACAACTTTTCTACATGGGGATTTGGAGGAAGAGATTTATATGTAGTAGCCACAGGGTTATGAGGTCAAAGGGAAGGAGAATTTGGTATGCAGGTTGAAGAAGAGATTATATGGCCTAAAGCAAGCTCCAAGGCAGTGGTATCTGAAGTTTGACAGGTTTATGAAAGAACAGGGTTATAGTAGATGTCATTCTGATCACTGTGTTTATTTTAAAAGGCTAGAAAATGGAATCTTTATTATCTTGCTATTGTATGTAGATGACATGATTGTTGGAGGGTCTAATATGCAGGATATAAATGTGCTCAAGAAGAAATTATCCAATTCATTTGTGATGAAGGATTTGGTTGTTGCAAAGAAAATCCTTGGTATGAGAATAAAAAGAGGCAGGAAAAATCGCAAACTGACATTGTCTCAGGGTGAGTACACAGAGAAGGTGTTGGAGAGGTTTAGAATGCAGAATGCAAAACCAGTTATCACACCTTTGGCCAGCCATTTCAAATTAACTAAGAAAATGTGTCCCAAAACATAGGAGATAGAATACATGTCCAGCGTCCCTTATTCATCAACAGTTGGCAGCTTGATGTATGCAATGGTTTGCACAAGACCAGATATTGCACATGTAGTGAGAGTTGTGAGTAGGTATATGAACAACCTAGGTAAAGAACATTGGGAGGTAGTAAAGTGGATTCTCATGTATTTGAGAGGTACTGCTACTCATGCATTATGTTTTGGAGGTTCAAACACTTTTCTACAGCGATATGTTGATTTAGATATGGCAGGTGATAAAGATAGTAGGAGGAGTACCATAGTGTATGTGTTTACTATAGGTGGAACAACAGTAAGTTGGATTTCAAAACTGCAAAAGGTTGTTGCACTTTCAAAAATAGAGACAGAGTATGTTGTTTCTATAGATGCTAGTAAAGAGATGATTTGGTTACAAAGGTTTATGGAGGAATTGGGAAAGAAGCAGGAGAATAGCAGGTTGTACTATGACAGTGAGAGTGCCATTCATCTTGCAAAGAACTTAGCCTTCCATTCGAATACTAAGCATATACAGTTGAGGTACCACTTCATACGATCTACCTTGGAAGATGGACTTTTGAATTTGGAAAATATACACACTAGCCAAAATCCTAGAGACATGTTAACAAAGGGAGTAACTAGGGAAAAACTGAGTTCTTGCTCAGTTTCATTTGGTCTTCAAGAATGAAGATGAAGATGAGAAATTTGCTAGGTCCAAGAATTTTCAAAGTCCAGCATATACAAAAGTGGTGGAGTTGTTGAGATCAATCTCCAAGTGGGAGATTGTTGGTTGTGGAGCCTGATTATCTTCCTGATTTAGAGGTCTTTTACTTTCAACAATGTTTATACCCCATGAAGTATTTACACCCCAGAAGTATGTACACTCTTCCACACAGGGGAATGCAGAGGGGGGGTACCCCCTCTACGGGGTTCGGGGGGGATATCCCCTCAGCTGGGGTGTCTAGGGGCAAGAGGGCCCCTAGCGGGGGTTTGGGGGCAGCGTCCCCCAAAGGAAAAATTGTCTTGTAAATGTATATTGTAATTTCATTGTAAATCTAGACCGTTCATGATAAGGACGCAAATCTAATGGTAGAAATTATGTTAGGGTTTTTTTCCCTAGAAGGAAACCCTCTTTTATGAGGGAAATGTATTGTGGCTATGGTTGATGGCGAATATTGTATTCTGAGATAGGAGACTGTGAGAAAAAGAAGAGGAAGTTACAATAGGTTTGTTGTAGGTTGTATCCCTTCATATGTTGGATACTAATAAAGGAAGGACCTGGAAATTTCTCTGGTGGATGTAGTACACACTAGATGAACCACATAAATCAGTGTCTCTTTTGTATTGTGTATCTTTTGTGTTTTGTTTTTGCATTTGTTTTATTTTATTTCTCCATGGTCCTGTTTTTCTAACAACTAGTTTTGGATTAGTCAACAACCCTAACTTGGAATAATCATAACTTTGTACTTGTAATGAATAAATATCTAGACCTGATACACAATGTTCTTCATTGTGTTTTATGCAATTCCTCCATGTTTAACTACTTGGAACCTTTCATAAAAGGAGTTATATAAAAAATGGAATAACTTGTTGAATTCTGGCTTATTCTAGAGAGCGACCTTGTAGAGATTTCCCCGCACGGAATATTTTTTGAATTGATATGAAGCTGTTACACAGAATACTATAAATTGAAATCTGAACAAATCATTTACTTTTACTGAACTTTGATCTGTTATGAATAACTTATGACATTTTTACCTGAAACACCTATTTTAGACTAGTTTTTGGACTAGCCACAAACCCTATTTTCCACAGAGTGTAACTCCAAAAATATAATGACACACAAGATGAATTTTTTACCACATATACTTGGATATGTTTACTAACTAGAATATCAAATTCACAGTCTGAATCATTCTAGAAGAAAATTTATTGAGAAAATGGTGAGATGACCTGTAAATAACATACTTTAGAAAACATCATCAAAAGAATTTATCCTTCCTTGAATTCCAGCCTTCTTTTCTTCACCTTCCCTCATAAATTCAGCTTAGATATCCTTTGGTTACCTCATACATCTATATATATTCAATATTCTCAAATGTGATCTAAAATGAGAGATCCTTGCTTCTTATTTATACTCTCCAAGTAGCTTCCTTAAAAACATCTTCTAGGTCACTTTGCTCACTTTCCTTATTTTAGGGTTAACCCACTTCTAATTTCTCCATTAAATTTATTATTTAAATAATTTATTTTGTATTCACTTTGAATTATATTACACTCATCACTTCACTTTATTATTTACCTTCTAAAATCTCTTAAACCACTTTGACTACTTTGACCTTTTGGGGCTTCTAGATGACATATGAGGGTCCTCCAACTTCGTAAGGCCATAACTTTCAAACTATGAGGTGTTATGTGACATTCCACATACCAACAGAAATGGAATGAAATATCCTATCCATGTATAATAGTATTACCTAAAAATATATCAAAACGCATACCGTTATCCATTAAACAAACTTTGGTCCATTACCCAAATCTGGGTTCTCCAACTTCTTATGGCCATAACTTTCTAACCGGGACGATTTATGTGACGTTTCACATACCACCAAAAATGGAATGACAAGAAATATCCATATAGGATATATTCACTGACAAATTCACTAACCTTCATCTAATTATTCCACAAATAAGCATCGATTCTCTAACCATACTTCTAGGATAACTCAATCCGTAAAGCATCTTCCCGTGAGGGCTTCCACCATAAGGGGACCACTTTGGATTTCATAATTTATGCTATTGGGATTTATTCAAGGGTTTAAATCAATGAAAACCAACCTTAATAAAAAATCTCCCCCTTTGGCATTGATGGAAACACTCTGACGCAAAAATAAAATTATGTTAAGCAATATTGAAGTCATATCACTCATTCTCCCCCTAGAAAAAATCCTCTGTCCTCTGCATCTCTGTGACCATTTCTCACCCTGGAAAGATGCCTCTATATTATGCATCTGATGAATCTCTCCCACTTTTTCATCAATGGAAAATGTATCTTTCCATCCGGGGCTGCTCCTCTTCACTGAATTCTCCTCTTTATGGTGCTTCCTTGTGTACATCTAAGACATATAAGATAAGCATTCAAACGAATTCATTTTGGAGTAGAAATAAATCTCAGTCTCTGGCAAAGATACTCAAAGGCTTCATGTGGAATTGGTTTTGTAAAGATGTCTACCACTTGTTCTTTTGTGCCCGCATACTCAACTTGATGTTATTTTCTGCAACTTGCTCCTGTAGAAAGTGATACTTGATTGGAATGTACTTCGTCTTGGAGTGCATCACCAGGTTCTTTGAGATATTGGTGGCACTTGTATTATCACAATATATTGGAATGGGCTCATCATACTCAACCTGTATATCTTTCAGAGTTTGTTTCATCCAAATAACCTATGTACAACATGATGTTGCTGCAATATACTCTGCCTCAGTTGCAGATAAAGATATTCATGATTGTTTCTTTCATAGCCATGATACTAAACACTCACCCAAGTAGAACTCTTCTCCACTGGTGCTTCATCGGTCATCAATACAACCTGCCCAATCTGCATCTGTGTAGGAAATAAGTGATAGATCGTTTCCTTTTGGATACCATAATCCAAACTCTTTTGTTCCTTTGAGATATATGAAAATCTTCTTCACTACTAATACATGTGATTCCTTTGGTGCTGCTCGAAATCATGCCATCTGTCCAACTACTTGCATTACATCTGGTCTAGATGTTGTCACATATAGTAGGCTTCCAATCATTGACCTGTATTTCCTCTGATTTCTAGACTTTGAATCATCATCTTTGCTCAACCTGCAATTGGTTTGCATGGGAGTGATAACTAGTTTGCAATCTTCCATTCATAACCTCTTTATCATTTCTCTTATATACTTGTTTTGAGAAACAAAAATTCCTTGGTTTCTTTGACATATCTGGAGTCCCAAAAAGAAGGATAGTTCTCCAAGTAATGACATTTCAAATTCATTCTTCATATCCTTTGCAAATTTATGGCTTAACCTGTCATCATCGCTACCAAAAATAATATCATCAACATAAACTTCAATTAATAAAATATTACCTTGACTTACCTTGATGTAGAGGTTGTTGTCTGCACTTCTTTTTCTGAACCCTTCTTGTTGTAAATATTTATCCAATCTAGAGTACCATGCTCTAAGAGCCTGTTTTAGACCATACAAGGCCTTCTTTAATTTGAACACATAGTCTTCATTCTTTGACAAATGAAATCCTTCTGGTTGTTCAATGTAGACTTTTTCTTCAAGTTCCCCATTCAGAAAAGTTGATTTTACGTCCATCTGATACACTTTAATATTTTTGGAGCATGCATAAGCTAAAATCAAATGGATTGCTTCCATTCTGGCAATTGGGGAAAATGTCTCTTCAAAGTCGATTCCTTTACTCTGTGCATATCCTTTACATACCAATCTATCTTTGTTCCTTGTAACATGTCCATCTTCATTTAATTTATTCCTGAAAACCCATTTTGTGTCAATCATATTCTTATTCTTTAGTCTTGGAACCAATTCCCAAGTGTCATTTTTCTCTATTTGATCCAATTCTTCATCCATGACCTTATTCCAAAATGCATCCTTGCTGGCTTCTTCAAAATAGTTTGGTTCAATTGTGGATAAGAGTGCAAGGTGTGTTTTTTCTGGTGAATGGATTCTTCTTCTAGTCTCAACTCTTGCATCTTTGTTTCTGATAATCTGATCTAAAGGATGATTCTTCTATACTTTTCTGCTAGGTGTCTTTGGAGACACTTGTTGAAATTTCTCTTATGCTTCTATCAGATTATCATCATCTTCCTCTCCTACTTCTTTTTCATCTTCTTCTTCCTTTTTGAAAGGTTGTTCCATTGATTCATTTTCTTCTTCCTTTGATTTTGGTCTGCTTGTTTCATGAATTGTTACCTTGATGTTTTTCACAACTTTGTTCAATCTTAGATTGTAACACTTGTATGTTTTCCTTGTACTTGGGTAACCAACAAGTACATATTTATCCACATGAGATTCAAACTTTCCCATTCTGCCATCTTCTCTTTTGATGTGGAATTTGCTTCCAAAAACTGCCACCTAGCTGACTTAACTAATCAACTAGTCTTCAATTGATTGACTGAAATAGAGTGTAGTGAGGAGTAGATCAAGGAATCAGGGGTAATGTGCCAATATGGTGATGAAACCAAGGCAAGTGTGCATTATCATGGTGATGATCCCAATGTTGCATGGTGAGAAAATCGATGCAACATCTAGACTCAACTCAACTAGTCAAATTGAAGTGTCAACTGAAGAGAATATTCCCTAGGTGGAATATTCTCCCCTAAAATATAGGAGACTAGATAATGACTAATTATGACTAATAAACAAGGGGAAATCCAAGAAAAATAAATCCTATGTGTGTGTGAAGTAACTCCAACATTTTTTTCATGGAGTTATGAGGAATTAAAGGAATATGATAAAACAATATTTCAACATATCATTATATTAAGAGAAGGAAGAAAACCGGTCAAGAAGAAAATAATGACAATGAATCCCTAGTTAAAACCATTGGTGAATATAGAGTTGTAAAAATTGAAGAAAGATGCAATAATATATCCCATCAGGCATTCTGACTGGATTTTGAATCTGGTGGTAGTGAGAATGAAGACTAGGGAGATTCAGATGTGTGTGGATTTTAGGGATCTCAATAAATCAAGTGTAAAATACAATTATCCTATATCTAACATGGAGTTACTTCTTCAACAAGTCATTATATATTCTTGTATTTCCATGTAAGATGGTTCTTCTAGATACAATCAAGTTTTGGTTGCAGAGGAAGACAGAGTGAAGAAAAATTTCATAATGCCTTGGGAGACATGTGCATATGCTCGGATGCCCTTTGGTTTAAATAATGTTGGAGGTACATTTTAGAGGGATATGGACCACACATTTGAAGGTTTGATAGGGAAATTAATGGTGGAATGCCAATATGATTTGACCATCCATTCAAAGATAATAAATGATTGCATTCATCATCAGTGGAAAGTATTTGAAAGATGTTGATTATATAGAGTTTCTTTGAATCCAAAGAAATGTTTGTTTGTTGTGACTGAAGGAAAATTGTTAGGGAATATTTTGTGAAAATAAGGAATTTATATTGACCCAAAGAGGGTTAGAGATATTAATGAACTAAACCCTCCATCATCTACGAAAGGAGTCTAGACATTTTTTAGCAAAATCATTTTTTTGCAAAGATTTTTTCTTAATTACACAAGTATTGTAAAACCAGTCAATTTATTGTTGAGAAAGGATAAAAGGTTCGAATGGACTTCAAATACAGAGGAATCCTTTAGTAAAATAAAAATGGTAATCACTATGACCCCAATCCTCATTAGACTAAATTTTCAAAGAGATTTTATCAGTTATTTGTTTTCCACATAAAGTGTTGTAGCATCAGTTCTTACTCAAAGAAATGATAAGGGTAAAGAGTTATCGATCAAATTTATGAGTAAGACTCTCGATGATAATGAATTAAGATATTCAGAATTGGAGAAGAAATATTTCTCTCTTGTAAAGGAAGTAGCACATTTTCGAACCTACATTTTGAATTCTCGTGTCACAACATATGTTCCATCCTCTTCAGTGAAGATTCTTTTAAGCCAACAATTGAGATAAGGGAAATGGGTGAACTGGTTGGAAATGACTCAAGAATATGACATTGAAATAAAGCCTATGAAGGTCACCAAAGGGAAAGGATTATATAAGCTCATTGTTGGTGGTGATGCTCTGGATGAAATGATTTCAACAGTTTCAATTGGAGATCCTATATCTAGTTCAGAGTGGTATAAAGATATTGTGTTTTACTTGAAATATGGACAATTTCCCGTTACCATGACTCCAAAGGAAAGAATGGATTTAAAAATGAAATGAAATCACTATGTATTTATTTCTAAAATATTATTCAGAAGGAATTATGACGGTATGTTATTGAGATGTGTTGATGAAAAGAGAGGTCAAGAAATGATACTAGAATTTCATGAAGGCATATGTGGAGAACAATTTTCCCCTACTACCACAGTACATAAAATAATCAGAGCCAATGTTAAGCCATAATTCATGGCACATTACCCATTAATTGGGGAATATTAATTAGTATTTTTATTTTATTTATGCCATCTTGGGTCCATTAGTTGTAATTGTACCTCCTACTCTCCTATATATAACAAGGAGACCTTTTCATTTGGAATCATCTTGTAATTGTGAATTCATATGATGTATAAGAAGGGTTCCCCCTAAAAGAGGCTTATTATATGAATTTATCTCTTTTTCAAGGCATTCAATACTTATTCTTAGGTTTTTATGCTATTTTGATATTTGGTTCTTAACATTTGGTATCAGAGATAGACAATCCTTCGGACTGGCTTCTTCAAAACAGGTGTTTTTGGAATTTTCACTATAAAAAAATTTCTGGAAGGTTTAAGGATCTGTTATTTCTATGGTGTAGAGGAGACATATAGAGATAATGTTTTTCCAAATTTCAGATCTTGGTTCGTTAAATGTTTTGAGATACATTATGTTCAAGTTAGGGATTTTGACTTAGTCCTCAAACTAGTCAGAAACAACTCTTCTTGGAATTTCAGCTCCAAATTTTTTTCGGCTTGGTTTTAGGTTTTGAAATTTTTGGAGTATGGAGGAGGAATATTTAAGTATTTGTTTTAAAAATTTCAGACCTTGATTCGTTGTAATCTAAAATTTATTCCCTAGGGAAATTAGGATTTTGGGTTGGTCCAGATTTCAGTATAAACCAGGTGTTCTTGGGAAAATTGTTATATCTGAAGATAAGGAACTAAAATTGAGTGAGACCTATCCCATTGGTTAGAATATATACCAAATTGGTTTTTCTACTAATTTCAAGTTCTGAAGTGAATACAGTGACACATAGAAGTCTGTACAAGTTCACTCTCCTGAAGGGTCTTGGTCCTAAAGTCTGCACCTGACTGCTAAAGTGAAGAGCTAGGCCACCTCAAGTTTGGAATGGTTTATTTTTTTATTATTTGAATTTTTTGGTCAGTTGGAGGGTTGGGTTTACCAAGACAAAAACATGGTTAAGTTTTAAAGATCATATGGCTCTAGGTTCGCCTTGGTTGGTGGCACACAAATGATACACAAGGGAGAAAATAAAGGGATGGACAAAGGAAGAACAACAAAAAACTCAATGAATTATATGCTCTGAGAAGTTTAAGTCTTAAAATAATATTTCAAGGAATTAAACAAGTATCCAAACACAATTGCTCCCATAGATTTCAATAAAACAAATCTTTACTAAGGCATTATTTGTTTTATAGGTTGCATATCAGAAAATACGAGTTATACAATAGATAAAAGGAAAATGAAATGTACTTTGCACACATAAAAAATTGCATTCAAGATAAGAGAAATAGCACATATAGATTTGAACATAAAGTACACTGTCATCAAGAGCATATTCACTAGGTATAGAGCTTTAGTCCAATCATAGAACATGTTCAACCAATTTGATATATTTATTTCCTTCCCAAAAACCGAACCTTCAATTCATACAAAAACTACATATTTATCAAATTTATAAGGGTTCTCGTCCATCTGAAACTAAGGCTTAACTCTACACTATCAGTTGGAGAAAAACTTATTGACTTAACTAAATATTGATAGAGTATAGAAATGCATACTTCAAATTGACTAAACAAAAAAGGAAGTGGTTCATATCATACAAAGATGACCACTTATTATTCCTTAATTTAAAAAGTCTTGAACTTAAACAATTAAAACTGATACTGATGATAAAACAAAATTGATGCATATGTTGAACTGAACTGATCTTTGACAAAAAATGACTAGGACTGACAGAACTAAGTTATGTATCGAGACCTTGTATCCATGTGCATTGTTGGAGGCCATCTATAAGATAACTGGATAGAACACATCTTCATTAGATACCCCTAC
Organism: Picea engelmannii; assembly: GCA_009831015.1. NCBI lineage: Eukaryota > Viridiplantae > Streptophyta > Pinopsida > Pinales > Pinaceae > Picea > Picea engelmannii. The sequence goes on along the minus strand of ML776625.1, from coordinate 1,066,054 downwards.
ATAGAAACATTCTTTTGTAAATTATCTCTTTCTAAAAGAAGCAAGTCTTCCGGTGTTTCTTCTGGAGTCTTTGATACTTCTTCTGTAGTCTAGAGTACAAATTTTCCAATTCCTGGTTGTGGTGTTTGAAGGTCTGGACTTGAAGCTTTAGCTCTTGCACTTGTTGGTTGTCATTGACCTTATCTGTTTTGACCTCAACCTGCATCTTCTTCTTGTCTTTATCTATGATAGACTTGTTGTCGTCAGTTCGTTTTCTTCTCCTTGTTCTCATATTATATCTCTGTGCTACCTCGAGTTCCTTTCCTTGTGTTCCTTTAATGGACCCTTGTACTCCCAAAGTATTGGTTTTAATCATTGGTTTAATGTCTTGTGAAATGTGGTAAGGATACCCTACATGTGGTGAGGTTCCAATAGACTCTTGCTCAATATCAAGTCCATAATCATGTATTCCCTATTGAATGGAGTCTATAGGATACTCTTTTTTCATAGTTACAAATGGAATTTCTACAGTATCACCCTAATTAGACTTATATTTCTCCTTTTTTACTATCATTCCCTTCAAAACATTGACTACCATTTATTCCATGCTGGAATATTTAGGACTATCATCATCCTCAATCACAATTAATTGGGGGTATTTTAATGATGGCTTAAAAATTGGCTTGGATTTCAGCCTCAATTGATTTGTAATTCTAGTTTTTATGTTTGTATTACTTGGGGCTTCAATATTTTATTTTCCCTTCCTCTTCGGGTATCGTCTGGTTGCATGGGATTCTTTAGGAAAGGCTTCTATAGGGAAAAACTTTCCCTTTATCACTTCATTGTTGCATGAAATAGATCCAAGTTTGCCCCTCATTCTAGTGATAGGTTTATTAGGTTGTTTCTTGATGGAGGCTCTATGTTCCTCCTCTTAATGGTTGGATGAAATAGACCTATGTGGTGTTTCCCGTGTAGATGGATGTGTGTGAGAAGCTTTGCCACTTTTGATTTCCTTCCCTTTTTTATAAAATACCTTAGTTTCATGTGAGGGGACTCCTCCTGCATGGAGGTATTTGGCTTGTTTTCTTTCAACGACATGTTCCTTGTTTTGGGGCCTTTCCCCCTTTTTTTTGTGAGTTGGACATGCTTCATCAAGCTCCCAGGTTCTGGAGAAACCATGAACTTTGTCTTATGTTTACTTTCATCACCTTCATTATGTGAATCGGTCAATTGTTCATTCTCTTTCGATCCCACAAATTTGAAGAAATAACCCCAAGGCATTTCAAGTTCCTCTAAAGTGAAATACACTAGCAATTTAATTAATACTTGATGTTACAAGATCCTGTGAGAAGATTTAGGTTGACTTTGAACCCTCTTGGACATTTTGGTTAGGCTTTTAAGTAGGTAATAGGGTAATTTTATCTCTTTATCTCCACTTAGATGCATAAGAAAATGAAGGTGATAACAATGTACTATGATTAATCGACCCTCACTTGTTATATACCTTTTCACTGTTGCTAGGGATCCTTTCCAGTCTTCTTTTATCCATGACATAGGGACTCCTTGGCTCCAATTAGGGTCTTGGTGCTCAAGAACTGGGAATTTATTGCAAAGGTCGGGAAACAACTTGCCTTTCTTAAATCATATTTCCCCATATGTAGGGAGAGAAAAAGTTGCTCCAATGAAGTGTTTTGTAACATGAATCCAGGCATCCCCAAGATGGGTCTAGAAGCCATCAAACATCTACATGAACAACATATCTAGGGCCTTTGTGGTGTCATTCAAATGTGTACAGGAAGTCATAGCATTCCTCCTTTACAAAAATATCATTGATTTCGAGCATGGCCTCAAAAATCTCAAGGCCTTTTGGCTTGGTTCTATTCAATTGTCATCGCTCTCAGGGAGAAACCATGGTGTACATATTAGTTCTATTGTCAATGATGTAGTGAATGTAAATCTCCTCATGTTGAAATCGGTACCTTTGTGTGGTTAACCCTTCATTCAAGTTGTAGTAGCCATGATTGAACAATACAGTTCTCAAGACCACGATTGATGTTGTATAATGCTGAAACCGCTTGTGAATTGGTGTGGAGGTGCTCATTTATGATTTTTCATGTATGCATATGCCATTCAAATGGTTAAACATTTAAAATGACACATTAAATTATTAAATAATTTTAAAAAAATTAGCGCGCCAAGCACATTTACAAGAATACCTTAGTTCTTGTAATCAGCCATGTTCTTCATACAAAACACTATAACACTTTCTATGAGCTCATCCAATGATAAGCAGGATGACAAGGAATTTAGACTCAAACCATAACATGTAATTACCCTTAAAGAAAACAAAAATATGGTGAAAAAATTAGTCAAGAGAGGTAATGATAAAGATTGAGTCATTTAATAATGGGGAACCAACTTAACCAATAAGAAAAAGAACGATTTTTTATGGACGTATAGGGTAATGAAAGAAGAGGGGCAGGGGTGCAGACTTAGGTTTCAACATTGGATCTAACTAGGGACAACACCCCCATGTGGGGTGTTGAGTGTTAGCGTCAGAAGTCACTCCTGGATTGCAGCAGCAGCAAAGCCAAACACCCATCAGTTTATGTAACGATTTGTTTATAAAAAGGGGTGATCGAATGGAACTTAACTCAAAACAATGTTGTTCTAACTCCGAAACTAGGCCAGGCATGCATGGGAAAGTGAGGTCTTAGATAAAATTTAGATAGTGAGTTGTAGTAAGGGTGAGTAGGGGGAAGACTTGTATAAGATAACTGCAAAGGTATGTCGTAAACATTAGGTTTCTAACAGACTGTAGGAGAAAACATCTAAACACAAGATCTTCTTACATTCAAATGCAGAAAACCGGAGAATACAACAATGCAACAATAAATCCTTTATCGTAACATAATTGCAATAATTCATGTGAATCAGTCAATCATGAACTCCCTCAGTATGAGATGAAAACTAGATGGGGTGAGAAAACTGTCTGTTATTAAACAAGAAATCTTACATACATATGCATAACCAGAGAACTAGAGTGTCTGTTAAAACTTTACAATCGGGAGATTTGCTCTACCATCGAACCTTCGAAAAATATCAAAAATAAGTATATATACTCCTAAACATTTTCCCATCAGAGGCCTCCTAGAATTTTGGGATGAGGTGTCTCTTCAATCAAATATGGTCTGCACTCCTCTGTCATATGCCACCTTAATTATGCATGGCTCATGCCAGGGGGTAGTTGAGCCCTTAAATGATGAATTAGCGTGTGCAGACTTCCCTAGGGAGTTGAGGATTCGGCATGGATTCTGTGGGAAAAAACCAGTACAGAGGACCACCTCGGGTGGACTTCCTTCTGGGACCTCCATACCTTGAAATTAATGGGTGAGGCAAGGTTTGAACCACCCCCTCTCTTCTTCATTCATTCCAAGCAGGTATTAGGATTGAGATCAAGTCAAACCGGCATCTGGAGAACACGGTGCTCCCCTTCTGAAACTCAACTCGACACTTTTGGCCCCCTATGTATAGCCTTTTCTACTCCCTCCAGTGACCATGGGCCATGACCCTATGATTATCCTCAAAGGAGCTTTTGGTGCTTCAGTATTCGAGGCTTTGAGATATGAAGCCCTTACCCTTGGAACTCCTAAATTCCAACATGTCGGTGTGATTGTGCACCACACGTCCTTTTGGATGGATGGCTAAGATTATGTCTTTAGCATTGACACTATGAAAATCCCGAAGGGCCCCACCCATGGCTCAGATCATCCACCGCATGTCTTCCTGATCAATGGTCCTAATCCTTTCGGGATTTCTTGCACCGAGAGTTCACGATGCACTTCTTCCTTGAAATCCTGATCAACTAAACTGCGAAATCATGGATGTGCACCGCATTTCCTTCAGGTGAATGACTGAGATAACATTTGTTATTTAAAAGGGGGTTTTCTTCATTCCTAGGATCGCTTGACGTGACCTGGAACTAGGACCATGGAATCAGCTCCAAAGGTGCCTTCATCATTTCACCGATCGTCAATTTCAGCTGCAGTGAATGGGAGGTCCCTTGTCTCCCAAAACGTCGATCCCCGAAATGTCGATTGGCTGCCACCTGTCCCGACTGGATCGGATGACCGAGATTTGTAATATAGGCACTATCCATTGCACTAATCCCGATGCAACTCTGTTAACTCGGATTCCCCTCTGATCGTCAATCGACTCTGCCAATTGTTCCTTGCTGTTGAAATCAAACTTCTTGCTCGCCTGCTTGCATTTTCCTTCCGAAATGGATTTTTGTGCATTGATTATTGCGATCATGGATGTGACCTTGGACTAGAACGCATTTGATGGGTTTTCAAACCCCATTTATTTGAATTTTATGTCAAAGGTTTGAAATTAGGGAAAAGCACCCCGCTTGCAAGAATTGGTGGTAACTTTAGGCTCCATGGGGGATAGAGTCGTCCCTGTGATGCTCTAAGAACTCATTTTGCAGTTTCAGTGGCTTGTTGTTGGGCTATGGAGTTGAGATCAAACCTCCTGCTGAGAAATATATGCCAAAAAGTAAAAAACCAAACAAAATAAACATAGATGCTCCAAGGAGCGTATTTATGTACAGTCCTAAGCTAATAAAATCCTTTACATGGGGCTAGGTGAAAGCAAACTTCCACCATAGCCATCCAAGAAGCTTCTTGAATAGAATCTCTTTCCTTCTATCGATGGTCACCAGTAGATGGTGTAACCATGACAACAGAACGACTACACTCTTCAACTTCTCCTCACAGGCTGAAGTTGATATGAAATAGGGCAGTTCCAAAGCATAAAGGACATGCCACTCCATGTATTTGCTAATAGGGTCATAGAATGAGTGGCGAATTTTGGAAAATGGACGGCATGCAGCCTCCTCTGCTACAGAGTTTCTCACATGTGGCTGAATATCTTTGATAAGAACAGGTGAGTGGATGACTGACGTAGGCTCATTGTTCTCAGGTGGGGGCTATTCTCTGACTAGCTCTGAAATGAAATATGTGCTCAGCTTCTCTTTTGGTTCCTTTTCCTCTTCTTCTTGGCTTCCCCCCGTATCAGATTTGTATTCACAATAAATGGGAACCAATGGATGGCTCTGCTCACTTTCATGTTGGTCAGTGTCTTTATAGTGATCAAATGTAGGATAAGCTTGTTGCTCATCATCACTATAACATTCACCAAAAAAGGGTTGACCCTTATCCCTATGATCTTCTTCCAGACTGGTGGTCCCGTAAAAAATATCTGTTTCAGGGATAGTGGGACCTGCTGCTTCTGGCTGATCATACATAATCTTTTTCTCTTTAATCCTAGGTAAAAATATATCATGAGAAACCCCTTGGAGGAAAAGAGAAAAAAACTCTTCCACAAATAACACCTCTTTAAAAATGAGAAGGTCTTTGTCATCATAAGTAGGTCTGCTAGGAACATCTGCTTCAACCTGATACCTAGGTGAGCCATCTATTGTAGACCACATCTTCTCTATAAGCTCATAATTTTCACAAGAGGCATGTTGATCTTTATGAACATCTAAAAGAACAGGTGCATCTGAAATAATGTCAGATGCTTCCATCCTAGGGCTAACACAATTAATATCATTCAACACCTCTATTTTTTCATGGAAAATGATTTCCTCCATAGTAAAAGCTTTATCATGGACATGGTCTTCAGGGCTAGCAGAGGCTTCATGAAGCAAAGAAAACTCCTCACAACAATTTTCATACAAATAATCAGTTGGATAGTAATATTTACAAAATGAATTGAAAGTTGTATGAAAATCTATCAAAGAATGGATACTTGCAGTGGGAAGAGATTGACACCAATCAAGAGAAGCTCCCTTTAATGAATACCTGAAGAGCTTAATCTGGACATCTTCATGCATGATATTAAGTCAATGAATAACCTCATGAAATTCTAGTAAATGCTCAACTGGTACCTCCGAACTCTCTGCATGAAATTCGGGGAGGAAATTTTCCCATATGTCTCTATCAGGAAGTGCACTAGGAAAACCAATAATCTGGGAAAAGTCACAGAAAATAAACCTTTGAGCTAAGATTTTCTCCATATCGAACCAGTGGAGTCGTTGATTGATCCTTGAATCATGGAGTCGCCAGGTGAAAGATTTACAGCTTTGACTGTGCCTAGTCCGTGTTCACCATCAAAGGCTAGATCTTAACATTGTCGTTACCCCAGGAATTTTCTCAGGCTGAGAAAGCAACTTTTGAGACCTTCTCGAGAAAGATCCTCTAGGTCATCTTTCAGGCGTGCTAAAGTAGCCACAAATAAAACAGTGATATGGAAACCTTGGAGTCACCGCAGTGGAGTCTCCAGGTGCACAATAGCAATCTTTAAGGGCTCTGATGCCTGATGCACCTTCAGAATCAAAGGCTCAATGTCATTCAATCCTGGGGAAAATTTTCAACTTCATCCCCAACAACGGTGCCAGAAATGTGAGCGTCAGAAGTCACTCCTGGATTGTAGCAGGAGAAGAGCCTGATGCCCATCAGTTTATGTCACGATTGGTTTATAAAAAGGGGTGATAGAATGGAATTTAACTCAAAACAATGTTGTTCTAACTCCGAAACTAGGCCAGGCATGCATGGGCAAGTGAGGTCTTAGATAAACTTCAGACAGTGAGTTATAGTAAGGGTGAGTAGGGGGAATACTTGTATAAGAGAACTGCAAAGTTCTGTCGTAAACATCAAGTTTCTAACAGACTGTAGGAGAAAACATCTAAATGCAAGATCTTCTTACATTCAAATGCAAAAAACCAGAGAATACAACAATGCAACAATAAATCCTTTATCGTAACATAATTGCAATAATAATTGTGAATCAGTCAATCATGAACTCCCTCAGTATGAGATGAAAACTAGATGGGGTGAGAAAACTGTATGTTATTAAACAAGAAATCTTACATACGGATGCATAACCAGAGAACTAGAGTGTTTGTTAAAACTTTACAATAGGGAGCTTCGCTCTACCATCGATCCTTCAAAAAATATCAAAACTAAGTATATATACTCCTAAACATTTGCGCATCGAGGCCTCCTAGACTTTCAAGATGAGGTGTCTCTTCAATCAACTTTGTCCTGCACTCCTCTGTCATACGCCACCTTAATTCTGCATGGATTGCGCTAGGGGGTAGCTGAGCCCTTAAATGCTGAATTATCATGCGCAAACTTCCCTAGGGAGTCGAGGACTCGGCATGGCTTCTGTGGGAAAAAACTAGTACAAAGGACCACCTCGGGAAGACTTCCTACCGGGACCTCCATACCTTACAATTAATGGGTGAGGCGAGGTTTCAACCAACCCCTCTCTTCTTCATTTGTTCCAAGAAGGTATCAGGATTGAGATCAAGTCGAACCGACATCTGGAGAACACGGTGCTCCCCTTTTGAAACTCAACTCGTCACTTTTGGCCCCCTATGTACAGCCTTTTCTACTCCCTCTAGTGACCATGGGACGTGATCCTATGCTTATTCTCAAAGGATATTTCGGCACTTCGGGGTTCGGGGCTTTGAGATATGAATCCCTTACCCTTAGAACTCATGAATGTCGACATGTTGATGTGATTGCGCACCACACGTCCTTTTGGATGGATGCATAAGATTACGTCTTTGGCGTTGACACTATGAAAATCACGAAGGGCCCCACCTGTGGCTCAGATCATGCACCACATGTCCTCCTGATCAATGGTCCTAATCCTTTTGGGATTTCTTGCACTAGGAGTTCACGATGCACTTCTTCCTTGAAATCCCAAACGACTAAGCTACGAAAACACGGATGTGTGCCACGTGTCCTTCAGGTGAACGAATGAGATATAATTTGTTATTTAAAAGGGGGTTGCCTTCATTCCCAGGCTCGCTTGACGTGACCTGGCACTAGGACCGTGGGCTCAGCTCCAAAGGTGCCTTTGGCATTTCGCCGATCGACAATTTCATCTGTAGTGAATGGGAGGTCCCTTGTCTCCCAAAACGTCGATCCCTGAAATGCTGACTGCCTGCCACCTATCCCGACTGGATCGAATGACCTGGATTTGTAATATAGGCACTATCCATTACGCTAATCTTGGCGCAAATCTGTTAATTGGGATTCCCCACCGACCACCGATCTACTTTGCCAATTGATCCTTGCCGTTGAAATTAGACTGCTCGCTCACCTGCTTGCATTTTCCTTCCGAAATGGATTTTTATGCATTGCTTATTGTGCTCATGGCTGTGAACTTGGAATAGAATGCATTTGATGGGTTTTCAAACCCCATTTCTTTTCATTTTACGTCAAGGGTTTGAAATTGGGGAAAAGCACTCCGCTTGCAAGAATTGGTGCTAACACTGAGAACAGTAGATCAGATGCCTTGGAATTCAATAACTTTCTCCCACTTCTGTTATCTTACCTATGTTCCTGTCTGTTGGCCATGTATATATGTCACTGTCTCTCATCCATGCATCTATGAAATTAAAAACTGTAGTTAGACCCCAGTTCCTTTTTTGGGCTATGGAGTATTTATTCACACACAAACTAACTAATCAAATGAAAATGAAAAAGAAAAGCATTTATGGTACAAGAGGGACCTTCCCTCAATCTTTCAAGAGAAATAATGTTTTAGGAAGTGCCCATTTACTGGGCCTCCAAAGATCTCAATATCATCTATATTGTGAAAATAAAATGTATTATCATGCATAATATTAACCACTTTAAAAGGACCAAACCAAAGGTTATCAAACTTATCATGCTTATGCTTCTCATCCCTTTCGGCATCCCACTTCAAGATCAGGTCATCTTCTTGAAAGATATCCTTCTTGGTTTTATTGTCAAAAGATGATTTGATATTTCTTTGGTATGCCTTGGTCATTTGATTCAGTGCTTCTCTCTTTTTTTGAACCTCTATAATCTGAAATATTATCCTCTAGATGTCATTTGGCTCCTCAATTTATTCCTGTAATAATTTTAGGACTAGTAGAGCGAGTTGAGTAGAGAAGGAAACATCTATCCCATAGAAGAGCTGAAATGGTGAGGTTCCCAAAGATCTCTTGGTTTTGATCCTATCATCACACAAGGTATACTTAAGTTTAGATTCCCAAGATTTCTTGTTTTTCAGTCAACAATTTCTTGATGATCCTGATCAGAGTATTGTTTGATGACTCAGCCATCCCATTTCCCTGAGGGTAGCAGGGTGTGGAATGTGTTAAGAAAATTTTATGGCTACCACATAAGGACTTGAATTCCTGGGAATTATCTGTTATTAACTTTCTAGGGAATCCAAACCTAGAAACGATATTTGTCTCTAAGAAATTCATGATCACCTTGTCAGTAACATTCCTGGTAGGCACAACCTCGATCCATTTGGTAAAGTAGTCAGTGGAAATGAGAATCCACTTGTGTTTCCCACTGGAAGGTGGATTTATATCACCTATGAAATTGAATCCCCATTGCTTAAAGGGACCACTAGTAGTGATAGGCTTTAGGGGTAGTGATTACATGCACTTACTATGTAAATACATCATCGAAAAGTGTGGGCTAGTAGTACCCTAACTTTAGGACCTTGAGGGCTGTGGATTTCTAATGATGGTGTACTCCACAAAATCCTTTGTGCATATCTGTTGTGACCTTTTTAGATTCATATTCATCAAGACATTTTAATAAGATGCCAGCAGGATCCCTCCAATACATGTTCTGATTTAAAATGTAGAATTTTACATATTTTAATTTGAGAGATCTGGCCCTCATATTTTTCAAATCTGGTGGACATTCTAGATGTTTCATAAATTAAATAACATCTCTTCACCAAGGTGGAGAAGATTATTTTTCAGATGCCTACATGTTTTCCTTTCCAAACTATGTCATGGGTGAATTTGATTGGGTGAAGGTATGATGTAATTCCAACACCTTATAGTTTGAATCTGATAACAACTTGGAAAGTCCTTTCCTCTTAATAAACTTGGTGGATTTGATGTGCAGGTCATACTCCAACAATTTGATAATCCATTTCCCTCTATTCCCTTCACCATCTGGCTGGACCAGAATCTCTTTGACACGATTGCTAGGAACATAGGCTAGTATGCTAGACTGTAACACATACACCCTAAAGGCCTTCAAAGATTTGACCAATACATAAGATTTATTTTATAATATTCCATACTTTAGCTCATCATATCGGAGGGATTTCATAAAAAGGGCTATGGGTTGTTCATGTCCTTCTTCATTTTTTTCAGCATTACTACAACAATGGTTTTCTTGAAAGTGAAAGAGAAGATAAAGAAATCTTTGGAATAGTCAGGGTTGACCAATACAGGGGATGCAACTAAATCTTGATTGATCCTTTGGAATTCTTATTTTTCCTCCAGTGACCACTTAATAACAACATATTTCTTCAACATTTTAGTGATAGGCCTTACGATTTCAACAAAGTTTGGCACAAAATGCCTTAAAAAAATTATTCTTCCTATAAAAGATTGAATATACTTCTTATTTCTAGGGATTTAAATTTCCTGAGTGGAATAAAATCTCTTTGGGTCTATCTTTATTCCTCCTTCTGATATGAGGTGGACTAGGAGATTACTTTCGACATGGAAAATTAGGACTTCTTGGGATTCAAAGAGATCCCATACCTTCTGCATTTCTGGAAAATTTGCTCAAGGTGTTGTAAATGTTCATCATTAGATTTTGAGAAAATGGTGATGCCATCCAAATATATAGCCATGATTTTGTCTTTCTCATCCATGAAGGATATATCCATGTCCCTATGTAAGGTGGCCCCTGCATTTATCAATCCAAAGGGAATCTTTTCGTACATGAATGTCCCTCGTTTGGGTGGTGAATGTTGTTTTTTCTTTGTCTTCTTCACACACTACTATATGGTTATAACAGAGTATCCATCTAGCAAGGAAATCATGTGGGAACCTACTACCCTTTGAAAAATGTGGTCCATATTGGGAAGGGGGTAGTTTTCCTTTAGAGAACACTTGTTGAGATTTATGAAATCAACAAACAAGCGGATTTCTCCACTCTTTTTCCTGACAGGTACCAAGTTGGCCACCCAATCTGAGTACCTCAAGGGCACAATAAATCTGGCATCAAGCATTCCTTTCATCTCCTTTTCAATTATGGACATCAACATTGGATTAAATTATCTAATATTATGTCTGAATGGTTTAGAACCATCCTTCAGAGGGATCTTGTGTTGGACGATGTTAGTGCCAAATGTATTCAAAACCTCATATGACCATGAAAAAATATCAACAAAATTTTTCATGAGGCTAACATACATGTCTTTTTGTTTTGTAGCTAGTGCCTTGGACAATTTGACTATTTTGGGATTTCTAGTAGTCTCGATGTTGCAGTCCAGTACCTCTTCTTCTTGATTTTTGACTGCAAGTTCTCTCAAGACATCATAATTGTCAAATAACCTTTCCAATGGCACTAGACCCCTGGGGATGTGATTTTTTTTAATTTCCACAATGTTGTGGCCAACCACTTTTTTCAACAGATGAGATGTTTATTGATTTTCCAATTCATCATCTTCACCATCTTGGTCTATTGAGATACTGGAGAATTATTCAATGGTATGCATAAATATTTGTAGCTCCAAATCATGACTAAAGGCTTTCCAATGCTCTATGTTTTCTGTTATTGTTGTCTTATGCCTCACTTCCACTTGATACTTAATATTTGGACCAATGGGAGATCTAAAGGTACTGCAATCCAAGGCCAAAGAATCTGCCTTCTGATTTTACTCTCTAGGAATGAAGGATATGTTTAATGCTAAAAATAATTTTTCATCCAGCTCCCATACCTTGTTCCTATATTGATTGACCCTCTATTGTTTTGCTTGATATATGCTTTTGACTTGGTGGATAATCAACTTAGAATCACCAAAAACTTCCAAATTGTCAATAGCCATGTCTTTCATGGCCCTCAATTCCATCACTAGAGCTTCATACTTAGCTATATTGTTAGTAGTCTCAAATTCCAGATTGTAAGAGAGTGTTATTACCTCATGTGCAGGGGAAATGAGGACTATACGAGCCCCAGAACCTTCCTTTGATGAAGAGACATAGAAGTACATATTCCATACCTCATTCTCTTGATATTTCAATAACTGATTTATTCATTTACTCACTGATATTTCTGGTTCATCGTCATTTAAATGGAAAACAAATGACTCGATCTCATCCTCAAAAACATAAACTGGATGGTTTCTTGGATTCTAACGATCATTGATGATTTATTCCAATATGAAATCCATGTATATCTTCCTATTTTCTCCTTTGAAAACAAATATGGTAGCATATGTGAGGTCCATTTTTAGTGATCCTCCAACCTTCTTGGCCCATGTCCTCGACAAGAGCATACCAAACTTGGAGGGAATTTCAACCACAACGGTGTCCATCACTACACTTTTCATGGGTAACTATGCCAAATAAAACAACATATCTATTATGAATCCCAAACATTCCAAAGGAGTAAAGGTCTTGGTAGGGCTTGGTGATCTCCAAACCTAGTTCCTCCATTACAACCTTAGGCATGACATTGTGAGAGACACCTGAGTCCATGAGACAGTTATGTTGGATCTTGTCATGGAAATTTAAAGATAAGTAGAATGGTGGAGAAGCATCAGAGCCATCCTCAATGTGTGGAAACATAGTAATTTATAGGTTTTCATCATGTATATTGATTACATCAAAAGTTACAACAGAAGTAGGTGGTTGCAGAACCTTCATAATATATTTTTTGAATGACTCATTTTTTAGAAGTTCTGACAAAGGCATAGAGATCTTTATTTTTCTCGACTCATTCTCTAGGATGAAAGAGGCTTTTGGTCTATCAAATTCCTTTACTTCAGGGACAACAAGTTTAGATGGTGGAGGCTGGTGATATTTAGTCAATGTACCCTTGCTTGGATTCAACTTGGGAGGAATTTTAGTTTTTTTATTCTGATCGAAGGTGGTGGCTTTGGGAGCCCATGTTCTAGGCATCAAATCATACTTCTTTTGGGGTTGACCTTGAATAAATTAGTCTTCCCCTACCTCAATATCAAATGGATTTGACAGCTATTCTACCTCATAATCTTGTTGTGCTAAGTGACTGGTATAAAAACTAGTTTCATTGAAGAGTACATCATCATCGTACACAACATCACTTTCTAAATACATTTCCTCAATTTGATTGTTTTTGAAAGCAGGTACCACTCTTTGATCATCAATATTCCTCCTTTCTCTCTTCATTATTTGAGGGACATCATTCCTCCTCCTAAACTGGTTTGGATTTCTGTTCCTAGCCCCTTGAAAAGATCTGTTTGGTTTCTTAGATTCCCATTTTAGCTTATCTATTTTAGATGTCAAATCCTTTAATATTCTAGTCATATCAGCAAGTTTAGGATTGGGTGTGGTTGGGTTAGAGGAGGAAGGGGAATCTTCCCTCTTTTTATTCTTATCTTTATTATATCTAGTCTTTAACCTATCTAATGCTAGGATGTTGGACTCATCCTCAATGGTTTCTTCTTGAATGGACAACAAGGTGGTGGATATTCTCTCCCTCAACAGAAGGGATAATTCTGCATCAAATTCATTGTCATAAGTGATCTTGGGAGAGGGTTCAATTGGTTTTATATCATATAGGATTACTCAATACATGTTGTTGAATCTCTCAGTGAAGTATGAAATATAATCACCATTATTTCTCTTAAGAGCCCCAAACTTAATGATGTAATATATAAAATCTCTTCTATCTCCTCATTGTTTTGTGAACTATTTTTCTAACACATAAATATTTGTAATGGAGGCTAGATGGAGATACTTAAACCATTCCCTTACCTCCCCATCTAGGCTCTATACAAACAACCTCATCCACACATCTGCATAGTCAATGTTGAAGTTGTCTACAAAGTTGTAGAAGGCTACTAGATGCTCCCCATCTGTGACATCCCATTCCCCATTATATCTTGGAAAATATTTCATATAATCTGTGTTTGGGAGTGCATGTAAGCCTACAAGAAAAAATAGGGGTGCATATCTGCAAGAAATTATGGCATCCATCCTATTAACAACCATTGCTTGGGAAATAGGAATCTGAGGTTCGATTGGAGATAGAGGGGTGGATGCTAGAATCGATGATGAGATAGAGGTGGGGGTTAAAGGAATCTAAGAGTCCTTGGAAATGTGATTCTAAGGACTAGAAAGTTCAAGTTTCTTGTGATAATGGAGAAAGGTAGACTCTTTAGGTGCAGATTTTCCCTTGAGGGATGAGATATATCTCTGAGGTAGGGTTGGATTTATTAGTTGTCTTTCTAGCTCAGAGACTACTATGTCTTTATTAAGGTTAGGATGAGCCTTAGTGTCTTTGATGTGCTCAAATTTGGATATATTGAGTCCTTTTTTGGGATCCAATATTTATTTTGTGAAGTTTAATCAGTGGAGTCATCAGGTAAAAGGTGGCAGTTTAAATGTGTTTGGTATTTTCTCACCATCAAATGATCAGGTAAAAGGTGGTAGTCTTAATGATCACATCTGATCATTGTCATTCTCCCAGGGAAATATATTTCCTTTCTCTGCTCCCTAGCAATAGCACCAGAATATGTTGGTCCTAAACTTTGCACCTGACTACTAAAGGGTAGAGCTAGGCCACCTCAAGTTTGGAATGGCTGATTTTTTTATTATTTTATTTCGTTGGTCATTTGGAGGGTTGGATTTACCAAGACAAAAACATGTTTGATTTGGAAATATGATATGGCTCTAGGTTATCATTGGCTGGTGGCACAAAAATGATATATAAGTGAGAAAATAGAGGGCTGAACAAAGGAAGAACAACATACAACTCAATGAATTATTTGTTGTAAGAAGTTTAAGTCTTAAAATAATATTTCAAGGCATTAAACAAGTATCCAAACAAAATTAATCCCATGGGTTGGAGTAAAACAAATATTTACTAAAGCATTAGTTGTTTTATAGGTTGCATACAAAAAAATATGAGTTATACAATAACTGAAAGGAAAATTAAATGTACTTTACACACATCAAAAATTGCATTCAAGATAAGAGAAATAACACATATGGATTTGAACATAAAGAAAATTTTCATCAAGATCATATTCACCAGGTAGAGAGATTTAATCCAATTACAGAATAAGTTCAACCAGTTTGATATAATGATTTCCTTCCCAAAAACCGAACCTTCAATTCATACAAAAACTACATATTTATCAAAGTTGTAGAGGCTCTCGTCCATCTAAAACTGAGGATAATCTCTACACTATCAGTTGGAGAACAACTTATTGACTTAACTAAATATTTCTAGAGTATAGTAATGCATACTTCAAACTTGAATTAACAAAAAAGGAAGTGGTTCATATTAAACACAAATGACCACTTATTATGACTTAATTTAAAAATTCTTGAACTTAAACAACTAAAATTGCTACTATTGATAAAACTAAACTGATGCATATGTTGAAGGGAACTGAGCTATGACAAAAACTGACTAGGACCGATATAACTAAGTTTGGTATCGATCACTTGTATCCATTTTCAGTTTTGGAGTCCAACTGGGAGATCACTGCATAGACCACATGTTCTTTACATACCCCTCCATAGCAGTGTTCTTCCTTAAATTATCCCTTTTAGAAAGCATAAGCTCTTCTAGTGTTTCTTCTGGAGTCTTTGATACTTCTTTTGCAGTCTGGAGTATAAATTTTCCAATTCCTGGTTGTGGTGTTGCAAGGTCTGGACTTGAAGCTTTAGTTCTTGCACTTGTTGGTTGTGATCGACCTTTTCTGTTTTGACTCAACCTGCACATTCTTCTTGTCTTTCTTCATGATAGAATTGTTGTGGTAAGCTAGTGTTCTACTCCTTGTTCTCATATTATATCTGTGTGTTACCTTAGGTTAATTTACTTTTTTTCCTTTAATGGACCCATGTACTCCCAAAGTATGATTTTTAATCTCTGGTTTAATGTTTTGTGAACTCTGGTAAGGATCCCCTGCATGTGGTGAGGTGCCAATAGGGTCTTTCTCAAGATCAAGTCCATAATATTGTATTCCCTATTGACTGGAGTCTGTAGGATACTATTTTTTCACATTTACAAATCATTTATGCAGTCTTACCCTTATTATACTTTGATTTCTCCTTTCTCACTATCAGTCCCTTCAAAACATTGACTGCCATTTCTTCCATATTGTCAAATTCAAGATTGTCATCATCCTAGACCACAATTGGCTGGGGGTATTTTAATGATGACTTAAAAATAGCCTTGGATTTCATCCTCAATTGATTTGTAATTATAGTTTTTATGTTTGGCTTTCTTGGTGCTTCAATGTTTTGTTCTCCCATCCTCTTCCTGTCTCATCTGGTTGTAGGGGATGGTTTAGGAAAGGCTTCTGTAGGGACAACATTTCCCTTTACCACTTCATTGCTTCAAAAAACAAATCTAAGTTCCCCCCTCATTCTATTCATAGGTTTATTAGGTTGTTTCTCAATGGGGGATCTCTGCTCCTCTGAATGGCTAGATGACAGAGACCTCTGTGGTATTTCCATTGCAGGTGGATGCATGTGGGAAAATTTTCCACTTTTTCTTTCCTTCCCCTTTTTTGTATAAGACCTTAGTTGCATGTAAGGGGACTCCTCCTTCATGGATATATTTGTATTGTTTTCTTTCGAGGGTATGTTCATTGTTTTGGGGCCTTTCCCATTATTTTTCACTAGTTGGACAGGCTTCATCGAGCTCCTAGATTCTAGAGAAAATATGAACTCTGTCTTTTCTTTACTTGAATCACCTTCTTTCTGTGAATTGGACACATTTTCTTACTCTTTTAATCCCACATATTTAAATAAATAACCCCAAGGAATTTCAAGTTCCTCTAAATTAAAAGACACCAGTAATTTAATTAAGCCTTGATGGTACAAGCTCTTTTTAGCAGATTTAGGGTGACTTTGAACCCTCCTGGACATTTTGGTTAGGATTTTAAGCATGTAATAGGGTAAGTGTAGCTATTTATCTCTACTTAGATCCACAAGGAAATGAAGGTGATAACAGTGTACTATGATGAATGAACCATCATCTATTATATACCTCTATAATGTTTCTAGGTCTCATTTCCAGTCTTCTTTTATCAATGTCACAAGTATTCCTTGGCTCCAGTAAGGGTCTTGCTGCTTGAGAATTGAGAATTTATTGAAAAGGTCAGGAGGATGCTTTCCTTTATTAAACCACCTTTCCCCATAGACAATGAGAGTGCAAGATGATCCAATCAAGTCTTATGTAACATGAATCAAAGTATCCCCAAGATGGCTCTAGAAGCCATTGAGCATTTGTGCGAAAAACATAGCCAGGCCTATGTGGTTTCCTTCAAATGCACACATGAAGTCGTACCATTATTCCTCTACGAAAATATCCTTGATTTTGTTTATTTTTCAATAGACAAGATTAAGCATGAAGTTCATTCCATTTTAGCATTTAAATTAACCATAACGAATAATGTTGCAGTAAACAAGATCACAATAAGAAACACCATGCACAAGAACATAATAAGTATCATGGGAAACCCTTCTCAACAAGGGAAGAAAAACCATCCAAATTATTTTCTATATTATTCAAGAGAAATACCTTCACCACCAAGAAAACCTAGCACACAAGAGGGTGCTTTCAAACCCTAGAAGACTAGTGCCCAAGAGAGGTGCACATTTTTCCCAAGTAGATGTACTTTCTAAAATTTCCAAAATCATACAAAAGATGTGATTCCTCAATGGGGAAATTACCTTTACTTATATTAGAATTGTCTTGTCAACAGAAGTGTCTATTGGAACAATAAGGCCAACCTCTCTATATCATAATATAATTAATATTGACCAAATTAATTATATTTTACATTAATTATCAATTACATTAAGGTGGGGTCGACTTGTACCCTTTACATTACAATTAGGGTTACAAGAAAGTATGAATCTTGAAAAATATAGAAAGGTATCTCATACACCCACTAGTTCTCAACCACTAGGGGCACATCCATAGGGATGCCCATATCTCTGGCTCACTGCATTACACAGAAGAACCACTCCTTCACTATTGCTCAACCACTAGGATCACATTCACTTGTGCTCATTCACAGGCACATCCACTCAACTAATCTTCTTTCCCACTTCATTACATAGAAGAGTCATCTAGAGTTTCATCATCAACTCTCTTCTCAGAGGAGGCTAATACATCATCTTCATTTCTGTCCCATGACGATGCACCCAAAACTTTGGGAGTTCACATGTTCACCTTGTACTCAACCACAAGCACGTCCAACTCTCCAGATCTCCTTTCTCACTTCGTTACATAGGAGAATCATATGTATTTATTCTCAACTCATTGTAAGGAGGAGGCCATATCTACATTCTAGCTCTGTCTCAGATAGGAAGCACACAACCCTCTTAGGGGCTCTCTCTCAGGTTTGTGTTCTCGAGAACGTCTCACTTAGGTGTAATCATCAACAATCCCTCTCAACTAGGGAGGCACTCTTCATCATGTCAAGTATCATAGGGATGTATTTTGAATTTTGTCTTGGTTGTAGTTATCAACACTCCCTCTCAACTATGGAGGAATCCTTCACTAGGATAATTTGTTGAATATGTCTAGAATCCTCTCATGTGTAGGAAGGTACTTCATGTGTACTATTTTCCTCTCCATCATGTCTCTGATATAATGATATTTTATATAAACCTGTTTCGATCTATCATCAAACACTGGGTTCTCAAAGAGATTTACGCACAAATTTGGTTATCATCATAGGATCCATCTCATGATCAAGTAAATATGTCAGAAACTTGTGAAGCCATATTGCTTCGCACACTCAATGATACATACTTTTCTTCTATGGTATTCAAGGCCAGAGAGATTTTATTTCCTGTTGCACCAAGAAAACATGCCAAACTTTATGGTAAGACAACAACCAAATATTCTCTTCCTATCCACTATACTCTCTTCTCAATTTGTATCTACATATCCTACAAACTGAAGTTCACACTAGAGGCATATCTTAATATACGCTTTACTGCTATCAAGTGAGTCTGTCTTGGTTGACTCATGGATTTTATAAGCACATTCATTACAAGGCATGAATCAGGTCTGGTGTTAGCAAGATACATCAATGGTCCAATAAGTTGTGGATCACTCCCATATAAATCATCATCATTCATTTTCTTCAAATCCATCATGGTGGTTTTTCATTCCATCATATTGATCTTCTTTAATATTCCCACTGTATATTTTCCTTGACTTAGGAAAATATCATTGGTCCTCTGTCATACTTATTGTCCCAACAAGTATTTCATAATACTCAGATCCTTCATATTAAAATTAGAGGTCAAAGCTTACTTGTATCCAACAACAAGGATTTCTAAATAAGTCATCAAAATTAGGCTCTCGTCACCAAAACTATAATAATATATGTGTGGATTGACAATATTCTTTCTGAGACACAAAATCATTAATAATTTTTCCATATAATATATTTTCCAACTCATGGATGGTAGGATGGAAGTGTATCAGGCTTACTGGATCAAGTGTCTCATCATAGACAATTCCCTCTATTTGTGAGAATCCTCTGGCTATATATCTCTCTTTGTATTTTTTGACACTTCCATCAGTTGCATGCTTGATCTTATAGATTTTCATAGAAGTCACCATGGAGTTCCCTTCTGGTATCTGAACAATATCTTATACATCATTCTTTAAGGTATAATGGTATTCTTCTGTTATGGAATCTTTCCATACCTATTCTCTTGTTGCTTCTCCAAGACAAGGAGGATCAGAATCAATGAAGTGGCTCAGGATTGAAGGATAGCTCAAAAATATCATTTTCTTTCTCAGGATGTTCCTTGAGGGTCTTGTATGATCCTCTACCTCCTACAGAGTGAGCCTAGGCAAGAATTTTATGCCCTATTGCAATATCTTTGGACATATCAATTGGCAAAACTGGATCAGTTAGAATAATGTTTGTCTACCTCTGAAATGATGAAGGGGGAGAAGGTATTGTCTCACTATCAATCTCCCTCTGATATTCTTTAGATCTTTGAAAGGATATCTCTTCTTCAAGGACAACATCTCAGCTTGTCTCAATATTTCTCTGACCAGGGATGTAGATATGGAATGTCTTCGAAGATTCACTATTTATCCCATGAATGTATCATTTCTCCCTTAAGGGTCTAGCTTGGACTTATTCTCTTTAGGTACATGAAAAATACACTGGGCACCCAAATATCCTAAAGTGTTCAATATCAGACTTCACTCCGATGAAGGTTTCTTTAGGAGTTATGTTTTTCAAAGTCTGGTGAAGACTCTTGTTTTGAACATATACCGTTTCATACATGCTTCTGCCCATGAAATCATAGAAAGATTATGATCATGCATTATTGCATTGGTTGTCTCAATGATGATTTTATTCTTCCCCTTTATCAAATAGTTTTGACTCCCTCTGAGTCAAGTGACTCCCTCTAAAGGATACGCATATTCCTTTGTTCTTAACCTGACTAGAATAAGAAAACAAAAGGAACCAAAAAAATAATATCTCCTAAAGGAGAATAATGAGTAAATCTCTAGAATCAAAACAATTTAAGGATGGTTGTCACAACTATAACACCTACTAGTAATGTAGCAAACTTTAGAAATATAGGTTAGAGGAATGACAATTACAACAATCAAACCTCAAGTATTTACTTCAAGTGAGTTCTTCCTCTAAATGCATTGAGATCCCTCTGGATCCATGACTTCAACAAAAGGTTCCTTTGTCCTACAATTACCCTCATGACAATGATACAAATAATATGTATACAAGTGCATACATGAGGGTGCTGATATGATTTCTCCAATGGCACATGGTTGATCTCTATCCTATGACATCTTCATGAAGGAGGTAGTCACAGTGTCACCTTTTTGTATCACCCACAATAAGTCTTCCTTTCAAGTCTTGTCTTCCAGGAACTTGAATTTTCTTGATCCATTAAGCTTATCTTCCATCATAGTTTTGTTCATCATAATTTTAGATATTTCACAACCCCTTGTCAACTGGGCTAGAAAACCTAACGATTATGCTAGGCTAGCACATTTAGGTTTTTTTGGACTTATGACTACCAAAAATAAGCCTTTGAAGGATAGGATAACACTAGTGAGCTGAATAGCTCCTTCAATGAGCTGGAGAAACCCTAAAACTGAAATTTCTGTAGAAATTAGTGAAACCCTAGAAACCCTAGGGCCAAAATTTAAAAATGCTTGGAATTTAAATCTGAAGCTTGCTAGAGGTGATCTGAAGGAGGCCATACACTCCTATGGTATTGTTAGCCCCAATTTCCAAGTTCCAAGTGCTAAAAACTCTTAGAAAGGTAGGTCATACGAAATTTCTAGAAACCCTAGGAGGGTCGCATGGTTGGCTGAAAATTGCTTGTGCAATGGGTTATTCAAGACCAATGCTCTGATACCATGTTGATTTTTCAATATAAAAGGTTAAGCATGAATTTTGTTACATTTTATCATTTAACTTAACCATAACCAATAATGTTGCAACAACCAAGATCACAAGAAGAAACACCATGCACAAGAACACAAGAAGTATCCTGGGAAGCCATTATCAACAAGGGAAGAAAACCCAGCGAGATCCTTTGTTATATTCTTCAAGGGAAAGATATTCACCACCAAGAAAACCTAGCACACAAGAGGGTTCTTGCAAACCCTAGAAGACTATCACCCAAGAAAGGTGTGCACTTTTCCCAAGTAGATGTACTTACTAAAATTTCCAAACTCATACAAAAGATATGATTCCTCAATGGGGAATTTACCTTTACTTATATTAGGCTTGACCTATAAACAAAAGTGTCAATTGGCATAACAGGGATGAACTCTTGTTACACATTATTTTCATCACCACTATGACCGTTAATGATATAAACCTATATGTGTCCTTCAGAGAGGTCAGTGGCCTGAATTTATGAAGAAAGAAGGGAGAAGAACTTTACCTCAGAGAAGAAATTGGATTTTCCTTTGTAAAAACCCTATTAAGGAGGATTTTCGTAGGTTTCTCTATACATAGGGTGAGGAAATGACTGATTTTCTAATTTTCACTATAGCTAGGTCGCGGAGTTTCCGCAGGCTGCATTACAGCTAGGGTGTGGCGGCCTTCGTTAGTGGGAAAAAAGACCATTTTCTTGATGCTTCTAGAAGGAAAAGATTCTATGGTGTGGTGCCCTCTGAATGGTTTCGATATTAATCACATTCATGATTTAGTGGGATCATCCTAACCTTCTTACCTTATCCTCTTCATCTAATAAAAGGAGAGGAGCTCTCATGGAGAAAGTTAGTTGGATTGAGCTTGAGATTGATTTAGTTGAATTTGGCTTGAGATTGTTAGCTTGGTTAGATTGGCTTTGAGCTTTGCTTTGTCAAGATAGATTGTGAGTAGCTATCAGATCCATAGTCTCAGAATCCTTGGAGCAAGAAGTGTGTGGGAAGCAAGGAATTGTTGGAAGGAACCTTATGACATCAAGGCATATGATTGTAATCTCTCTTCCTATTATTAATATAATACAGTGGCATGCTTATTTCCCATAGAATTATATTTATTTTATTGTGTAATTCCTTGATCATATGCATAGGTTGTCATTGAATATATTCTCTCTTATTTCACTTCAGTTGGTTTGTGTCTCACTACAGGATCAATATCACAAGAGAACCAGAGAGAAATAGGAACAAAAAAGACATAAGGAACTGACACTTAAAGGTATGTCTCTCATTCTTTCTTTGATGATAAATTCAATGATTAGAGCCTAGGGAAAGCGCCATGTCCTGTTGTGTTTTGTTCTAGATCTAGGTGGATCTAGGGAGATTAGTTTATGTCAACATTTACTTATTTATCCATATTTGAGAAAGGAATGTGTCTTTGTATTTGTATTAATGGCAATAAGCATCACTCTTGAACATGACACCCCTCTTCATCATTTGAATCTAGGTTGGGTAATCCATTTGTCTCTTGTCTGACCTTCTACAAGTTCACATCTTGGGTCGTCTTCGAGTCAATAATTCCAAGATCACTGTCGTGTCATTCATATGTTCAAGAGAAGTTCAACTTAAACCTTCTATCAAGTTGTTCATCTGCACTTGTCCATTCTTACCATGTCGACCTTCCTTGTGTTAGTCCCATGTCACATATGTATTTCGATCTACCCTAAGTGTGTTATTTATTTCATGTCATTGATGGTTACATAAACATGTGTTTAGGTTCCCAATATGAACTTTTTCCTGAGAAAAGAAACCTCTTTCCACCCTTGCAAGATGCATTTTTGGAAGTCCATCGCAGGGTACTCCTTTTACACAGTGTGGAAATCTCTGATTTTCGCAGGCTGAACTATAGCCAGCTCGTGGGATTTTCACAGGCTGCTATATAGGTAGGTCACAGAGGAACTTTAAAACTAAAAGAGGAAAGCGGTTCTAGAAACTTATAGAAGTGGAATGTTCTGGAAATATGAGGTGGCGTCTGTATGGTTACAATCCTACTGACTTCTGTGATTTGATGGGATCATCCTCATCTCTTTAACCACTTCAGTTTCTCCTATATAATGATAGGCTTCTCCTAGAAAACGTTAGAGGTACAAGCATAAAGAAGCATAGAGGCTAAAGGAAGAATAGGATGAAGACTATGTGAAGAATCCTCTTTCAAGTGATGCTTGAGGTCTCCATTCACCCATCAAGATCTTGTGAAAAGTATTCATGCAAATGTTGAAGCAATTGTATGTGTGTGTCAGAACATTTAAATGACACATTAAATTATTAAATAATTTTAAAAAATTAGTGCGCCAACCACATTTGCAAGAATATCTTGGTTCTTGCAATAAGAATTGTTTTGCATATAAACCATTATAACACCTAATATGAGCTAATACAATGATAAGCATGATGAGAAGGACTTCAGACTCAAACCATAACATGTAATTACCCTTCAAGAAAACAAAAAGATGGTGCAAAAAATCAGTCAAGAGAGGTAATGATAAAAAATGAGTCATTTAGTAATGGGGAACCAACTTAACCAATCAGAAAAGGAATGATTTTTTATGGAGGTATAGGTTAATGAGAGAAGAGGGATAGGGGTGCAGACTTAGGTTTCAACAAAAGGAAAAAACAATCAACACAACTTGGGAAAGTTATCATAAAATTCTATTGGAGAATCCAATATTGGCTAACCTATGCGGTTGGAAAGAAGACACATCATGATACTTCATGTAGAAATTTTAGACTCATAAGGGTGAAAAATGCAGAGCTACAACAAAATAAATATCATCTAACAAAACAGTCTCCAAATCAAGGTTTTAAAAGGTGCACCTTTTTTTTGGAAATTTTCATATCTTTTGATTAGAATATCCTGTCGGGGTGATTCAAAAAGTGGAATAAACTAGAATAAATGGAGTATCACATAAATTTGGGAGAATATTAGGGTTTTTATGACATATTTAAACATAAGAGTTGTTGTTACTTGTCAGCGCTACAACCTGGGGACTGTGTGGTTATTTCGCATACCTAGAGTATATCAAAAGGCCCCTTTTGAATGGTTGTGCATTAAAAAGAACTACTATGGATTTTATCTCTAACATACCTAAAGTATATCAAGAGACCCCCTAGAATCCTAAGACCAATCGAGTTAAACATTTGGTCGTCTTGTTGCTATAGTACACCGAGAAAAACACTTAGGGAGTTCACTCTCTAGTACCTGGGTAGTTGGATATTACAACTAAGGGCATGACCAATCCTCCTTAGTTAGTGCCCTAAGATACTAGGACAAGTACTATTGTTGGACCCCATACATATATCAAATTGCTATATCACCTGACACCCCCTTGTCTATGAGGACCTCTACCTAAGAAAATTAGGAATTTCTACCTTGCAGTGATACTTGACCAATTTGCCACCAGAAAAGGGAACTTATACACCAAATAAGCCCTCAAAAAATCCTACTTGGACACTTGATGAAGGTGAAAAAATTTGCAAGGACATAGATGATTTATAGAAGAAGGAAATGAAAAAATATAAACTACAAAGGATGATGGATTCAACTGAAGATAATCTGGAAGCGAGATGGATACTAAGATGGATGACTTAAAAGAGGAGATCGGATAAGGTTTGAAAAAGTTGATAATAGAGAGGCCAACTGAAATTGATAATGTATGCCATGAAATTGATGATGGCATAAGGAAGATGAATCAATAATAGAGAAACTCCAACTTTGGGTTGAAGACCAACCACTTTCCTAAGATCGATATGAGAATTTTTTATGGAAAGGATCCAATCACATGGATACTCTAGATGGAGTAGTTATTTGATCTACATGATGTGCCTCAAACATAAAAGGTACGAATTGCGTCCTTATATTTAGAAACTAATAAATTTGTGTGGTATAGATGGCTTTGTTCTCACAAATCACTTGGACAATTTTCACAGAATAAATGATAACACACTATGAGGATACAAGTAGCAATACCTTCTTCAACCAATTGATAAATCTTAAGAAAAAGGGTTTAGATGTGGAGAACATTGAGAACTTCCAAAGATTGAATGTAAGGTAACATAGATTCCAGATGAGCACTTGATTTATGTGTTGATAGGAAATTTAAAGGATAACATTCAACATGAGATTTTCCTTTGGGAACCCAAATCATTGGAGAATGCATTCAAGGTGGACATAAATGTTGAAAGTAAAAATCTGGCTATGGCTACTAGAAGGACCACACCTAACATCAATCGAGAGAATAATATTCCTTCTTCTAAAAAAACTCAACGTACAAGGTTAACACCTCAACAATTGGAGGAAAGGAAATTAAAATTTTTAGGTTTTAATTGTGACAACAAGTACAATAAGGGACATAAGTGTGGTGAGAAGAAATTGTTCTACATAGATTGTGAAGAGGAAGGAGAACAAGAATAAGAAGAAGAATCATCTCAAGATGAAGATGTAGAAGAGATTTATTATAAAGAGATGACTCCCACCATATCATGTCATGCATTGGATAGAATTATCACTCCTCAAAACCTCAAGATTGAAGGTTATAACAAAAATAAAAAGGTAATAATGTTAATTTATTATGACAGTACTCATAATTTCATTCACTCCAAATAATCCAAATCTCTCAATTTCTTTATATATCCAGCACCAAAGTTTCAAGTAGTGATTACAAATAGAGGAACTGACAATTGCTTAGGAAAAATCCATAAGATCAATCTTACTATGGGGGAATATGTAATGAATAGTCCAATTATTGATATACCCATGGGTGGTGTTGATGTCATAATAGGGGTCCAATGGTTACAATCATTGGGAACCATGTCTTTTAATTTTCAAGAACTTTTCATGAAATTTTCATTGGAAGGAAAGGAATTTGAGTTAAAGGGTATCAAAGGGAAACCCAGTAAGGTGGTAAACTCTAATGGCATGGAAAAAATATTGAAAAAGGGGCATCAGGGTGTAATTGTACAACTATGCTCAATAGATTTTCAAACATATAAGACATATATTCCCCTAGATCTCCAAGGGATCATTGATAATAATTCCAAAGTATTTGATGATATTCCTAGAGGTATTCCACCCAATCATGATCATGATCATGCTAGTCAATTAATTTCTGGGAGTTCTCCTCCTAACATCAGGCCTTATAGACACCCTTATGCCCAGAAGAGTGAAATTCAATGTTTGGTTGAATAAATGTTAGAGGATGGAATTATTATACCTAGAGAAAGTTATTAGTCTGCACCAGTGGTAATGTTACTCAATAAAGAGGGCTTGTGGCATATGTGTCCATATTATAGAGAGATAAACAAGATCACCATTAAAGTTAAGTTTCCCACTCCCATCAATGAATAGATGAACTACATGGAGCAATCTACTTCACAAAGTTTTATCTTCGTTCAGGCTATCATCATATTAGAATGAAGGAAGAAGATATCCCAAAAACAACAATCAGAACTCATGAAGGCCATTATGAATTTTTGGTCATGCATTTTGGGCTTATGAATGCACCTTCCACATTACAAGGGTTGATAAATTCCATTTTCAATCCCTTCCTTTGAAAATTTTTGTTAGTATTTTTTGATGATATACTAATATATAGAAATTATTAGGAAGTTCATGTTCAACATGTTGATAGGGTGCTACAACTAATAAAGGAACAAAAAAAATGGTTGACCAAGATGTTGGGTTATGACTTTGAAATCATCTACAAAAAGGGGAAGCAAAATGTTGTAGCGGATGCACTCTCAAGAAAGGATGAATATGTTGAGGCATTTGTCTGTGCTATCTCTATCATCTAAACTAATTGGATAATAGAATAAAGGGATGAATGGAATAATGGAAAAGAAGTGTAGACTCTCATTCAAAGGTTACAACAAGATTCTGGTGCATCTGATACATTTAAATGGAAAAATGATTTACTATGGTACAAAGATCACTTATGTTTATGTAAGAACTCCCAAACCAAACAAAAGGTACTTTTGGAATTGCACACCTCTCTAGTAGGAGGGAAATCAGGACTTTTGAAAACCTATCACGGGGTCAAGAGAATTTTTTTTGGGGATGGCCTTAAAAATGATGTTCAAAGGTTTGTGGAAAAATGTTTGGTTTTCCCAAAAAATAGGGTGGAAATAGTTAAGACCCAAGTATTTTACAACCGTTAGCCATTCCAATTAAACGTTGGGAGGCAATTTCCATGGATTTCATCACAGGGTTACCAAAGTATGAAGGAAAGAGTGTCATCGTGGTTATTGTTGATACAATTACCAAGTACACACATTTTTTGCACTCTCTCATCCTTTAAAAGCCAATACAGTTTCTACTACATTCATGGAGACATTTCAAAAGCTACATGGAATCCCAAATATTATTGTAAGTGAAAAAGATCCGATCTTCACTGGACATTCTTGGACATAATTATTTTCTTGTTTGGGTACTCAATTGGCTCATAGCTCATCTTATCATACTCAATCTGATGGACAAAATGAAATAGTGAACAAATTTATGGAAGGATACCTTCGTTGCTTTGTCTCTGATAAACAAACATAATGGTTCAAGTGGTTACCCTTGGTACAATGGTGGTATAACACTTTCTTTCATACTACAACAAAAATGAAACCATTTATGGTGCTTTATGGATATCACCCACCATCCATCATTTCTTCTATAAAATAAAAATCTAAGGTTCAAGCAGTGGAAGCTCACATCGAGAATCAACAACAAGTTGTCCAAATCTTAAGGGACAACCTGACCATGGCACAAAATCATATGAAACAACAATCAAATCAATATCATAGTGAAAGAAGTTTTGAAGTAGGGGATTGGTTATTTTTAAGACTACAACCATATAAACAGTTGTCCCTCAAGCAAGCTAATAAGGATAATAAATTATCACCAAAGTACTATGGCCCTTATAAGGTGTTGCAAAATATTGGTACTTTGGCATACAAATTGGAATTGCCTGCATCTTCGTGAGAACACCCTATTTTCCATGTTTCATTCTTAAATAAGGTTATATGTGACAATATGATAGTTCAAACTATATTTCTAAAACTTGACGAGGAAGGAAAAATCATATTGGAGCCTGAAGCTATCACTGAAAAAAGAATTCATCATTGAGGAATAGATGAATTTCAGAGTATCTCATTAAGTGGGAGAAACTACCTACTGAATATTCCACATGGGAAGATGAGTCTTTTATACAAAGAATCCAAAACTACTCAAGTTTTGAGAAAAACACTTGTCTGAAGGGGAGGGGAATGTTAAGCCCTAATTCTTGACACATTACCCCTTAATAGGGGCATATTACATTAGTATTGTTATTTTATTTATGCTATCTTGGGTCCATTAGTTGTAATTGTACATCATAGTCTCCTATATATACCAAGGATACGTTTTCATTTGGAATCATCTTGTAATTGTAAATTCATATGATGTATAAGGAGGTTGCCCCCTCAAAGAGGATTATTATCTGAATTTCTCTCTTTTTCAAGGCATTGAGTAATCGTTCTGAGGTTGTTATGCTATTTTGATATTTGGTTCTTAAAAACCAGATATTATTGTCCAATAGTCTTTAAGGAATCATACACGATGGTGAGAAAATGCATCTATTGTCAACAATTTTTAGGAAACATGAAATAGTCTGCAATTTATTTGTAGCCTATATTAGTAGAACAATCATTCACATAGTGGGGGTTGGACGTCATTGGGACAATACATCCAAAATCAAGTAAGGGGAATATATATATTCTCACTACTACAAATTATTTCATGAAATGGAAAGAAGTAGTATCATTGAAGAAGGATGACTCTGAAGAATTGACTAAATTTCTTAAGGATAATATATTGTCAAGATTTATAATTCCAGAGAAATTCATTACAGACAACAGTTCGATTTTTTTTGGATCAAATTTCACCAATGTTTTGGAGAGTATGGCATTGTGATGGGAAAATCATCGAATTATTATCGATAAGGGAATGGCCTTGCTGAATTCACAAATAAAACGTTGATTCAAATCCCGAAGAAAACTATTGATCGAAATGAGAAGAAATGGCATTTGAAATTGATAGAATATTTGTGGGCAAGCAAAATGACTCTGAAAGACAATAATGAGATGGTCCCTTATATGTTGGTTTGTGGAAAGGAGGAAAATATGTCGATCAACCTTGAATTGAATGCCTTGGCTCATGCAGTCAACATGGAGGATATTGAAGACACTCTCTCTTTGCAAAGGAGACTAATTCAATTATTGAAATTAGAAGAAAAAATAAGTAAGGCCTTGCATAAAATATCACAAAGGGAGCAGAGTGTTAAGAAATACTTTGATCAAAGAGAAACAATCAACCTTTTTTAGAAAGGTCAACTAATGTTACTCTACAACAAAGCTAAGGAGAAACCGTAAATGCACACAAAATTTGAAGCACTCTGGATCAGGCCTTACATTATTGAGAAAATTATGGGTTTTAATTTATATATCCTTAAATAAATCAAGAGGAAAATGTTAATGTTGCATGTTGATGGGAAGCACCTGAAAAGTTTTTTCGCTTAAAATTATCTCTTCTCTTTATACATAGTTTTTCACTTATTCTTTGCATCCTTACTGTTTCGACTCCATTTCCCAAAGCATAAAACCTTTGGACTACCATACTTAGTCATTTTTCATGTTCGTGGACTTTCAAACTCGCGGACTCTGTCACTAGCATTATCTTTGTTCACCCATGTATAAGTCCATCCAACACTTAGAACAATTTTGTACCTTAGAATTTTAGACTTGTGGACCTACATGATGCACCTCCACTCTCTCCACTTTCTCCTCGACACTTTCGAATACTTATCCATTTCATGCACTTCAGAATTTCGGACTTGTAGGCCTTCGAAATTATGGATTTGAATTTTCACACTAGTCACCAACCTCAATTCTCTTTCATCACTTGTCCCTTCACATTTTTCGATGAAACATTTATTGTTATCCCTACGGAATCAACTACCAAATTTATTGTTGAAGTGGTCATTAATTAAGGATGTTAATACAGAGGCTAGTAATAGTTATTTTGAGTTAATGTTTCCGTAAAAAGAAAATCTAACTCAAGTTCATTTTACTGTGAAAAATAATATTTCAAGAAAATATGTCGATCTTCGTTGGGACAACCATAAGAAAAAAATCATTCTGTGGGGATAACTTGAATCTATTTTCTATGGAAGATTATAATTATCATTCATCCCACTCCTACTGGTATTATTCAAAATTGTTGGATAAATAAGACAACAAAGTATGGACCTCACAAATAGTTCTCACAGGATATGCTCCATAAATATTTGAATGAAATGATATTGTCACCTGGTGTGTCGATAATATTATTCAAAATAGAAGGGTCATCACGTTGCAGAGTATTTATCCTATCTCATTGGCTACTTCAATATTTAGAGAAATGTTAAAATTGCCAGACTCAAACCTAGTCTATAAAGGGGAGGAAGCTAGGAATTTATTAAAAAGCAAGAACAACATAATATATATTTTTCAAGAGTATTTGCATGACCTTGCATCAATTCTTGAAGACATATCTATAATTCAGGTAAGTTATTTAAATAATCATTATAAAGAAATTGTTTGGTTATTTACTCAAATTGTTGGCCAAGACTCTAAAGAGACAAGTCCTTGACTGGCATTATATATATTGCATTTTCTGGATCATGAAAACACTATCTTCGATTGGGAGAATATTATTTCGAATGAAATCACTGAACATTTGACTAATTTAAAGACTAATAAAAGTTTTTTATATGTCTTCTTATTTGATATTTTATATCACATATTGTCATACTTTTGAGGGTTTAAACACTGCTCGGAGAATTAAAATAAAGGTGGACCCTGTGACCTTGTGCCACCAAGCTCTATGGAGGCAGAGAGTTAGTCATCATTTCTATGAGGTGTATTCAAATTTTGTATCTAAATTCAAGAAGTTATTTGGGGAAGACACTTCGCAGCTATCATTGGAAGGAATGGATTTTGTAAAGGGAAAATGAGTTCTTGAGAAAATGGAAGATTATAATGTCATCACGGTTTTCTTTTCTATCGAAAAACCTTTTTTCATTCCCTATTATATATCTAATAAGTTGTTTATCATTGAGGTATATAGGAAATATAAATTTTGGTTTTGTACTTTCTCTGAAAAAAGGAAAAAGAAGTTCATACCTCTCCTGTGGAAAGTTGGTGAAATTTTTCTACGGGGAATTTCCAAAATAGACGAATATGCTTCTTGTTTTGATCATTTTGACCTGAGATTCACAGAGGAAATCAAGGTTTTCGACCCTAGGAAATCAAGGTTTTTTTATAATTATTTTCTTTCAGTTGGGAATATCCCTACACTTTTAAATTCATCTGTCAACAGAGAAGAAAAAAATGAAATTCACAATCCAAATAACCAAGAAGTCAACATAGATTCTATAGATATAGAGACTATTATAAGTACTAGAAAGAACTATAAATAAAGAGGTGAACCCTCAAGTGAGAAAAATTTCTAGTCACCAGTTGTCTCTCGAAGAAGTGCCTTACCAAAGGAAAATACTTACCTAGGGACATCCCACACAAGAAAAATTAATAGAAATAATTTAGGAGATGATGAAGAGAGGAACCCTCCTAAAGGGAACATAGAGAATCCCCATAAATTAAAGGTCAAAATAGAAAGGACTAATTCACAATAGGAGGGGGATGAAGCACATGCTAAAGAAGATGATTTGTTATTGGTTAACATGGATCTGGATGTAGATATTGAAAAAATTACTTTCCCATATGTAGAAGTATCAGCTCGAGAAAATGTACAGCTTGTCTCCACACTCATGATCTAGAACAAGAAATTTTCTGATGAGGAAATGGTCACTGTAAAAAATGCATCGTTTGATAAAGAATCTAAGAAATTAGTTTTTGAGAGAACTACAAAGAGTAAGAGAAGGAAGGTATGGTCTACCGTTGATACTTGTGATATGCTACCTTCCAAATTATCATCTATTCATAAAGTTATAGGGGATGCACTTGACATATCGATTTCACACATGGAAGAAGATAATTCCCATTTGAAAGAAAAAACTAAAGAATTGGAGGCAACCCTCATGCCTCCACCTATTTTGTCTTCTCCTGCTGCTATGATTTGTCCTGGAAAAGGTTTTCAAGAAAACCCAAAACCAAGTGAAAGGGTCAAAGGAATTTCCAATTTAATTATTGCCACCTAACATTTTGTCGAGAAAAATATTAAGAAAAGAATGTCATTGATTGTAGAGTTGTGGGATATGGAAAATAATTTTCTTTCTCTCAGTTTAAGAATTCATAATACCAAGGATTATTAAAATAAGATTTGAAAAATGATGAAGGGTTCTACACAGATGAAGTTGTAATGTTTACAATGAAATTTTTGGCAATGATAGAGCAAACAAGAAAAAACGAAAATTTTCCTTCTTCGAGCCACACAAAGAAATTAAAATCTTGTTGGATGGAAATAAATAATGTGTTAAATGGTATGATAACTCAGTTGAATGTAACACCATGATTTTAAACCTTATGAACTATAATGTATTATGCAATCGTGACTTAGGCTAGTGAGTCGTTAAAGTTGAAAAGGGGCCAGAGTGCCTAGGAAATGTAATACATATATATATACATTAATAAAAAAATGCATCATTGGCTACAAGATGAACAAGGAAAAAATAGATAGCAGGCTATGATTCCACGAGGGGGCTTAAGGAGATAATTATTTTTGTTATATTTTATTTACCCATAATTGATTTTATGGAGAAAAGGGGTTACATGAGCTTCTTGGGAGGAAGGCCATGTGGTTATTGTTTTCATGTAATTATATAAACCCTTCCCGTGGGATGTTTTGGGGTTTCTCTTGGTTATTCATTTCATTTTAGAATTCCTCATTTCACTCTTGCTAAATTCAATTGCTCTTGGTCTAAGCATGGAAATGAACGATTAGAAGGGGAGAGACATTGCTATATGGCTGTAATAAATTACTGATCATTCTAGGAGAAAATGAATTCCTCAATGCATGAGATTGATAAAAGTTCAGAAATAACTGTCCACGACTAAGAATCCTTGAAGTTTCAAGTAGGGATATTTTTTGACCAGTGTCACTAGAGACTTGGAGAGAAATGGAACAATTTAAGGGACTGCATGGCAACGAAAGGTGTTCATTTCTTTGGGTTATGTAGGATGAAGGGGAAAGCAAGACAGAAATTAGGATTTGTTGTGTGGTTGGGAGACATGATATCTAGTTAGCCAATTGTTGTGTGTTTTAGATTTGTCCTAGGACCCATCCTTGTGGATTCATAGCCCTATCTTGGGGGTGACTTGTTGTTGAGAGTAAATGAAAAGAAATATCTATGGTTAGGATGAACGTCCTTGGTATGCAACCAATTGGTGAATGTTTACTTGCAAATATATGTGCTCTCTTTGTTTTTTATACAATGTATATTTCATTGTGTATTTATTTATCTTGGAATTTCATATTTATGATATGCATGATTATTGGTTATTGTTTTGCATGATGTTGAGGTCCTATAATTATAGGTAACTCGATTCTTCGACTGTTGATTTGGTGTTTCTCTCGTGATGATGAATTATGGCTCGGTTGACCCCTTTTTCCCCTCCATCCATTTCGCTCGATCCTCCATCACTCTGTTGCATCCTTCATCCACCTCTGTACCCTCACTCCCTTATTCATTCGTCCCGTTGGCTACATCTCGCCCGCCACCCATCCATGAATAAAAAAACTCAAGCTAAAAAGAACAATAGATTAATAAGGTTAGAAATAAAATTAGTGTAGTTAGTTTAATCAAGATATGTTAGACTAATTATTAATTAATTAATAGTTAAGTTAGTAGTTAAGTTAGTTAGAAGTAAATGATAACATTAATGAAATAAAAAATAAAAACAAATTACAACAAACAAACACAAATTATAAAACATATAAAAAAAAATTAAAATAAAAACATATATTAAATAAAACAATTAAAAAATATAACACAAATAATTAAAACAAAATATAAATAAAACATAAAAATTAAAACATATAATAAAACATAAAAATATAAAACAAAACAAAAACATATAATAAAACAAGTAAACAAAAAACAAAACAAAAATAAATAAATAAAACTTAATACTATCCTAAGTTCCCTACCCACACTCCCATGCATTGTGAGACCCCCCCCCCCCCCCCCCC
>ML776625.1:1015446-1031317 GCA_009831015.1 Picea engelmannii | reverse complement strand
CCGCTTTCGCAGAATTTTCAACCAGTCATTTTTCAAAGGTGATTCCGGGAAAACTAAGGAAAATTTTGAAAACTCGAGAGAGGGTTTTCTCTATAATGGGCTGAAAAACAAAAAAAATATCTCCGTTTTCACATAGGTGCCACCATATGGGATAATCGAAGCTATCTTTAAGCCTCATTTTTTGGATTTCTGGTTCTTTCTGTTTCAACCCTGATTTTGAGGGAGTTGTTTTGGCGAGTTGGAGGTGAATTTGGAGAAACCAAAAGAGGTATTTTTCCAAACCATACTCATATACAATAAAAATCCTTCAGTTGTTTATCAGGTGTCATCATTAAAGAGAAAAAGATGTCTAAGCATACCTCCTTTTTGCAGAAACTCAGCCCATCTTTCATGGCGGATAATTCAAGATTTTTGGAGATTTGTTGTTATTTTTGGCCGAGGTGGTTGAAATCGACCTCTTGAGCCTGGAGAAATTTGGTTCCATATATTTTAATAAGAAAAATGAACAAGGGTTGATGATTGACCTCTGGATTCATGCCCCATAGGGGATACATTGTAATTTTCTAGATGACTTTCCAGAAATAAAAATTGTATCTGCAGGATTCTTGTGTTAGACTCCCTGGTGATGTTTTTATCTGAGTAAATGTTTTCTTACTCTGTTAATCCATTCATGTTTTTCCCTGATCTAATCATTGAAAGAAATATTAAGAACAAAACTTTTTTTTTGCACTCTATTTCTGGTCTTTTAATGATCTGCATGTTTTCGTCTGAAGTTTGGCATAGGAATTCTTAGTTGCTCCTTTGCTTGATGGATTTTCCCTTCTTTTCCTCTCCTCCACTTGCATTTAATTCAATTTCATCCAATAGTCTTCCTATTTTTCCCTGTGGAGACAATATTTTACATCTGAGATAGATCCATTTTCAGAAAGGTAGAGCCCATGGCCCAATGAAAATTCGAGTTTTCAATCTCCCAAACATACCCAATCCAAAAAAAATCCCATGTTCTGAATAGCTAGACTAATATCTATTCAAACAAATCTATATCAAACAGAGAGATCCCTCTCTGAGTCTTGGAGGGCTAGATCCAATACTCAAAGTGGTTTTGATGTTTCTTTTGTGATTGCCTCCAAAACCTTGGGAAAATTGTAGAGTGATAACAGAATGGAAACCGTACTGAGGAGCTTTCCCCAGTAGTACACTTCAATGTTCCATTTCTGATCATTGATGGTGGACAACAACTAGACACAAGAAGGATGAGATAATTCACTTGGCGACTCCAATTAGCTCCAAACCGTGCCAACTCAAAGACTCCACTGGAGGAAAAACCTGAAGCATGACCAAACAACCAAGAAAGATCAGCTACTCAAACCCAAATTGAATTCAAGTCATCTTTGGTTTTATTTGTAATCATGTCTTATCTTATTCTAATCCTGATCAAAAGTACATTGTTGAAGATTGCATTGACCACCTGCTAATTGATGAGTCTCAAGAGATCGAATCCCCAATTGTAGATCATGTACATACTCATGCACTTGTAGAAATCCTAGTGAGACATGAGCCTCATGCTTTATCTCCTACCATTATTGAAATTCCAGATAGCTATAAGCCCAATGATTCACCTCTGATACCTACAAAAATCCTAGATAGATACAAGCCCCTAGATTTTCCACCTATCCTCCATGACCTCCCTGCCAATTATAACAATAAGATACCTAGATTTGATGGAGAGAATGCCAATATCGTTGCTGAAAAACACATCCATAGGGTTGAATATTTCCTTGAAATTTATGAGGTTGAATATGACGATGTCTATATCAAGAGGTTTGCCTTGTCTTTGCACGGTAAAGTCAAAATTTGGTTTAAAAATATTCTAGCTGCAAGCATCAGAAATTTTCATCAGTTCATGCAAGTTTTCTTAGATAGGTGGGTGATCATGGGAAATGTTTTCCTCATCTTAGAAGAGTATGACCACTTGAAAATAAATCCAGGAGAGACAGTACAATAGTTCTCAACCAGGTTCAATAAGGTGTATCATTCAATACCTTTGGATGTAAGGCCACCTCCTAGCTTAGCTCAATTGCATTAACCAGATGCCTTTGATCCAGAAATGGCATTCTAATTAAGAGAATGGAACTCTACTACCCTTGAAGAAATGAAAAAGATTGCAGTTGACGTAGAAGCTAGTCTGCTGCAGAAAAGGTCCAAGCTAAGAGCAGAGGAAAAGGATAGAACTGAAAAGAAGTAGATGAAACCTTCAGAAGTGAAGCTAGATGTCCTCGCCAACACTGTAAAAGAGATGATGTAGAAAATTAGTAGCAGAAAGGAAATTGTTGTTTAAGGACCTGATGTCCTATTAATCCCAGAAAGGGAAAAGATCAATGTCTCCAAACACCTTGCAGACCAGCCTTAGCATTTTGATCCACCCAACGATTATTTCATGTACTCAATTCACAATATAGTTAAAGATGAAGTGCAAAATCAGAATATGGAGGATAATTCTCCTGATATGATATGCATGTTCAATGGCATTGCATCCATGAATGATTCACCCAAGATTGATAGGTACAATGATGATTATACCACATTGGATTTTTCAAAGAAATCAGCGACATATGATTGAGAGGAAGAAGATCATTTGCAATCCCAGCAGGACAATCAATCTGTACATGGAAATTATGACAGTAATGACCAAAGTGCAGAAAATCTCAAGGTAAGTGGAAAGACTCTACCCTTGTGCTTCTCTTCTTTTAAATTTTAGAAGGAAATTTTTGAACAAGTGAGAAATATCAAAGAAGGTAAATCTTTTGATGAGATAGTGAAGGATGTAAGTGTTGAGAAAGAGGTTTTTTCAGATCCAGGATTAAAATATCCAAGTTTCTCTGATTTTCAAAGTTCAAGGGAAAATTTATATCCCGAAACAGAATTTGAAATACTGGAATCTAACTCTATACCATTAGATTAGAATTCATTTCAAATCTTGAAGGAAGAAAGTGCAGAAAAATTTCAGGAAAATGCAAATTGCCTGCCCCTATGTTTTTCCTTACTCCTGAGGAAACATTGAAAGAATATTATAAATAGTAAGAAAGAGGAATGTTCTAATGCAGCAGTTGAGGAGAACAAGGATGATACAGAAGCTGATCCAGAAGCACATCCCCTGAATCTTTTTGAAGGCGAAATCTCAGATGAAATATCAAAGCCTGAGACAGGGGATGAGTTGATCCATTTTTATTCACTGCCTTTATGCTTTAATTCTTTTCATATTTTGAGGGAATGTTGGTTAGATTTTGGTTGAGGATCACAATGTAAGCCATGAAATTCCAACAGAAATTCCACAGTCATCTAAAATATTTTATGATCCTATAGCTGATGCATTGGATGACTTGTGTTGTCAAATTCATTTTCCATCACCTAGCTATAGGATGAAAAGTTGTTATGATATTGACATGATCAAGCAATTAGCTACAAGGGTGTGTTCAGTAGAAGCATCATTTCAGAACCCATCAGAAAATTTGTAGCCATGTATGGAAGTGCATGAAGATGAAAATAATACAACTATAGCATCAAATGATGAAGTTGAGTTGGTTAAGTTTGAATATCAAGGAACAGGTCAGTTCTACCTTGATCCTATAGTCACCTATATGGAGAAATTTTTCACTGGACAACCTCAATCTATCTCTGGCATTACTTTGGTTCTTCAGGATTGTCGAGGTCTCTGTTGTGAAGAGAAAACATGTTTTCAGCAATGGCCATTACACTTTGCAGTTTTGAATCTATGGACAAAAGGTCAAGTTGCCTTTTTTACTATGCTAACAAGCAGTCAAGCAGTCCACTGGTCTCAGCAGCTACTTGATTGGCTTCATTGGCATTTTTGTATTATTTGATTTAGCATGATTTTCATAAATATAGGGTAGGTAGGAGAATGTGAATAAGCTCAGCATTCCGACCATCTATTTTTTATTAGTGTTCATTTTGATTTGTTTTCAGTTGAAAGATCAAAACAGGTATTGATTGCAGAATAATTTTGGGATCAGTCCAATGAATAAAGCACCGGTCTACATTTTTAGAGATCAATGGTTATTGAAACCTCCTGAAATAGCTTCCATCCCCAGGTGGAGCCTATGTTGGGGTCCTATAATTATAGATAACTCGATTCTTCAACTGTTGATTTGGCATTTCTCTCGTGATAGCGAAGGCTGGCTCGGTTGACCCCTTTTTCCCCTCCATCCATTTTGCCTGATCCTCCATCACTTTGTTGCATCCTTCGTCCACCTATGTACCCTCACTTCCTTATCCATTCATCCCATTGGCTACATCTCACCCGCCACCCATCCATGAATAAACAAACTTAGGCTAAAAATAACAATAGATTAATAAGGTTAGCAATAAAATTAGTGTAGTTAGTTTAATCAAGATATGTTAGACTAATTATTAATTAATTAATAGTTAAGTTAGTTAGAATTAAATGATAACACTAATGAAATAAAAAAATAAAAACAAATTACAACAAAGAAACACAAATTATAAAAAAAAATATAAATAAAACATATAATAAAACATAAAAACATAAATAAAATAAAATAAACATATAATAAAACACATAAACAAAAAAAAAAATTAAAAGAAAAAACTAAAACTTAATACTATACTAAGTTCCCTACCCACTCTCCCATGAATTTCCGACCCCCCCCCTTAAAACCACTTACCACCTCAGGGGGGGTCCGAAATACCACTTATCCCCAACAAAACCGCTTTCGTAGAATTTTCAACCAGTCATTTTCCGAAAGCGATTTCGAACAAACTGAGGCGAATTTTGAAAAACCAAGAGAGTTTTTTCTCCATAACGGGATGAAAAAAAAAAACCTCTCTCATTTTTTTCACAGATGCCACCATACGGGATAATCAAAGCTATCTTTTAGCCTCATTTTCTGAATTTCTAGTTCTTTTTGTTTCAACCTTGATTTTGCGGGCGCTATTTCGGTGAGTTGGAGGCGAATTTGGAGAAACCAAAGGAGGTTTTTTTCCACAATATAATCATATACAATAAACACCTTCATTTGTTTCCCAGGTTTCATAATTAAAGAGAAACAAATGCCTAAGCAGACCTCCTTTTTGCAAAAATTGGACCCGTCTTTCATGGTGGACAGTTCAGGATTTTTGCGGATTTGTTGCTATTTTTCACCGAGATGGTTGAACTCAACCTCCTGAGCCTGGGGAGATTTGGTTCCATATATTTTAATAATAAAAATGCACAAGGTTTGATGATTGAGCTTTGGATTCATGCCCCACAGGGGATACATCCTAATTTTCTAGATGACTTTCCAGAAATAAAAACTGTATCTGTAGGATTCTTTTGTTAGAATCCATGGTGATTTTTTTCTCTGAGTAACTATTTTCTTACTCTGTTAATCCATTCATGTTTTTCCATGTTCTAATCATTGAAAAAAAATATTAAGAACAAAAATTGTTTTTTGCACTCTGTTTCTGGTCTTTTAATGATCTGCATGTTTTCGTCTGAAGTTGAGCAAAGGAATTCTTAGCTTATCCTATTCTTGATGGATTTTCCCTTCTTTTCCTCCCCTTCACTTGCATTTAATTCAATTTGATCTAGTAATCTTTCTATCCTACCCTGTGGAGACAATATTTTACATCTGAGATAGATCCATTTTTAGAAAGGTAGACCCCATGGCCCAATGAAAAATTGATTTTTCAATCTCCCAAACATACCAAATCCAAAAAAAATCCTATGCTCTGCATAGATATCCTAATATCTATTCAAAAAAATCTATAACAAATAGAGATATCCCTCTCTGAGTCTTGGAGGTCTAGATCCAAGACTCGAATTGGTTTTGATGTTTCCTCTGTGACTGCCTCCACAGCCTTGGGAAAATTACAGAGTGATAATAGAATGGCGACCGTACTGAGGAAATTTCCCTAGTAGTACACTTCAAAGTTCCAGTTATGATCATTGATGGTGGATAGAGACCAGACATAAGAAGGTTGAGATCATTCACCTGGCAACTCCAATCAGCTCCAGACAGTTCCAACTCAAAGACTCCACTGGAGGAAGAACCTGAAACATGACCAAACAACCAAGAAATATCAGGTACTCAAACCCAAATTGCATTCAATAAATCTTTGGTTTTATTTGTAATCATGTCTTATCTTATTCTAATCCTGATCAAAAGTACATTGTTGAAGATTGTATTGACCACCTGCTAATTGATGAGTCTTAAGAGATCAGATCCCCAATTGTGTATCATGTACATACTCATGCACTTGCAAAAATCCTAGTGAGACATGAGCCTCATTCTTTATCTCCTGCCATTGATTAAATTCCAGTTAGCTACAAGACCCATGCTTTAACTCATGTACCTGCCAAAATCCCAGACAGATACAAGTGCCTAGATTTTCCACCTATCTTTCATGACCTCCCTGCTAATTATAACAATAAGTTGCTTAGATTTGATGGAGAGAATGTCAATATCGTTGTTGAAAAACACATCCAGAGGTTTGAATATTTCCTTGAACTTTATGAGGTTGAAGATGATTATGTCTATATCAGTATGTTTGCCTTGTCTTTGCAAGGTAAAGTAAAAAATTGGTTTAAAAATATTCAAGTTGCAAGCATCAGAAATTTTCATCAGTTCATGCAAGTTTTCTTAGATAGGTGGGTGATCATGGGAAATGTTTCCCTTATCCTAGAAGAGCATGACCACCTGAAAATAAAGTCAGGAGAGACCATACAATAGTTCTCAACTAGGTTCAATAAGGTGTATCATTCAATACCTGTGGATGTAAGGCCACCTCTTGGCTTATCTCAATTGCATTATCCAGATGCCTTTGATCCATAAATGGCATTCTAATTAAGATAACATAACTCTACTACCCTTGAATAAATGCAAAAGATTGCAGCTAACGTAGATGCTAATATGTTTCACAAAAGGTCCAAGCCAAGAGCAGAGGAAAAGGCCAGAACTAAAAAGAAGTAGATGACACCTTCAGAAGTGAAGCTAGACATCCTCGCCAACACTATAAAAGAGATGACGTGTAAAATTAGTAGCAGAGAGGAAAATGTTGTTCAAGGACCTGATGTCCTATTAATGCCAAAAAGGGAAAAGATCAATGTCACCAAACACCTTGTAGACAAGCCTCAACATTTTGATCCACCCAATGATCATTTCATGTATTCAATTCACAATACAGTCAAAGATGAAGTTCAAAATAATAATATGGAGGAGGATTCTCCTGATATGATATGCATGTTCAATGGCATTTCATCCATGAATGATTAAACCTAGCTTGATTGCTACAATGATGATTATACCACATTGGATTTTTCAAATAAATCAACCACATATGGTTGGGAGGAAGAAGATCATTTGCAATCCCAGCAGGACAATCAATCTGTACATGGGAATTATGACAACAATGACCAAAATACAGAAAATCTCGGGGTAAGTGGAAAGACTTTACCCTTGCACTTCTCTTCTTTTAAATTTTTGAAGGAAATTTTTGAACAAGTGAGAAATATCAAAGGAGGTAAATATTTTGATGAGATAGTGAAGGATGTAAGTGTTGAGAAAGAGGTTTTTTCAGATCCAGGATTACAATATCCAAGTTTCTCTGATTTTCGAAGTTCAAGGGATAATTAGAGCCCAAAACATAATTTGAAATAATGGAATCTAAATCTATACCATTAGATTATAATTCATTTCAAATCTTAAAGGAAGAAAGTGCAAAAAAATTTCAGGAAAATGCAAACTGCCTACCCCTATGTTTTGCCTCACTCCTAAGGAAACATTGCAAGAAGATTGTAAATAGTAAGAAAGAGGAATGTTCTAATGCAGCAGTTGATGATAACAAGGATGATACAAAATCTGATCCATGAGTACATCCCCTGAATCTTTTTGAAGGCCAAATCTCAGACGAAATCTTGAAGCCTGAGAGAGGGGATGAGC
Source organism: Picea engelmannii (assembly GCA_009831015.1). Classification (NCBI taxonomy): domain Eukaryota; kingdom Viridiplantae; phylum Streptophyta; class Pinopsida; order Pinales; family Pinaceae; genus Picea; species Picea engelmannii. Next base: position 1,023,359 of record ML776625.1, on the reverse strand, counting down.
TGATCCATTTTGATTCACTACCTTTATGCTTTAATTATTTTCATATTTTGAGAGGGAATATTGGTCATATTTTGGTTGAGGATCACAATGTAAGCCATGAAATGCCAGCAGAAATTCCACAATCATCTAAAATATTTTATGATCTTATAGTTGATGTGTTGGATGACTTGTGTTGTCAAAGTAATTTTCCATCATTTAGTTATAGGCTGAAAAGTTTTTATGATATTGACATGATCAAGAAGTCAGCTACAAGGGTGTCTTCAGCAAAAGCATCATTTCAAAACCCATCAGAAGAGTTGCAACCATGTCTAGAAGTGCATGAAGATGCAAATAGCACAACTATAGCATCAAATGATGAAGTTGAGTTGGCTAAGTTTGAATATCAAGGAACATGTCAGTTCTACCTTGATCCTATAGTCACCTATATGGAGAAATTTTTCACTGGAGAAACCCAATCTATCTTTGGCATTACTTTGGTTATTCAGGATTGTCGAGGTCTCTATTGTAAAGATCAAACATTTTTTTAGCAGTGGCCACTACACTTTACAGTTTTGAATCTATGGACAAAAGGTCAAGTTGCCTTTTTTACCGTGCTAACAAGAAGTCAAGCATTCCACTGGTCTCAACAACTACTTGATTGGATTCATTGGCATTTTTGTATTATTTGATTTAGCATGATTTTCAGTAGTATAAGGTAGGTAGGAGAATGTGACTAAGCTCAGCATTTCGAGCATCTCTTTTTTAGAAGTGTTCATTTTGATTTGGTTTCAGTTGAAAGATCAAAACAAGTACTGGTTGTAGAATAATTTTGGGATCAACCCAATGAATAAAGCATCGATCTGCATGTTCATAGTTTAGTGGTTCTTGACACCTCCTGAAAGAGCTTCCATCCCCAGGTGGAGCTTATGTTGGGGTCCTATAATTATAGGTAACTTGATTCTTCGACTGTTGATTTGGCATTTCTCTCGTGATAGCGAAGTCTGGCTCAGTTGACCCCTTTTTCCCCTCCATCCATTTCGCCCGATCCTCCATCACTCTGATGCATCCTTCATCCACCTTTGTACCCTCACTTCCTTATCCATTCATCCCATTGGTTACATCTCGTCTGCCACCCATCCATGAATAAACAAACTTGGGCTAAAAAGAACAATAGATTAATAAGGTTAGCAATAAAATTAGTGTAGTTAGTTTAATCAAGATATGTTAGACTAATTATTAATTAATTAATTAATTAGTAGTTAATTTATTTAGAATTAAATGATAACATTAATGAAATAAAAAATAAAAACAAATTACAACAAGCAAACACAAATTATAAAACATGTAAAAAACAAATTAAAAAATATAACACAAATAATTAAAACAAACTATAAATAAAATATAAAAACATAAAACAAAACAAAAACATATAATAAAACACGTAAACAAAAAACAACAACAACAAAAAAAAACTAAAACTTAATACTATCCTAAGTTCCCTACCCACTCTCCCATGCATTCCATACCCCCCCCCCCCTCCTAAAACCACTTACCACCTCAGGGGGGTCCGAAATACCACTTATCCCCAATAAAACTGCTTTCGCAACATTTTCAACCAGTCATTTTCCGAAGGTGATTCCAGGCAAACTAAGATGAATTTTGAAACAATGAGAGAGGTTTTCCTCTGTAACGGGATGAAAAACAAAAACCTCTCTCATTGTTTGGACAGGTGCCACCATATGGGAGAATCTAAGCTATCTTTCAGCCTCATTTTTCGGATTTCTGGTTCTTTTTGTTTCAACCCTGATTTTGAGAGAGTTGTTTCGGCGAGATGGAGGTGAATTTTGCGAAACCAAAAGAGGTTTTTGTCCAAAACATACTCATATAGAATAAAATCATTCATTTTTTACCCAAGTATTAGCATTAAAGAGAAACAAATGTCTGAGCGGACCTCCTTTTTGTAGAAATTCGGCTTGTCTGTCATGGCAGACAGCTCAAGATTTTTGGGGATTTGTTCTTATTTTTGGTCGAGGTGGTTAAATTCAACCTCCTGAGCCTAGGGAGAGTCGGTTCCATATATTGTAATAAGAAAAATGCACAAGGGTTGATGATTGAGCTCTGGATTCATGCCCCATAGGGGATACATTATAATTTTTTAGATGAGTTTCCAGAAATAAAAATTGTATCTGCAGGATTCTTGTGTTAAACTCCCTGGTGATTTTTTTCTCTGAGTAACTATTTTCTTACTCTGTTAATCCATTCATGTTTTTCCCTGATCTAATCATTGAAAGAAAGATTAAGAACAAAACTTGTTTTTTGCACTCTATTTCTGGTCTTTTAATGATCTGCATGTTTTCATCTGAAGTTGAGCATAGGAATTCTTAGTTGATCCTCTACTTGATGTATTTTCCCTTCTTTTCCTCTCCTCCACTTGCATTTAATTCAATTTGATCTAGTAGTCTTTCTATCCTACCCTATGGAGAAAATATTTTACATCTTAGATAGATCCATTTTCAGAAAGGTAGAGCCCATGGCCCAATGAAAATTCAAGTTTTCAATCTCCCAAACATACCAAATCCAAAACAAATCCTATGTTCTGCATAGTTAGCCTAATATCTATTCAAACAAATCTATATCAAATAGAGAGATCCCTCTCTGAGTCTTGGAGGGCTAGATCCAAGACTTGAAGTGGTTTTGATGTTGCCTCTGTGACTGCCTCCATAGCCTTGGGCAAATTAGAGAGTGATAACACATGACATATTATTTATTTATTCTATGTTGTATCATGGATCTTGATTAATGCATTTGAGTCTTTCATGCTTAATTTCATATTAATTATTATCAGAATTCGAAATTGGTTAAGAAGTGTGTTTTGGAGGTAGCGTGGCCAGCCTGTGGGTGGTTGGGTATGTTATATCGATTGACTTATTAAGAAGGAATAATGAAGCATATTAAAAAATCCTTGATTTGAATATCATTGGAACCACTATTGAAGTCCCTAACCCTAAATATATTTCAAATTCTATGCTCATGACTCCACAACATTTTGAAGAACAAATTGAAGAATTAAAAGGGACATTGGATGAAAAGTTTGATAATATAATTGAATTTACACATGATGACATTGACAACTAGCTTGTGAAATACACAAATAAAAATGAAGATATTGAAAATGTATTACAAAATTTATCTATTGATCAGAAAGGTAGAGCCCATGGCCCAATGAAAATTCAAGTTTTCAATCTCCCAAACATACCAAATCCAAAACAAATCCTATGTTCTGCATAGTTAGCCTAATATCTATTCAAACAAATCTATATGAAATAGAGAGATCCCTCTCTCAGTCTTGGAGGGCTAGATCCAAGACTTGAAGTGGTTTTGATGTTGCCTCTGTGACTGCCTCCATAGACTTGGGCAAATTAGAGAGTGATAACACATGACATATTATTTATTTATTCTATGTTGTATCATGGATCTTGATTAATGCATTTGAGTCTTTCATGCTTAATTTCAAATTAATTATTATTAGAATTCGAAATTGGTTAAGAAGTGTGTTTTGGAGGTAGCGTGGCCAGCCTGTGGGTGGTTGGGTACGTTATATTGATTGACTTATTAATAAGGAATAATGAAGCATATTAAAAAATCCTTGATTTGAATATCGTTGGAGTCACTATTGAAGTCCCTGACCCTAAATATATTTCAAATTCTATGCTCATGACTCCACAACATTTTGAAGAACAAATTGAAGAATTAAAGGGGACATCGGATGAAAAGTTTGATAATATAATTGAATTTACACATGATGACATTGACAACTAGCTTGTGAAATACACAAATAAAAATGAAGATATTGAAAATTTATTACAAAATTTATCTATTGATCTTAGGGAAATTGAAAAGGAGTTATTTAATGTTAAAATAAAACGAGAAGAAATCATTGCTCCATTAAGGGACTTCATCCAACAATGGTTGAATAACTCAATTGCCAACATCTCTAAAATTCCAGCAGAGGTATTTATGACCAGCAATCAAACCAAAACCAACAAGATTATAAAATAAACAAAAACAAGCAAATGAAAATAGAGATACCATCATAGTAAGTCCATGTTGATCACATGCTTCTTTCTTTATCATTTTTCATCCAGTTATTCTTCTTCTTTGAATAGAAATATATAACTGAATCCTAATAACTTTCTCTTTGTCTTCTTTTCAGATTTTGTTGTTCAACATCCACCCAATTTATTCCTTTTATGTTCTATCTTCTTGTATATATTTTCTTTATGGTCCATGGGAGCCCTAATCCTAGTACTTTGGACAAATGTCTTTAAATTTCAAAGCATTGTAATGGAATTTATTATTTTTTTGAAATCCCAAAGAACTAATTTGGGATTAGTTTTGACTTTATTTTAAAACTCTGAGTTTTGAGTATAAAGTATTTGAAATTGATCTATCATAATATTGTTTTGAGATATACAATAATTTACTCTTTAAAAGATATTTTATGCATCTCGACCATCTTCTTTTATTTGGATGTGATAAAAAATATTTATTTTCACTATGATGGATGTGAAGAAATTTTGTTCATTTTCTGTAATGTGTGATGTGTGAGATTCCTGATCCACTTCTCAAGAATGATCTTTTATAAATATTTTTACCTTTCATCATTTTAATCTTTGTTTGAGCATAAAAGAGTGGACTATCTTAATGTCCTATATTATTTCTTGATCTGAATATTATTAAGAATATCATAAGCCAAAGAGGAGTACCAAAGCTATAAAAATGAAGGAGGATTCATATCATCATGAGGTTTCCATTTCATCCCTAACGGATTCAAGCATCAACATAAGTTAAGTAATTTTTGAATTATTTTTATAGGTGTCAATTAATTTCAAGAGGAAGCATATACACAAAATCCCACATTGATATATACGACGTCTTGAAAAAACTTCAAGGGAAAGAAATTATCAAAGAAGGAGATAAAAATCATGAAGATAGGGAGAGCACATGAATTCAAAGAGATATTGTTCAGAGAAGGTATACCAATAGGGATATTTACCATTTTACCCATGATCTTAAAGGGGGAGAAAGAGAAAGATCATAAGAGAAATATTAGAAGCATGAAGATAGGGTAGGCCACCCCAAGGAGGGATACCATTTTCCATTGATGTCAAAGGGAGAGAGAAACATGAGGAGAGAAATATTGGAGTATCATTTGTCACAGGTGGAGTGTGAGTGTTTTCATCAATTCCAAAGGGGGGGATTCTTGGAAAATTAGTTGTCATTTATGTTATTGGACAGTTGGTTGTCATTGATGTCAACAAGTAGTGGTTGTCATTGGTTTCAATATATGTGATTGGTGTATTTGGAGAAGTCTCCAAAGTGGTCCCCTTATGGCGTATATCTAAGAATGGGACTCATGGGAAGATACTTTGAAGAAGTCTACAAGAATCCCATAGGTGTGGTCATGAAGGCTGAATGTTTTTGAGGAATAAGGACATGAAGGACAATGTAAATGTAGGTAACACAATCATATATGTATAGTCCTCAAAATTTTGTTTCCAATGGTAGGTGGAACGTCACATAGTTCCTAATGGTTGAGAAGTTATGAGGTCATGAAGTTGAAATCCCCAAAGATGGGTTAAGAAGCCCCTAATTGGTTCCAAATCATTAACGAAAGGGTAAAGTGGTTGTTACAAGAAATTTCAAGAAACCCTAAATTTAAGGAAAGAGGTTACTTAAAAAAAGTATATATACACCTCAAGAAGTCACTCATAAGTACATTCACACACACATTATATTGAATAACTTCTATGTGATTAAGTGATCTATTAGTCAGTTTACGATGAAGAAATATGAGATCGAAGATGAGAGTTTCAGTATTGCAGGTGTGTGGAGGTTTCTATGAAGAAACCCTAGTTTGGATGACCCCCATGGGTCACACAACTAGTGTCACATGAGGCACCCCCGTGGGTTGTCTATGGATTCTCACATGAGGCCCTTGTAGACAATAGGTATTAGTCTCATGAGGAAAAGATAGAATTGGGAAAATGTTAGTACTAGGTGGTTGAGGTATCAGGAAAGGTTATAGGTCAGTGTTACCATTTACCAGGTCAGCTACAAGATCATAGGTATTCTTACATGTTATTTTTAGGCTTATTCTTATGTTTTTATGGTACTTGATTGAGTATTTTCATGGTAGTGAGTGTTCATGGTACACCTTGGTGGTGTTATGATACATTATTTGTGGTACATCTTGGCTACTTTTTGATGATGTGATGGTCATGCCTTGGTATCTTGTTTAGGCATTGGTATATGTTTGAAGAACATATTTGGTGCATGGTGTGAGGCATATTCTTGGTAAATGTATGGGGTGCATGTTTTGGTGATGTTGGTACATGTTGAGGTTCACCTTAGTGATGTTGTGGTACATTTATTAGTAGCAAATCTTGGATATATTGGTATCTTGGTATTGTGTCTATCTTGGTTATGCTTGAGAAACTGCATTGATGATATCTTATGATGCATGTGATATGACAGATGGTTGATATGTTGTTGTTGCAATATATGTTGCTTCTATTGTAGACAATGTTATTGAAGATTTCTTCTTTCTCAACCAAGATACTAGAAAATCACCCAAGTAGAAGGTTTCTCCACTAGGTTTCCCAATCTGCATCTATGTAGGTGACCATATGTTAAGCCCTAATATTGGCTCATTACCCCTTAATTGGGGCATATTATATTAGTAATGTTATTTTATTTATGTCGGCTTTAGGCCATTAGTTGTAATTTAGATTAGCAATGTTATTTTATTTATGTCATCTTTAGGCCATTAGTTGTAATTTAGATTAGTAATGCTATTTTATTTATGTCGGCTTTAGGCCATTAGTTGTAATTATACCTCTTAGTCTCCTATATATACCAAGGAGACATTTTCATTTTGAATCATCTTGGAATTGAACATTTAAGTGGGGTAAAAGGAGGTTTCCCCCTCGAAGAGGATTATTATCTGAAATTATCTCTTTTTCAAGGCATTGAGTACTTTTTATGAGGTTTTTCTATGCTATATTGATATTTGGTTCCTAACATATGGTATCAGAGCTCAAGGTCTTGGGGTTTCGTTGCTACATCTGAGACACCGTGGAATTTTTTCTATAACTTTTTTTCTACAATGTTTCAGAAGGAACGACTTGGAATATATTTAGAAGACAGATCAAGGTATGTTGGGTTCAAAATTCAGCTCCTGAGGACTTATACTTTCAGAGATATAGCCTATACAAGATAGGGTTCTTGAATCATCCTGAAATGAGTCATTGTGGAATTTTCGCTATAAATTTTTTTTTGTAACGTTTCCAACCTTGAACTACAGAGGCAATTTACAAAAATCAGTAGCGTATCTATGGTAAAAAGTTCAGCTTCTGGGTCATCTTAAATTTTTAGATACACCCTGTGCAAGATAGGGTATCTGACTAGTCCTATTGACTAGTCTCAAGAAGGTGTTCTAGGTAAAACAATCATAACTTCTTCCTAGAGTATCCAAATTGAGTGGGCCTGGTTGCATTGGATCGGGGACAGTCTTTAGTAATTTGGGTTTGAGTTTTAGAATTTTATATCAATTATTTTGTGTGTAGCATGCTATACAAGTGAGACCTCTTGGAAAGGCAAAAAATCGACAAGTTGTGGGGAAGTTACCATAAATTCCACTTGGCACATCCAATTTTGATCAGACCTGTGGCATTGTAGAGAAGAAATATCAGAGAACTACATAAACAAAAGTTTCATACCCATAAGGGTCGAAACTTGGGAGATACTACAGAATAAATATTGTCTAGCAGAACCACCTCAAAATCAAGGTTCAAAAGTGACACTTGGCCAACATGCCACCCAAAAAGGGAACTTCTACACCAACTAAGCCTCCATAAAATCCTACTTGGACT
>ML776625.1:993099-1011883 GCA_009831015.1 Picea engelmannii | reverse complement strand
GGCATACAAATTGGAGCTGCCTGCATCTTCACGAGTACACCCAGTTTTCCATGTTTCATGCTTAAAGAAGGTTATAGGCGACAAGATCCCAGTTCAAACTATATTGCCAGAACTTGACGAGGAAGGAAAAATAATATTGGAGCTTGAAGCCATCATTGACATAAGAATTCGCCAACTGAGGAATAGATCCATTTCAGAGTATCTCATTAAATGGAGGAAACTATCGGCTGAAGATTCCACTTGGGAAGGTGAGTCTTTTATACAGAAGCATCCAGAGTTACTCAAGTGTTGCGGAAAACACTTGTCTCAAGGGGAGGGGCATGTTAAGCCCTAATATTGGCTCATTACCCCTTAATTGGGGCATATTAGATTAGTAATGTTATTTTATTTATGTCGGCTTTAGGCCATTAGTTGTAATTTAGATTAGTAATGTTATTTTATTTATGTCGGCTTTAGGCCATTAGTTTTAATTATACCTCCTAGTCTCCTATATATACCAAGGAGACATTGTCATTTTGAATCATCTTGGAATTGAACATTTAAGTGGGGTACAAGGAGGTTGCTCCCTCGAAGAGGCTTATTATCTGAAATTATCTCTTTTTCAAGGCGTTGAGTACTTTTTATGAGGTTTTTCTATGCTATATTGATATTTGGTTCCTAACACCATAGTTAGCTCATTTACTTTCAGATACCACAATACAAAATATTTTGTTCCTTTAAGATATCTAAATATTCTTTTTACTATCAGAGCATGAGTTTCCTTTGTTGTTGCTTGAAGTCTTGGAACATGTCCAACTACTTGCATTACATCTAGTCTTGAGGTTTCCACATAGAGTAGGTTGCTAATCATTGATCTGTAGAGTCTCTAATATGCTTCTTTATATTCTTCATCATTTCTCAACTTCCAACCAATCACCATGGGATTACTTACGGGTTTTCAATCTTCTATTCCAAACATTTTCAGCATTTCATTGATGTACCTGGTTTGTGAGATGAAAATACCTTCATGTAGCTGAGATATATGAAGTCCCAAAATTAAAGTTAATTCACTAAGTAGTGACATTTCAAACTCATTATGCATGTCTTGGGAAAAATTCTTACTCATCCTATCATCATCACTTCCAAAGATGATGTCATACACATATACTTCAATGATAAGTATGTTGTCCCTATCAACCTTTGCATAGAGATTGTTATTTTCATTACCCTTTATGAATCCTTTTTTTTGTAAATACTTACCCAATATTGAATACCAAGCTCTAGGGGATTGCTTGAGTCAATACAAAGATTTCTTCAATCTGCAAATGCAATCTTCTCTCTCTGACAGTCGAAACCCTTCTAGTTGTTTGGTGTAGAATTCTTCTTCTAATTCACCATTTAGAAATGTTGATTTTACATCCATATGATATAATTTTATTCTTTTGGAATATGCATAGGCCAATATTATTCTTATTTCTTCCATTCTGGTAACAGGGGGAAAATTTTCTTCAAAATCTACTCCTTCAACTTGAACATATCCTTTGCATACTAGGCTTGCCTTGTTTTTGGTTACTTGTCCATATTCATTTACTTCGTTTTTGAATACCCACTTTGTGCCAATCACATTTTTGTTGTTAAGTCTTGGAACTAGTTCCCATGTTTCATTCTTCTCTATTTGTCTCAGTTCTTCTTCCATGACCTTGATCCAATGTTCATCATTGATGTATTTCTCAAAGTTGTTGGGCTCAACTGTGGATAGTAGTGCAAGGTGTCTCTATTCTGGTGTATGTACCTATTTACTTCCTTTGGTTTATATTTCATCATTTCTATCTCAAATAATTTTCTCTAGTGGATGATTCTTTTGAACTCGGTGGTTAGGTGTCTTGGAAGGTATCTATAAGTATTGTTGATCATTTTCTTCTTGTTTTTCTTCTAGTTGCTTCTCTTTTGTTGTGTTTCTTCTTCTTCTTCCATCTCTTCTTCTTTTATTTCTTCTTCTGCTTCCTACTCTTTAGAATTTTTTCTTTCTTCTTTTAACTTCAACATATTTGTTTCATCAATATTTGCATTGATTCCTTCCACTATATTCTTGATTCTTAGGTTGTAACATTTTTATTCCTTTCTTTTTCTTTAGTACCCAACCAATATGCCTTTATCAACTCAAGAATTGAAATTTCCAACCCTGTCATATTCTATTTTTATGTATCATTTTCTTTCAAATTCTTTAAAATGCTTGAGGTTTACAGGTATTCCCTTCCATAGCTCATATGGAGTTTTTTCATTGTTAATTTTTTAGCATTCCTTTGTTCCAGATATGAAAAAATTTGTGTACTACTTTTACCCAAAATACATTAATCAAATTTGAATCTTTCAACATGGTCATGGCCATCTATGTTATAGTTTTTTTCTTCCCTTCAATGACTCCATTTTGATGAAGAGTCCTAGCTCTTGAAAATTTCCTTTTTATTCCATGATCTTCATAAAATTTCATGAATTGTTTTGATATGAACTCACCTCCATTTTCTGATCTCAGGAAATTGATTTTCGAATCAGTTTCATTTTCAGCCATGTCTTTAAATATCCTGAAACATTCAATTGCCTCTAAATTTTTCTTGAGAAATCAGACTACAATCATTCTTGTAAAATCATCAATAAGAGCCATAAAGTATTGCTCACCATTCAACCCTTTTGTTCTCATCAATCCACATAGATCAGTGAGAACAATATCCAATGATTTTGTTGTACAATATTCCTTCATTATGAACTCATTTCTTGTTTGGTTTCCATCCAGCCAGTGCGAGCACATAGTATTGGTTGGCTTTGAAATTTATGGCATCTCTCTTACCGCTTCCTTTCTACTGATATTGACAAGATTATCAAAGTTCATGTGACCCATTCTTTTGTGTTGAAGCCAACTTTCATTTTTCTTTCCCAAGAAACATATTTCCTTTCCTATCTCATTTAATATGTATATGTTGTTTGGAGTCATCACTGCTATAGCCACCAATTTTCCTTATCCTTCTTTCCTTATCTCACATTTCTTCAAGTCAAATAAAAGTGTATGTCCTTGATCACACATTTGACTCACACTTAATAGATTATGCTTCATGTTTTCAGCAAGTAGGACATTTTTTGCTATGACATCTTTACTTATAATATAAATTGTGCCTTTTCATATAATTTTGGTTGAGTTGTCATTTCCAAATGAAATTGATCCATATCTTTCTTTCTTCAAAGTTACAAACGTGTCCTTGTCACCTCTCATATGTTTTGAACAACCATTTTCTATGTGCCAATCACTTCTTCTATTGGACACACCTACCACACTTAGAGGGGGGGTTAATGAGTGTGGGGATCTTTTCCCATAACTTCCTTCTTACACAAAACTCATTAGTTAGCATTCAAATTTTAATCATTACTTATTTCTTTAATTTATAACCAGTTAGATGTGAACACATATCAACAATATATCATCAACACGTCATCACCATAAGGAACACAAAGAACACAAGATATATGTACAATTTTTCTTTTTATTATGGACAACAATCTGGGGTTTTTCCAGCACCAACCGAATAGAGTACAACTCTACAAGAGCATCATCTCTATAATGCAAGACTCAACTTACATCCTCAGCACCAACTGAGATGAGGAAACAATCCTCAACATATATCAATTTGTCAATAGGTATGCGACCTGTCAGTAGTGCATACAGCGTGTGTACGCGCCCTGGATCACTACAGACCGCGTATGCACGTGGCCAGTGTATACAACAGCCTGCGTATACCTTCTAAGAAAATAGTGTTTATCCTTCAAGATCAACTCATATCATATACAACCAGTATATCATTCTATTTTGTCTCTAACTATTCAATAGGACCACCAACCAACACATCCAAGCTCTCCAATAGCTTGCTCATGCTCCACAACAAATCATTATGAATGTTATCTCAATCATGTAGAAAGAACTAGTATACCATAGAAATTATGTCACCACTAAATCAAAAGAATACTGCTTACTCCATCAACCAAATCAATCAAACTGAACCACATCATAGAATCCATACCAATAATTCCCTAAGAATTCACAACACATCAAACAATAGTATCCATCAAGACAATAATGTAACCATACCAGTGTCTCAGTGATAGATCTGAGCCCATAGAATGCAGATGTGGAACCTGCCTCATCATCCAAGAGCTTGCCACTAGCTCAAACACAAATCTCCATGATTTTATCCACTATACGCTCCCTGTACAGAGTCATCCCACATATACCTTCAATGTATACTCACCCTATACACAGACAACTCTCGTATACCTCAGAAACTAGGGTTTCTAAAGCTCCGAGAATTTTTTTGTCAAGATCTCTGACATTGTAGAAACTTTGATGTGTCCATGAGATCCTCCTCTCACTCTCTTCCTCAAAATATATCTTCAATCATGCTCAAGAGATCCACAACAATAAGATGCTCTCACAAGAAGCTCTCCATTGATCCACAAAAAGGATGATCTACAAGAGACCATTGCTATGTTATTTATACTTTCATCCTCTAGGTCACTTAACGCATTTTTAGGTCACTTAACCCACTTCTAGGTCACTTAACCTATTTTCCTTATTTTAGGGTTAACCACTTTCCATAAATAGAAATTTCTCCAATACTTTATCATTTAAATATTCCTTCTTGATTTTGTCACCTTACTTTATCATTTCTTGATTTTGTCACTTCTCCTTATTATTTAAATAATCCACCTTGACTTTATCACTTGACTTTATCATTTAAATAATGATTTCTTCTTTTCAAGCATTTTGATTTCTTTGACCTTTTGGGGCTTCAATCCACCATAGGGGGATTTTTCAACTTCGTAGATCCATAACTCTCAAACCATGAGGAGTTATGTGACATTCCACATACCACCGGAAATGGCATGACAAGCACTATCCATCTAGGATAGTTTCACCAACATCTTCATTGATATTCATCTCATTATTCCACATACAAGCATGGGTCTTCCAACCATTATTCTAGGATAACTCAATTTGTAAAGTGTCTTCCCGTGAGGGCTTTCACCATAAGGGGACCACTTTGGAGTTCATCCATTTGCAGACCTTATCAATCATGATAAGAAAATAATGATTCATCTTTGCATCAATTCACCACTACATCATATACATAAACTATGCATCATGTATCAGTGACAACTCATTGATCCATCTTCATCGATTGGTTTCCACTTGACATCTATCATTCTTATCAAGGACAATACATATACATTTTTCATCAATAATCAATCAATCAAGCCTATAAAACAATCCATCACTTGACAGAAATCAATGACATCAATCAGTCACTTGAAATAAATTAATGACATCAATCAATCAAACCATTGGCATCAATGGCAACATGATCCAAAAATCTCCCCCTTTGGCATTGATGGAAATACCAACATTGATGTCAACACCAATTACCAATTATTGATGTTAAACATGTAGACAACACATGCTCTGCATCAATAGTCAAAGTGATTATCTCTCCCCATCAATAAACATCAATCACATCAATGTGATTAACTCTCCCCCTTTGACATCAATGGCAAAGGGACATTCTCCTCTTGGGGATGCTCCCCCTGTTTGAACTCTCCTTGGGGCCTCTCCCCTTGTCTGAATGAATTTGATATTCTGATGAATAATCTCTCTCCTTTTGAACAAGGGGTATCACTCTGATGTAATGTTGAATATGCATCGAACATACTCCCACTATGACCATCGCTTCTCCTAGAATTATGCCTATGTTCTCCCTTTTTTAAATATAGGGCTATTTTCTAGGTATCCATCTGATAAATATCTCCTCCTAGAATCATGGGAAAAAGAATGACTCCCCCTATGGGTATGTCTCCCCCTATCTTCTCTGCAAGATGAACAATATGCTACCATATGATGATCCTTGGACCTGTTCATGCTTCAAACTTGTTCCATACCATGCATCATGAAGAAAAATATATGTCAATAATGAAATAAAGAATCATGAGCAATATATCAACCAAGTACATCATGTACCAAAATGTGCCCACAATGCACAACACCCATGTACATCAACCATGTGAAAAAATATATCATCCATGGAATGTATCAACCATATGCCTCTATCAATATGCCAACATGTGCATCTACCAATATGCCAACCATGTGAATCCACCAATATTCCAACCATGTGCATCTACCAATATGCCAACCATGTGCATCTAACAACATGCCAAACAATGTATCATATCACTCATGATATGTCTCCAACATGAACAAGAAGCCACAATCATGTCTCTCAAACAAATGTGAATTGTTGTGCTAATCAAGTAGTACCAATGGTGTAGTATCATCAAGCATATGCCATCTATGAGTGTACCAAACATGTTCATTTCCATGCACCAATACCAAATCCAACCACATGTCCTAATGTGTATCCCATTCATATGATAAATGCATGCATCAAGCTAAGTAAGCTTCCAATATATCACATAACCAAGGTGTCATAACTTCACTGTCATAACCAACATTGTTCTTCAATAGAAAATGCATCAATCCAAACTCTTGGGTTAGTGCCATGCACCCAATATTTATTTTACATCGTCACCTTACATGATCTAACATAGAACCAATAAAAACTTCAACAAACAGTGTTAGAATCTGCAATAAGAAATGTCAAAACCTGCAACACAAACGTATACCATCACATCAAGCTGCAACCCATGTGCATTGCCTTCTTCCCAAGGCTTTACAACATATACACAGCCTTCTGCACAACATCTCGCGTATGTACGTGACCTATACAAGGGAATCCTGCATATGTAAGTGGCTAGTACCACTGTCACCTGCGTATGCTTTAGTAGATGACTTTCTTGAGCTTCCCTTCAGTCTTTCATCCTATTCTGGCTGCTCTATCTTCTTAATGTACTTCTATGGATGATCTTTCTCCTCTGAACTTGAGCTCTTGGAATCCATCTTTTCAAATATGTCTTCCTTTCTTACTTCACTCCTTATTCTAGCTATGCTATTTGAAGTTCTCATCATGGAATTTCTTCTTATGTTCCATCACTCCTGGGATTTGTGGCCAAATCCACTACAGTTGTAGCATCTCATGGTGTTACAGTGAACAACAATGTGTCCTAATTGATCACATCTCCAACAACTCATGGTATTATAAGATCTTCCATTATATCTCCTTTCATAAGATCTACACTCAAAATATTTGTGACCATATCCATTACATGAATAACAATGCCCATGAAAAATACTTTCATACCTTTTCTTTGGTGTCCCAAGTATAGCTTCTTGATGTCTTCCTTGCTTTATTATCTTGAAATTTTCTTTGCCTTGTGTATATGGTTTTTCTGCAACACTGTCTTCCTTCTTTGATGGACTTGCATCATGTTTCTTTGAGGTGCTTGCTTCAACATCTGTATCTTCTCCTTTGTATCCAAGACCTAATTTATCACATGATGACCTTTGAATTTCCAAGATCCCATCCAATATTTGTGAGCTATTCAAGAATTTGTTTGACTTTTCCACCTTCTTTCTAAGGTCAACAATTTCAGCTTCTAACTTACAACATGACAATAGTTCCTCTTAATTTATTTGATTCTTCAATAGTTCCTCTATTCTTTTGGATTCTTCAATTTGGGTCTTGAGATGGACAATGATTTCAAAACTTTTGCTAATCTCATCATCTACATTCATATATTCTTTTCCATTCTTTAGTCTTGTGATCTCTTCTTCCTTTTCTTATAATTGACTCTTATTGCTCTCTTCTTGTTCCTTGATCATTTCTTTTAACTTCAAAATGTGCCTTAGATTCCTCCTAAGAAAATTCTTAGTGTTATCTGAAAGATAGTTATAGTCTATATAATAATTATCACTTCTATATCTATATAAACCCTCTTCAATTTCTTTTTGAAGTTTTAATAGATTTCCTTCTATTCTTTTCATGGGATAATTACCATCAAACTTTACACAAATTGTTTCTACATCTATTTATTCACTTGTAGAGAAAAATTCATCATCATCATTGCAATCAAGGGTGTTTGAGGGTTCTTTACCTTCATTTGAAATATCTTCACTATCTTCCTTTTTTCCAACACATAATTCTTTGCCTTCATTTGAAATGTATTCAAGATCTATCTTTGTGCTATCATAACTTGATTCTTTATCTTCACTTGAAATGTTTTCAAAGTCACATTTAGAAATAATGCATTCAAGAGTTTTTGGAGATTCTTTACCTTTAATAATATTGATGGTGTGATCTTCAACATCTTCCTTCTCCTTCTTTCTTTGATATGTCTCTTCTGTCTTTAGCCATAGATTCTTGGTGAAAGTGCATTGTCCCATGCTCTCTTTGATAGGGCTTGAGAGTCCACTAAGAATGGTCTTGAGAGCCAATGCATTATTATTCTTTTCTTCCGTTTGAGTTGCAAACTTTGACTTGGTCTTCAATGGAACTGATCCACCAATGGTTGTCTTCCAAATAACTCCTCCCATTTCCTTCAAATGTATTCTTATCTCTATTCTCCAAGTAGAAAAGTTTTCCTCATCAAGGATTGGAACTTCTTCACCCATTTGTGTGTCTATGGATCTCCTTAAATCTTGTTAAGTCTTGTAGTGAAGGCCTACTTTGATAACAATTGTTGTACACACCTACCACACTTAGAGGGGGGGGTGAATGAGTGTGGGGCTCTTTTTCCCAAAACTTCCTTCCTACACAAAACTCATTAGTTAGCATTCAACTTTTACTCATAACTTATTGTTGTCATTTATAACTAGTTAGATGTGAACACATATCAGCAATATATCATCAACAAGTCATCACCATAAGGAACACAAAGAACACAAGATGCATGTACAATTTTTCTTTTTATTATGGACAACAATCCAGGGGTTTTCCAGCAACAAATGAATAGAGTACAACTCTACAATAGCATCAGATCTATAATGCAAGACTCAGCTTACACCCTCAGCACTAACTAATATGATCCAACAATCCTCAATAGATATCAATCTGTTAATAGGTGTGTGACCTATCAATAGTGCAACTAGTGTGTGTATGCGCCCTGGCTCACTACAACTCGTGTATGCATGCGGCCATTGTATACAGTAGCCTACGTATACCTTCTGAGCAGTTAGGGTTTATCCTTCAAGATCAACTTAGATCATCTGCAACCAGTATATCATTCTCTTATGTCTCTGACTGTTCAATCTGACCACCATCCAGCACATCCAATAGCTTGCTCATGCTCCACAACAAATCAATATGAATATTATCTCAGTCATGTAGAAAGAACTAGTATACCATAGCAATTATGTCACCACTGAATAAAAATAATATTGCTTACTCCATCAACCAAATAAATCAAATTGAACCACGTCATAGAATCGATACCAAGAATTCCATAAGCATTCACAACAAATCAAGCAATAGTATACATCAAGAGAATAATTTAACCATACCAATGTATAAATGATATATCTAAGCCCATAGAATGCAGATCTAGAACCTGCCTCATCATCCAAAATCTTTCCACTAGCTCAAACACAAATCTCCATGATTTTATCTACTATACGCTCCATGTACACAGTCAACTTGCATATACCTTCAATGTATACGCACCCTATACACAGACAACCCACGTATACCTCATAAACTAGGGTTTCTGAAGCTCCGATAATTTTTCTGTCAAGATCTCTGACATTGCTGAAACTTTGATGCATCCATGAGATCCTCCTCTCGCTCTCTTCCTCATAATAGATCTTCAATCATGCTCAAGAGATCCACAACAATAAGATTCTCTCACAAGAAGCTCTCCATTGATCCACAAAAAGGATCATCTACAAGAGACCACTTCTATCTTATTTATACTTTCATCCTCTAGGTCACTTAACCCATTTTTAGGTCACTTAATCCATTTCTAGGTCACTTAACCTATTTTCCTTATTTTAGGGTTAACCACTTTCCATAAATAGAAAGTTCTCCAATATTTTATCATTTAAATATTCCATATTGATTTTGTCACCTTACTTTATCACTTCTTGATTTTTTCACTTCTCTTTATTATTTAAATAATCCACCTTGACATTTTCACTTTACTTTATAATTTAAATAATGATTTCTTCTTTTCAAGCATTTTGACTTCTTTGACCTTTTGGGGCTTCGAGCCATCGTATGGGGGTTCTTCAACTTTGTAGAGACATAACTCTCAAACCATGAGGAGTTATGTGACATTCCACATACCACCGAAAATGGCGTGACAAGCACTATCCATATAGGATAGTTTCACCAACATATTCATTGATCTTCATCTCATTATTCCACATACAAGCATGGGTCCTCCAACCATTCTTCTAGGATAACTCAATATGTAAAGAGTCTTCCCGTGAGGGATTTAACCATAAGGGGACAACTTTGGAGTTCATCCAGTTGCACACCTTATCAATCGTGATAAGACAATAATGATTCATCTTTGCATCAATTCACCACTGTATCATATACATCAACTATGCATCATGTATCAATGACAACTCATTGATCCATCTTCATCGATTGGTTTCCACTTGACATCTATCATTCTTATCAAGGACAATACATATACATTGTTCATCAATCATCAATCAATCAATCCTATCAAACAATCCATCACTTGACATCAATAAATGACATCAATCAATCAAACCATTGGCATCAATGACAACATGATCCAACATCTTCTTCATTGGTCTTGTAGATAAATAGAACATTATTCAATATTCAGTTTATCATATTTCCTTATCCATATTCTTGATGGTTCTTTTGTATGACTGTTGAAATCCTTCTTTGGTTCCTTTGGGGGAACAACCAATCTGCAATATTTGGCCATGTGTCCAAAATTGTTGCATTTATAGAATTTTACTTCATCATCTAATGATCCAAAAGTGTTATAGTTTTTTTTATACAATTCATGAGGCTTTATGATATGATTAATTCTAGAGTGGCCTTCATCGTTTCTTTTGTTCTTAACATAAGGTTTGTAATTTATAGATTTTTGCCCAAAATTATTGCATGGATAACATAAACCAAGAAAAATAGTTTGGTACCTAGGAGATCTTCTTAATGGTTTTGTTCTTATGTATCTTCTCCTTTATTTCTTTCCATTACCAGTTGCTTATTTTGAATTCTATATCTTCTAGGTGGATTCATCCTTCTATAATCTTCTTCTTGAATTTTCTCAATTTCCTGAGAGTTCTTTTTTGAATACTTGCATTCTTCCTTCTTGGTGAAAACTCTAACGAATTATGCATAACTATTTTGGTTTGCTTCCTTTTCTATTGTCATGGAGCTCGAACCATTCTGAGTATATGTTTGGTGTTATACCAGTCCATACCTATCATAGTGTGGCCTTCGAGCGTTGATGATTTCATCCAATATTTTGGTTTTTTTTTGTTGCATGTCTCTTTTATGAAGTTCCTTCCTTAGTGAAACTATTTATGTTTCTAAGCTCTTCTACTCTTTATCTTTTTCTTCCAGCTGGATTTTGAGTATTTCTTCAATCCTTATGGATTCTTCCACTTGGAATTTTATGTTCATAATCATCTGTTGATCTTATTTAGAGTTAGGATTTTGAGAATCCTCTTTTATCTTGAGCAGTTCACCCTTCAATAATTTGTTCTTTTTCCTTTATCATTTTATCTCACTTAAGGAACTGATTAGTTCTTCTTCAAGATCCACTTCACCTTATTTTTCATAGTCTTATTCATCATTTTCTAACTCCATAAAGAGTAATCTTTATGAATCATTATCACTATCCTCCTCCTCTGATGAGGAATTTTTTGTCCTCTTTTGAATTGAGACTTTTATTGAAGAAATTGTTTTTGTTTCTTCTCTTGTATCCCTTTTGATATTTATTTTCTTTCTTAGGAGATTATTCTTCATCACTATTTATATTATTAGCATGAGAAAAATTAGAATACAAATGACTAATTTTACCACATTTAAAGCATATTGAGGGAAGAATATCTTTGTACTTGTCATTTTATCTCTTCAACTTCCATCTTTGTCAATTGGGGGGGTGGAAGGTTTCATGTATCCATATACTACTAATTTCCAAACATCAAATCAATGTGCCTGTAAAAATGTTTTCATCCTTTTGTTCTAGAAGGCATAATTCTGACCATCAAGCATTGGTGCTCCAATCTTAGCATACTCCATGATCTTCGTTCCAATGATTAGACTATTTTATGAAGGACCTACTCTGATACCAATTGTTGGAATACTGAGAGGGGGAGGTGAATCAATATTATGCAATTTTTACCACTTTTAACCAAAATATGTAAATATCAATTCATGAACAGTTTATCACTTATGATTTCATTCAAGATATTATGAGAAATACCATTCAACACTACATAACAATAGATGAAAAATACACATGAATTTTATGTGAAAACACAAATGGGAGAAAACCATAGAATTATTTATTATATTTCAAAATATTACATTCATAGGAAGGACCAACTTCCAAAATTCTCCAGCGCCAACTGGAAGGAGGCCCCAACTCCTTGTTTACAGTCTCCAACATGAAGGAATCTACAAATATGATGTAGCCAAATCCTGAGATTCATTCTAAAGATCAAATAAACAATGCAAACACAAGAGAATGGAAAAAAATAGCTATCTTTTATTCCTTCTCCATCCTAACTATTTCAATGGAATTTCAACCCCTTATAACTACTATTTGAGATTTTTGAAAACAACTATTTTTTAGAAACACAACTAAATTTAAAAAATTCTCGCATGAATCTAAAAATGATCACTAACTAAGACATAAATAGAGAGACATTGTTTGTCAACTCTGTTTTTTTATTAAGTTCATAAACTAAGAGATAACTGATAATTGAAAAAATAAAAATTCTCGTAAAAATACTAAAACCCCAATTTGAGGCCTTATATGAAGGAATTTGGCCCCAAAAAAGTGTCGAAACGATGTCCAATCGGATAGATCCGATTGATACAGCAATGAACTCTTCGAGACAAAAATCCCAATAAAAATATATCCCAAACAGATAATCAAGTCAAAAGTTATGACCCTTAGAATCCTTGAAAAATCCCTGCATCACTCTCCACTGGTTGAAAATAACGCAAATCCTACAAGTTATTATCTTTAAACTATTTCAATTTATTGGTATCTAGGTTCATTAATTCCCCCTCGATAATCCTTGTACTCTCTGTTGGTGCTATGTTTTCCCACTGGACCAAATATCAGTTGTATTGGCCTTGTCGAGTATGAAGGGTCTTCTTATCTAAAATATGTGAAATCTTTTCTTTTTTCTTGCTTGGAATGGCCTATTTCCAATCCACCTTTGCCTTAATTTCATCACCCAGGTCATCCCCATGGAATATATACAAATCAGAAATGTTAAACACAGGGGAGATATCGAGGTCAGCTAGTAAATCAACCTTATAATCATTCTCGTTGATTTTCTTGAGAATCTTGCAAGGAAATTTTTTATTATACTTCAATTTGTGGTAGGTTCCTCTAGGAAATTGCTCCTTCCGTAAATAAACCATCAGCAAATCACCTTCATTGAATACCTGGTATTGTCGATGAGCATTTTTTATAATTTTTGTATGTTCATTACTAGTCTGCAATTTTTTTCTCGCATGTTGTTGCAACTGTTGAATGTGTTCTACAAATGCTTCCCCATCATCACCAATCCTATCGCCAAGTGGTAGTTGCACCAAATCTAGGACACCCATAGGATTTCTACCATAAAAAACCTAAAATGGAGATTTACCTATATATCTATTCACTGAACTATTGTAGGAAAATTTCGCTTGACATAAATCCATATCTCACTGCTTGGGATTCTCTCAAACAATGCTCCATAACAAGTTTCCCAAACTATGATTTACCACCTCGGTTTTCCCATATTTTGGGGGCTGATAGGAACTATTGAACTATAATTTAGTCCCCATTTTCTTCCATAAAGTCCTCCAAAAATGACCCAAGAATTGAGTATCTCTATCAAAGGTAATAGTTTTTGGAACCCCATGAAATCTAACAACTTTTGAAAAAAACAATGTTTCGAGCCTCTATGCATCACTAGTTTTCTTGCAAGAAATGAAATAAGACATTTTAGAGAACCTATCAACAACCAAAAAAATAGAATCATTACCTCTTTGTGTGTTTGGGAGACCCAACACAAAATCCATTCTTAGATATGTCCATGGGCATGTGGGCACTAGTAATGGCATATACAACACTATGTTTTGTGAGTGTCCTTTAGACATTTGAAAAATAATACACTGTGCCACATACCTGGTTATATATTTTTTCATCTTCAGATAGTAATACTTATCTTCGATTAAGGATAGCATCTTATCCTTTCCAAAATGTCCTGCCGAACCACTACTAAGAAGGTCTTTGATAGTATTTTCCCTCATTGAACCAATTGGGATGCATATTTGTTTTCCTTTAAAGAGGTAACCATCTTGCATAAAATATTAAACTTGATCAAGATCCATGTTCCGAGTGACTGGATTCTTCAATTGTCCCACAATCTCTCAAAAATCATTATCATATACATAGAGATCCTTTAATGCAAAAAACCCAACTACTTGATTTTCCATGGTTTTAAAAAGAATAGTGCATCGACTCAAAGCATCTGCAACTTGATTTTGTCATCTTGATTTTTGATTCAAAACAAAGTTGTAGCCTTTTAAGAAAGAGAATCATTTTGCATGTCTATTGTTCAATTTATTTTGGGTATTTACATATTTTAAAACAATGTGATCGGTAAATAACACAAACTCTTTCTGAAATATATAATTCCTCCAATGTCACAATTCTTGCACAATTGCATAAAATTATACATCATATGTGGAGTAGTTCTCTCATACCTTATTCAATTTTTCACTAAGGAATGCAATTTTTCTACCTACTTAGCTAAGTACAGCTCTAATGCCTACATGTGAAGCATCACAGTCTACCTCAAACACTTTATCAAAATATGGTAAGGCTAATATGGGTGCCTTAGTTACCTTCTTCTTTAGAAACTTAAAAATTTCCTCATATTCATTAGTCCACATGAATTTCTTTCCTTCGGTGCAATCTGTTATGGGTGCTACAATACTGCTAAAATTTCAAATAAATGTTCTATAAAAGGTGGCCATCCCATGAAAAATTCTTACCTCTGTGATGCTCCTGGGACTAGGCCACTCCAAAATTTCTCTGACCTTCTCTAAATCCATCTTGATTCCCTCTATTAAGATGAAAAAGCCCATAAACTCCAAAATTTCATGAAGGAAACTACATTTCTTCAGTTTTCCATAAGGTTGATGT
Organism: Picea engelmannii; assembly: GCA_009831015.1. Lineage (NCBI taxonomy): Eukaryota > Viridiplantae > Streptophyta > Pinopsida > Pinales > Pinaceae > Picea > Picea engelmannii. Next base: position 996,544 of record ML776625.1, on the reverse strand, counting down.
TTTCTCAATGCATCCAATATAAGTTTTAAATGTTGCAAGTGATATTCTTTGTTTTCATTGAAAACTAGGATATCATAAAAATAAATGACAAAAAACTTACCAATACAAGGTTGAAGCATAGTATTCATCATTCGCGTGAAAGTTCTAGGAGCATTGGACAGCCCAAATGGCATCACCATCCATTCATATAATCCATCCCTAGTATTGAAGGAGTTTTTCCATTCATCCCCTTCGCGACTCCGGATCTAGTGGTATCCACTTCACAAATCAATATCACTAAAATATTTATCTCTGGATAGCACATCCATCATGCCCTCCAACTGTTATATAGGAAATCTATATTTGATGGTAATTGTATTGATTTCTCTACTATATTTGCACATTCTCCATTTATTATCCCTTTTTGGAGTCAACAATGTCAGTACAACACATGGACTCATGATTTCTCTTACCAAACCTTTCTTTATAAGTTCCATCACTTGTCGGTTGAGTTCTGCATGTTGTGTAGGAATCATCCTATAAGATTCTTGACTAGGTAAATATGATCTCGGGATCAGATCAATGTGATGTTGAATATCCCTCTTTGGTGGATGACCATGAGGTAGTTCATTAGGGATAACATCAACATATTATTCTAGTAACTTTTCCACTTCAGTAGGAATTGGTATGTCTTCCACGGATCCTTTTTGCACAATTAATGCATAGTGGAATCTCATTTCCTTTGTTTCCTTAAGAAAATCTCTTTCTGACAACATTTTCTCATTTTCCCCTCATCCTTAAGGGGAAATAAGCAGAGTTTTGATCCATCCTTCCAAAATATGTAGGTATTCTATTCTCCATCATGCATGATTTTTTTTTCATATTGCTAAGGCCTCCCCAATAACATATGACATGCATCCATTGGAATGACATCACACCATAATTCATCTTTATTAGTATTACCCATGGAAAAATTGATCAAACATATTTTATTAATGATGACTTCATTCCCCTTTATGAACCATGGAATTTGGTAAGGATGGCGATGTGTTTCTGATGTACGAGAATGATTGTCATCATTTAATGAGGCATGGTGGAAGATGAGTCAACGCATAGTGCAACACGAATTGACTGGTTTGGATTCCAAGGAAGACGTAAGACCTAAATTTTGAGACCTTTTTAATTAAATATCCCCTCATATCTAAATACTAGAGCCATTGTATGTACTCCAAAAATTTGTAATTGTCTTTAATATGTGTAGGATTGTAAATAGTTTGAGCATCGACTCATATCTAAATTGTAAATGAGCATTTATTGTGATAGCTTGGTGATAGGAATGCCTTTATTAAGAAGTGAAAGTACTATATTGATTAGGAGGGAAGGATTGAGAAGCCAATTCATGTATAAATCAATGTAATCTATGCTGAAAGTAAGTTTTTTTGTAATGAAGAAGAATACTCTCAAATTTCAAGAGAGAGATTGTAAAATTTGTTTTTGTTCTTTTTGAAATTGAATAGATATTGTGTTATTGTATTTATTCATATGTATGATGTATGTTTACTGAGTGAATTTATGATTATGTTTAAGTTTCAATTGTTTCTCCTCTGGTAGTCTTCATGCAAGGAGTGCACAGTGTCAATGCAAGGTGTTCGGAGGCCACTCTTTTACATATTTAGAAGCTCAAGCGAGATAGTGCAATTCTGCACACAGAAAGAACAAGGAGTGCGTAGGTGACTTTTAAAATTCACAAGCTCAGGATAGTTAGCGCAAGGAGTGCATTCTCCCATAACGTTTTTAGGTTTGAAAGATGAGGAGAAATAGCGAGTGAAAGGTTCAATGTAGGAACCCAAGCAAGTCGAGAATTCCTTTGTTTAAGAAAAAGTGGAAGATATCTTCTCGTGAGTAGTCGAATTCCCCCACAAATTTTCGATTTGGATTGGAGGAATACGTCATTAAATGATGATTCCTATAGACTTTGTTGTTTTGGTGATTTGGGAATAGTTACCTATTGTTGAAAGGCAAGTAGCCCCGAAGCTATGAAGCCTGAATTTAATCTTAGTCATAGGTTGGCTGGACAAGAGAGAGTCGTAGATCTCCGAGTTATTTGAGATTCAACAATACGGGTGATTTTGGTTGATTTTTGTGAGGAATAGGAAATATCGGAGCCGCAGAGCCCAAAGTAAACACAAACCATTGATTCGAGGATGAGTGAGCATCATTAGATCCCTAAACCATTCGGGTGTTCGGTGGTTTGATTATCTGGGTGGATTCATTCAATGTATTTGGAATGGAGGAACGCCAAATTTGCAGAGTCTTCGACCATCGAACAACCCTCTCTATAAGTTCTTGTTCCTAAGTTGTGGTCACATGTAGGAGTCAGTCATAGAAAAAGGAACCTCACAGATTTGAATTTTGCGCTCATTTGTTGAGTATCCCATGGGAGAATAAAATCCAGGGGTCTGTGGGATCCCGTGAGCCACTTCATCTCCTGGGAAATTCGATCCTAGACTAAGAGATCATGCCAAACCTTAGGGGTTTTCAACAAGTGGTATTAGAGAAGGAAAAATATATGTGTGAAGATATATTTGAAGCCATGCTACCAAGGAGATGCAAAGAGAGGCTTGTATTAAATGTTGTGATGGAGGAAGAGATGAGATAGCTTCATGAAAGGTTAGATTCCATGGAATAAACACAAAGGAGATCACCATAGACTGGTGATGTTAGTGATGTTGAGAGTCAAAATCCAGAAGAAGAGGAAGTTGCAGGAGAATAAGCAGTAGAGGAACGGTTATAGAGATATTTTTTCAAGTTGGGAACCAGAACGAAGATGTAAATCCCAGTGTATGAAGGTAATTTGGATGTAGAATAATTGCTTGACTCAATAAATTCCTTAGATAAATATTTTTATTATGAGGAGGTTGATTATGAGAAGAAATTAAATCATGATGTGATGAGGTTGAAGGGACATGTAGGTTTATGGTGGGATGAGTTGCAGGCTAACAGAAGGAGGAAAGGTAAGTCCAAGATTAAAATTTGGGATGGAATGGTAGCTAAGATCAAGGCTAAATTTGTACCCAAGGATTATCACTTGAATATGTTCAGAAGATTGTAGAAGCTGAGATAGAAAGTTTTTTCAGTGAGAGAATACATTGAATAATTTTATAAGTTGAATATAAGATAAGGACATAGGGAGAAAGATGAAGAAAAAATTGTTAGGTATATCAATGGGTTGAGATATTATATCCAAGATGAAATTATTCTAGTGACGATGAGAAATGTGGAATATTATTATCAGGTAGCCCTGAAGGCAGAAGAAAAATTGGCAAGGAAGAAGAATCAAAAGAATAGGGGAAACAATCCAACTCGAGGAAAATGAACCATGAGGGAGAAGTTCCATAAGACAAGGGAAGACACTAGTAGTTCTGGAAATAAGATAGCTAGAGGAGGAGACTCTAGAGGAAGGAGA
>ML776625.1:972755-990068 GCA_009831015.1 Picea engelmannii | reverse complement strand
ACTTGATTCTTTATCTTCACTTGAAATGTTTTCAAAGTCACATTTAGAAATAATGCATTCAAGAGTTTTTGGAGATTCTTTACCTTTAATAATATTGATGGTGTGATCTTCAACATCTTCCTTCTCCTTCTTTCTTTGATATGTCTCTTCTGTCTTTAGCCATAGATTCTTGGTGAAAGTGCATTGTCCCATGCTCTCTTTGATAGGGCTTGAGAGTCCACTAAGAATGGTCTTGAGAGCCAATGCATTATTATTCTTTTCTTCCGTTTGAGTTGCAAACTTTGACTTGGTCTTCAATGGAACTGATCCACCAATGGTTGTCTTCCAAATAACTCCTCCCATTTCCTTCAAATGTATTCTTATCTCTATTCTCCAAGTAGAAAAGTTTTCCTCATCAAGGATTGGAACTTCTTCACCCATTTGTGTGTCTATGGATCTCCTTAAATCTTGTTAAGTCTTGTAGTGAAGGCCTACTTTGATAACAATTGTTGTACACACCTACCACACTTAGAGGGGGGGGTGAATGAGTGTGGGGCTCTTTTTCCCAAAACTTCCTTCCTACACAAAACTCATTAGTTAGCATTCAACTTTTACTCATAACTTATTGTTGTCATTTATAACTAGTTAGATGTGAACACATATCAGCAATATATCATCAACAAGTCATCACCATAAGGAACACAAAGAACACAAGATGCATGTACAATTTTTCTTTTTATTATGGACAACAATCCAGGGGTTTTCCAGCAACAAATGAATAGAGTACAACTCTACAATAGCATCAGATCTATAATGCAAGACTCAGCTTACACCCTCAGCACTAACTAATATGATCCAACAATCCTCAATAGATATCAATCTGTTAATAGGTGTGTGACCTATCAATAGTGCAACTAGTGTGTGTATGCGCCCTGGCTCACTACAACTCGTGTATGCATGCGGCCATTGTATACAGTAGCCTACGTATACCTTCTGAGCAGTTAGGGTTTATCCTTCAAGATCAACTTAGATCATCTGCAACCAGTATATCATTCTCTTATGTCTCTGACTGTTCAATCTGACCACCATCCAGCACATCCAATAGCTTGCTCATGCTCCACAACAAATCAATATGAATATTATCTCAGTCATGTAGAAAGAACTAGTATACCATAGCAATTATGTCACCACTGAATAAAAATAATATTGCTTACTCCATCAACCAAATAAATCAAATTGAACCACGTCATAGAATCGATACCAAGAATTCCATAAGCATTCACAACAAATCAAGCAATAGTATACATCAAGAGAATAATTTAACCATACCAATGTATAAATGATATATCTAAGCCCATAGAATGCAGATCTAGAACCTGCCTCATCATCCAAAATCTTTCCACTAGCTCAAACACAAATCTCCATGATTTTATCTACTATACGCTCCATGTACACAGTCAACTTGCATATACCTTCAATGTATACGCACCCTATACACAGACAACCCACGTATACCTCATAAACTAGGGTTTCTGAAGCTCCGATAATTTTTCTGTCAAGATCTCTGACATTGCTGAAACTTTGATGCATCCATGAGATCCTCCTCTCGCTCTCTTCCTCATAATAGATCTTCAATCATGCTCAAGAGATCCACAACAATAAGATTCTCTCACAAGAAGCTCTCCATTGATCCACAAAAAGGATCATCTACAAGAGACCACTTCTATCTTATTTATACTTTCATCCTCTAGGTCACTTAACCCATTTTTAGGTCACTTAATCCATTTCTAGGTCACTTAACCTATTTTCCTTATTTTAGGGTTAACCACTTTCCATAAATAGAAAGTTCTCCAATATTTTATCATTTAAATATTCCATATTGATTTTGTCACCTTACTTTATCACTTCTTGATTTTTTCACTTCTCTTTATTATTTAAATAATCCACCTTGACATTTTCACTTTACTTTATAATTTAAATAATGATTTCTTCTTTTCAAGCATTTTGACTTCTTTGACCTTTTGGGGCTTCGAGCCATCGTATGGGGGTTCTTCAACTTTGTAGAGACATAACTCTCAAACCATGAGGAGTTATGTGACATTCCACATACCACCGAAAATGGCGTGACAAGCACTATCCATATAGGATAGTTTCACCAACATATTCATTGATCTTCATCTCATTATTCCACATACAAGCATGGGTCCTCCAACCATTCTTCTAGGATAACTCAATATGTAAAGAGTCTTCCCGTGAGGGATTTAACCATAAGGGGACAACTTTGGAGTTCATCCAGTTGCACACCTTATCAATCGTGATAAGACAATAATGATTCATCTTTGCATCAATTCACCACTGTATCATATACATCAACTATGCATCATGTATCAATGACAACTCATTGATCCATCTTCATCGATTGGTTTCCACTTGACATCTATCATTCTTATCAAGGACAATACATATACATTGTTCATCAATCATCAATCAATCAATCCTATCAAACAATCCATCACTTGACATCAATAAATGACATCAATCAATCAAACCATTGGCATCAATGACAACATGATCCAACATCTTCTTCATTGGTCTTGTAGATAAATAGAACATTATTCAATATTCAGTTTATCATATTTCCTTATCCATATTCTTGATGGTTCTTTTGTATGACTGTTGAAATCCTTCTTTGGTTCCTTTGGGGGAACAACCAATCTGCAATATTTGGCCATGTGTCCAAAATTGTTGCATTTATAGAATTTTACTTCATCATCTAATGATCCAAAAGTGTTATAGTTTTTTTTATACAATTCATGAGGCTTTATGATATGATTAATTCTAGAGTGGCCTTCATCGTTTCTTTTGTTCTTAACATAAGGTTTGTAATTTATAGATTTTTGCCCAAAATTATTGCATGGATAACATAAACCAAGAAAAATAGTTTGGTACCTAGGAGATCTTCTTAATGGTTTTGTTCTTATGTATCTTCTCCTTTATTTCTTTCCATTACCAGTTGCTTATTTTGAATTCTATATCTTCTAGGTGGATTCATCCTTCTATAATCTTCTTCTTGAATTTTCTCAATTTCCTGAGAGTTCTTTTTTGAATACTTGCATTCTTCCTTCTTGGTGAAAACTCTAACGAATTATGCATAACTATTTTGGTTTGCTTCCTTTTCTATTGTCATGGAGCTCGAACCATTCTGAGTATATGTTTGGTGTTATACCAGTCCATACCTATCATAGTGTGGCCTTCGAGCGTTGATGATTTCATCCAATATTTTGGTTTTTTTTTGTTGCATGTCTCTTTTATGAAGTTCCTTCCTTAGTGAAACTATTTATGTTTCTAAGCTCTTCTACTCTTTATCTTTTTCTTCCAGCTGGATTTTGAGTATTTCTTCAATCCTTATGGATTCTTCCACTTGGAATTTTATGTTCATAATCATCTGTTGATCTTATTTAGAGTTAGGATTTTGAGAATCCTCTTTTATCTTGAGCAGTTCACCCTTCAATAATTTGTTCTTTTTCCTTTATCATTTTATCTCACTTAAGGAACTGATTAGTTCTTCTTCAAGATCCACTTCACCTTATTTTTCATAGTCTTATTCATCATTTTCTAACTCCATAAAGAGTAATCTTTATGAATCATTATCACTATCCTCCTCCTCTGATGAGGAATTTTTTGTCCTCTTTTGAATTGAGACTTTTATTGAAGAAATTGTTTTTGTTTCTTCTCTTGTATCCCTTTTGATATTTATTTTCTTTCTTAGGAGATTATTCTTCATCACTATTTATATTATTAGCATGAGAAAAATTAGAATACAAATGACTAATTTTACCACATTTAAAGCATATTGAGGGAAGAATATCTTTGTACTTGTCATTTTATCTCTTCAACTTCCATCTTTGTCAATTGGGGGGGTGGAAGGTTTCATGTATCCATATACTACTAATTTCCAAACATCAAATCAATGTGCCTGTAAAAATGTTTTCATCCTTTTGTTCTAGAAGGCATAATTCTGACCATCAAGCATTGGTGCTCCAATCTTAGCATACTCCATGATCTTCGTTCCAATGATTAGACTATTTTATGAAGGACCTACTCTGATACCAATTGTTGGAATACTGAGAGGGGGAGGTGAATCAATATTATGCAATTTTTACCACTTTTAACCAAAATATGTAAATATCAATTCATGAACAGTTTATCACTTATGATTTCATTCAAGATATTATGAGAAATACCATTCAACACTACATAACAATAGATGAAAAATACACATGAATTTTATGTGAAAACACAAATGGGAGAAAACCATAGAATTATTTATTATATTTCAAAATATTACATTCATAGGAAGGACCAACTTCCAAAATTCTCCAGCGCCAACTGGAAGGAGGCCCCAACTCCTTGTTTACAGTCTCCAACATGAAGGAATCTACAAATATGATGTAGCCAAATCCTGAGATTCATTCTAAAGATCAAATAAACAATGCAAACACAAGAGAATGGAAAAAAATAGCTATCTTTTATTCCTTCTCCATCCTAACTATTTCAATGGAATTTCAACCCCTTATAACTACTATTTGAGATTTTTGAAAACAACTATTTTTTAGAAACACAACTAAATTTAAAAAATTCTCGCATGAATCTAAAAATGATCACTAACTAAGACATAAATAGAGAGACATTGTTTGTCAACTCTGTTTTTTTATTAAGTTCATAAACTAAGAGATAACTGATAATTGAAAAAATAAAAATTCTCGTAAAAATACTAAAACCCCAATTTGAGGCCTTATATGAAGGAATTTGGCCCCAAAAAAGTGTCGAAACGATGTCCAATCGGATAGATCCGATTGATACAGCAATGAACTCTTCGAGACAAAAATCCCAATAAAAATATATCCCAAACAGATAATCAAGTCAAAAGTTATGACCCTTAGAATCCTTGAAAAATCCCTGCATCACTCTCCACTGGTTGAAAATAACGCAAATCCTACAAGTTATTATCTTTAAACTATTTCAATTTATTGGTATCTAGGTTCATTAATTCCCCCTCGATAATCCTTGTACTCTCTGTTGGTGCTATGTTTTCCCACTGGACCAAATATCAGTTGTATTGGCCTTGTCGAGTATGAAGGGTCTTCTTATCTAAAATATGTGAAATCTTTTCTTTTTTCTTGCTTGGAATGGCCTATTTCCAATCCACCTTTGCCTTAATTTCATCACCCAGGTCATCCCCATGGAATATATACAAATCAGAAATGTTAAACACAGGGGAGATATCGAGGTCAGCTAGTAAATCAACCTTATAATCATTCTCGTTGATTTTCTTGAGAATCTTGCAAGGAAATTTTTTATTATACTTCAATTTGTGGTAGGTTCCTCTAGGAAATTGCTCCTTCCGTAAATAAACCATCAGCAAATCACCTTCATTGAATACCTGGTATTGTCGATGAGCATTTTTTATAATTTTTGTATGTTCATTACTAGTCTGCAATTTTTTTCTCGCATGTTGTTGCAACTGTTGAATGTGTTCTACAAATGCTTCCCCATCATCACCAATCCTATCGCCAAGTGGTAGTTGCACCAAATCTAGGACACCCATAGGATTTCTACCATAAAAAACCTAAAATGGAGATTTACCTATATATCTATTCACTGAACTATTGTAGGAAAATTTCGCTTGACATAAATCCATATCTCACTGCTTGGGATTCTCTCAAACAATGCTCCATAACAAGTTTCCCAAACTATGATTTACCACCTCGGTTTTCCCATATTTTGGGGGCTGATAGGAACTATTGAACTATAATTTAGTCCCCATTTTCTTCCATAAAGTCCTCCAAAAATGACCCAAGAATTGAGTATCTCTATCAAAGGTAATAGTTTTTGGAACCCCATGAAATCTAACAACTTTTGAAAAAAACAATGTTTCGAGCCTCTATGCATCACTAGTTTTCTTGCAAGAAATGAAATAAGACATTTTAGAGAACCTATCAACAACCAAAAAAATAGAATCATTACCTCTTTGTGTGTTTGGGAGACCCAACACAAAATCCATTCTTAGATATGTCCATGGGCATGTGGGCACTAGTAATGGCATATACAACACTATGTTTTGTGAGTGTCCTTTAGACATTTGAAAAATAATACACTGTGCCACATACCTGGTTATATATTTTTTCATCTTCAGATAGTAATACTTATCTTCGATTAAGGATAGCATCTTATCCTTTCCAAAATGTCCTGCCGAACCACTACTAAGAAGGTCTTTGATAGTATTTTCCCTCATTGAACCAATTGGGATGCATATTTGTTTTCCTTTAAAGAGGTAACCATCTTGCATAAAATATTAAACTTGATCAAGATCCATGTTCCGAGTGACTGGATTCTTCAATTGTCCCACAATCTCTCAAAAATCATTATCATATACATAGAGATCCTTTAATGCAAAAAACCCAACTACTTGATTTTCCATGGTTTTAAAAAGAATAGTGCATCGACTCAAAGCATCTGCAACTTGATTTTGTCATCTTGATTTTTGATTCAAAACAAAGTTGTAGCCTTTTAAGAAAGAGAATCATTTTGCATGTCTATTGTTCAATTTATTTTGGGTATTTACATATTTTAAAACAATGTGATCGGTAAATAACACAAACTCTTTCTGAAATATATAATTCCTCCAATGTCACAATTCTTGCACAATTGCATAAAATTATACATCATATGTGGAGTAGTTCTCTCATACCTTATTCAATTTTTCACTAAGGAATGCAATTTTTCTACCTACTTAGCTAAGTACAGCTCTAATGCCTACATGTGAAGCATCACAGTCTACCTCAAACACTTTATCAAAATATGGTAAGGCTAATATGGGTGCCTTAGTTACCTTCTTCTTTAGAAACTTAAAAATTTCCTCATATTCATTAGTCCACATGAATTTCTTTCCTTCGGTGCAATCTGTTATGGGTGCTACAATACTGCTAAAATTTCAAATAAATGTTCTATAAAAGGTGGCCATCCCATGAAAAATTCTTACCTCTGTGATGCTCCTGGGACTAGGCCACTCCAAAATTTCTCTGACCTTCTCTAAATCCATCTTGATTCCCTCTATTAAGATGAAAAAGCCCATAAACTCCAAAATTTCATGAAGGAAACTACATTTCTTCAGTTTTCCATAAGGTTGATGTTTTCTCAATGCATCCAATATAAGTTTTAAATGTTGCAAGTGATATTCTTTGTTTTCATTGAAAACTAGGATATCATAAAAATAAATGACAAAAAACTTACCAATACAAGGTTGAAGCATAGTATTCATCATTCGCGTGAAAGTTCTAGGAGCATTGGACAGCCCAAATGGCATCACCATCCATTCATATAATCCATCCCTAGTATTGAAGGAGTTTTTCCATTCATCCCCTTCGCGACTCCGGATCTAGTGGTATCCACTTCACAAATCAATATCACTAAAATATTTATCTCTGGATAGCACATCCATCATGCCCTCCAACTGTTATATAGGAAATCTATATTTGATGGTAATTGTATTGATTTCTCTACTATATTTGCACATTCTCCATTTATTATCCCTTTTTGGAGTCAACAATGTCAGTACAACACATGGACTCATGATTTCTCTTACCAAACCTTTCTTTATAAGTTCCATCACTTGTCGGTTGAGTTCTGCATGTTGTGTAGGAATCATCCTATAAGATTCTTGACTAGGTAAATATGATCTCGGGATCAGATCAATGTGATGTTGAATATCCCTCTTTGGTGGATGACCATGAGGTAGTTCATTAGGGATAACATCAACATATTATTCTAGTAACTTTTCCACTTCAGTAGGAATTGGTATGTCTTCCACGGATCCTTTTTGCACAATTAATGCATAGTGGAATCTCATTTCCTTTGTTTCCTTAAGAAAATCTCTTTCTGACAACATTTTCTCATTTTCCCCTCATCCTTAAGGGGAAATAAGCAGAGTTTTGATCCATCCTTCCAAAATATGTAGGTATTCTATTCTCCATCATGCATGATTTTTTTTTCATATTGCTAAGGCCTCCCCAATAACATATGACATGCATCCATTGGAATGACATCACACCATAATTCATCTTTATTAGTATTACCCATGGAAAAATTGATCAAACATATTTTATTAATGATGACTTCATTCCCCTTTATGAACCATGGAATTTGGTAAGGATGGCGATGTGTTTCTGATGTACGAGAATGATTGTCATCATTTAATGAGGCATGGTGGAAGATGAGTCAACGCATAGTGCAACACGAATTGACTGGTTTGGATTCCAAGGAAGACGTAAGACCTAAATTTTGAGACCTTTTTAATTAAATATCCCCTCATATCTAAATACTAGAGCCATTGTATGTACTCCAAAAATTTGTAATTGTCTTTAATATGTGTAGGATTGTAAATAGTTTGAGCATCGACTCATATCTAAATTGTAAATGAGCATTTATTGTGATAGCTTGGTGATAGGAATGCCTTTATTAAGAAGTGAAAGTACTATATTGATTAGGAGGGAAGGATTGAGAAGCCAATTCATGTATAAATCAATGTAATCTATGCTGAAAGTAAGTTTTTTTGTAATGAAGAAGAATACTCTCAAATTTCAAGAGAGAGATTGTAAAATTTGTTTTTGTTCTTTTTGAAATTGAATAGATATTGTGTTATTGTATTTATTCATATGTATGATGTATGTTTACTGAGTGAATTTATGATTATGTTTAAGTTTCAATTGTTTCTCCTCTGGTAGTCTTCATGCAAGGAGTGCACAGTGTCAATGCAAGGTGTTCGGAGGCCACTCTTTTACATATTTAGAAGCTCAAGCGAGATAGTGCAATTCTGCACACAGAAAGAACAAGGAGTGCGTAGGTGACTTTTAAAATTCACAAGCTCAGGATAGTTAGCGCAAGGAGTGCATTCTCCCATAACGTTTTTAGGTTTGAAAGATGAGGAGAAATAGCGAGTGAAAGGTTCAATGTAGGAACCCAAGCAAGTCGAGAATTCCTTTGTTTAAGAAAAAGTGGAAGATATCTTCTCGTGAGTAGTCGAATTCCCCCACAAATTTTCGATTTGGATTGGAGGAATACGTCATTAAATGATGATTCCTATAGACTTTGTTGTTTTGGTGATTTGGGAATAGTTACCTATTGTTGAAAGGCAAGTAGCCCCGAAGCTATGAAGCCTGAATTTAATCTTAGTCATAGGTTGGCTGGACAAGAGAGAGTCGTAGATCTCCGAGTTATTTGAGATTCAACAATACGGGTGATTTTGGTTGATTTTTGTGAGGAATAGGAAATATCGGAGCCGCAGAGCCCAAAGTAAACACAAACCATTGATTCGAGGATGAGTGAGCATCATTAGATCCCTAAACCATTCGGGTGTTCGGTGGTTTGATTATCTGGGTGGATTCATTCAATGTATTTGGAATGGAGGAACGCCAAATTTGCAGAGTCTTCGACCATCGAACAACCCTCTCTATAAGTTCTTGTTCCTAAGTTGTGGTCACATGTAGGAGTCAGTCATAGAAAAAGGAACCTCACAGATTTGAATTTTGCGCTCATTTGTTGAGTATCCCATGGGAGAATAAAATCCAGGGGTCTGTGGGATCCCGTGAGCCACTTCATCTCCTGGGAAATTCGATCCTAGACTAAGAGATCATGCCAAACCTTAGGGGTTTTCAACAAGTGGTATTAGAGAAGGAAAAATATATGTGTGAAGATATATTTGAAGCCATGCTACCAAGGAGATGCAAAGAGAGGCTTGTATTAAATGTTGTGATGGAGGAAGAGATGAGATAGCTTCATGAAAGGTTAGATTCCATGGAATAAACACAAAGGAGATCACCATAGACTGGTGATGTTAGTGATGTTGAGAGTCAAAATCCAGAAGAAGAGGAAGTTGCAGGAGAATAAGCAGTAGAGGAACGGTTATAGAGATATTTTTTCAAGTTGGGAACCAGAACGAAGATGTAAATCCCAGTGTATGAAGGTAATTTGGATGTAGAATAATTGCTTGACTCAATAAATTCCTTAGATAAATATTTTTATTATGAGGAGGTTGATTATGAGAAGAAATTAAATCATGATGTGATGAGGTTGAAGGGACATGTAGGTTTATGGTGGGATGAGTTGCAGGCTAACAGAAGGAGGAAAGGTAAGTCCAAGATTAAAATTTGGGATGGAATGGTAGCTAAGATCAAGGCTAAATTTGTACCCAAGGATTATCACTTGAATATGTTCAGAAGATTGTAGAAGCTGAGATAGAAAGTTTTTTCAGTGAGAGAATACATTGAATAATTTTATAAGTTGAATATAAGATAAGGACATAGGGAGAAAGATGAAGAAAAAATTGTTAGGTATATCAATGGGTTGAGATATTATATCCAAGATGAAATTATTCTAGTGACGATGAGAAATGTGGAATATTATTATCAGGTAGCCCTGAAGGCAGAAGAAAAATTGGCAAGGAAGAAGAATCAAAAGAATAGGGGAAACAATCCAACTCGAGGAAAATGAACCATGAGGGAGAAGTTCCATAAGACAAGGGAAGACACTAGTAGTTCTGGAAATAAGATAGCTAGAGGAGGAGACTCTAGAGGAAGGAGACATTTTCCAAGAAGAAGAGGAAGAGGCAGAGGAGGAGAGATTAAGTGTTATGCTTGTAGGAAGATAGGACACATGTATTGGGAATGTCATGAAAACAAAACTGCAAGTTCTAGAGAAACCCACATTGTTGAGTCTCAATAGAATATTGTAGATACATAGACAAAAGAAGAAGTTGCAGAAGAGGGAATATCACTCATGATGAGGAAATCCCTTGTGAATCCATAAAAAGGATGTACAAGAGCAAGCACAAAGAAAGAGTCTGTTCAGAACTTCTTGCAAGTCAAAGGATAGAGTATTCAAGGTGATCATAGACGGTGGAAGCACTGATAATTTAGTCTCCACATAAATGGTGGAAAATATAAAGTTGGAAATGAAAATACATATGAATCTGTATAGGTTTTCGTGGCTACAAAAAGGACATCAATTTATGGTAAGTAAACAATGTAAATTTCAATTTAATATTGGTAGTTATAAGGATGAATTTTTATGTGATTTTATTCCTATGGATGTTTGTCATGGTTTGTTGGGGAGTCCATGGAAATATGACAGAAATGTCATACATGATGGGAGAAAGAATACTTATACCATTGAGAGGAATTGGTGTAGACAAGGTGATCATAGACGGTGGAAGTACTCACAATTTAGTGTCCACATAAATGATGGAAAAACTAATGTTGGAAACGATAGTACATACGAATCTATATAGGGTTTTGTGGATGAAAAAAGGAAACCAATTTATGGTAAGTAAACAATTTAAAGTTGAATTTAATATTGGTAGTTATAAGGATGAAGTTTTATGTGATTTCATACCTATGGATGTTTTTCATGTTTTGTTTGGGAGGCCATGGAAATATGATAGAAATATCATACATGATGGGAGAAATAATACTTATAGCCTTGAGAGGAATTGGTGTAGACATATGTTGTTTCCACTGGAAGATAAGGGAACCAAAGAGGAGGATAGTCTGAGTATACTTCTAATGAGTGGGAAGGAGATATTCAAGGAAGTTAATAAATACCAGGAGATGAAGTTTTCTATTATAGGTAAGCTGAGAGATATACTTACAAATAATTCCATGAATAATTTACCTATTGAAATTCAAGAATTATTGAATGAGTTTGTTGACATTATGGTGGATGAATTGCCTCATACTTTACCTTCCATTAGAAGTATTAGTCATCATATTGACTTTATTCTTGGTGCCAATTTTCCAAACAAATCAACCTATAGGTCGACCCCTCGAGAGAACAAAGAGGTCAAGAAGCAGGTCCAAGAGTTGTTGGAATCAGGGTTGATCAGAGAAGGTTTGAGCCCATGTGTAGTATTGACTGTGTTGAGTCCAAAGAAGGATGTTCATTGGAGACTGTGCACAAATTCTATATCTATCAACAAAAAAACCATCAGGTATAGATTTCCTTTACCCAAAATGGATGATTTGATGGATTGTCTAAGTGGAGCCAACTATTTTTCCAAGATAGACTTGAAAAGTGGTTATCATCAAATAAGAATGAGAGAAGGATATGAATGGAAAACAACATTCAAAACAAATGAAGGGTTGTATGAGTGGCTTGTTATGTCATTTGGTTTAACCAATTCTCCAAGTACATTCATGAGATTAATGAATGAAGTTCTCACAAAATTTTTTGGGAAATTTGTGATTTTTTATTTGGATGATATCCTAGTATATAGTAATACTAAGGAAGAGCATTTGAGACACTTGAGGATGGTGTTGAGGAGATTAAAGCAAGAGAAGTTGTTGATAAATTTGAATAAATGTTCTTTTATAAATACAAAACTTGTGTATTTGGGGTTTATGATCTCTTCAAATGAATTCAAGATGGATCCAAAGAAGGTGAGAGCTATAAAGGAGTGGCCTTCTCCAAGAAGTGTGTTTGAAGTAAGAATTTTTCATAGGTTAGAAAGTTTTTATAGGAAGTTCATCATAAATTTTAGCAGTATATGTGCACCCATAGTGGATACTATAAAGAAAGGATGTGGATATTTTGTCTGGAAAAAACAAGCTGAGAAGGGATTTAGATTGTTAAAGGAGAAAATAACAAAACAACACATCCTGATTCTACAATATTTTAGTAAGCCTTTCCAAGTCAAATGTGATGCAAGTGGAGTGGTAGTCGGTGCAGTTTTAAGTCAATATGATAAGACTATTTCTTATTTCAGTGAGAAGTTGAATGATGTTAGGAGGAAATATTTGACTTTTGATAAGGAATTTTATGTTATAATTAAAGCTTTGAAAAAGTGGAGGCATTATCTTATACCAAAAGAGTTTATTTTGTATGCTGACAATCATGTTTTGCAGTTTATAAAGAGAAAAGAGAATATTAATTAGAGACATGCCAAATGGGTAGAATTCATGCAGAATTTTACTTTCTTTATTAAGCATATTAGTGGGAGTGATAACAAAGTTGCAAATGCTTTGAGCAGGAGATGTTTGATCTTGCAGAAATTTCAAAAGAAGACTTTGGGGTTTGAAAACCTCAAATAAATATATAAGGAAGACCTAGACTTCAAGGAGGTTTATGAAGCTTTTGAAAATCCTTTGATGAAGGATAAAATCCCATGGATGGAGTACCTGATCCAGGAAGGATTATTGTTGAAAGGGAGTCAATTATGTATCCTAAAATGTTCAATGAGGGACCATTTTCTGAAGGAAAAGCATAGTGGAGGCTTGGTTGGACGTTTTGGCCATGATAAGACATATGCACAGTTGATTTCTTCATACTATTAGCCAACCATGAGATCTAATGTGAAGAAGTTTGTGGACAAATGCAAGATTTTCCAATATGTTAAAGGAAAGTAGTAGAATACAGGGTTGTAATAACCATTTCCTATTCCAGGAAGGACATGCGATGTTATAAGTATGGATTTTGTTATGGTATTTCCAAGAACCCAGAGGGGGAATGATTCAATTTATGTGGTAGTTGGAAGATTTTTTGAAGATGGCACATTGCATACCATGTCACAAAACAAGTGATGCTACTCACATAGAAATCTTTTTTTTTCAAGGAGATTGTGAGATTGCATGGACTGCCTAGGAGCATAGGCTCAAAAAGAGACACAAAATTTCTAGGACACTTTTGGAGGACTTTGTGGAAGAAACTAGGGACAAATTTGTATTTTAGTTCATCATATCAACCTCAGGAAGATGGACAGACTGAGGTAGTAAATAGAATCCTAGGAAATTTGTTGAGAAGTTTAGTGATTGAACATCATAGTCAGTGGGATCAAGTTATACCTCAAGAACAATTTTCATATAATGATTCAATGAATAGGAGTGATGGTAAGATATCATTCCATATAGTATATGGAATGCACCCTAGAAAAATTTTCAAATTAAGATATTTGGGACAAGCTGAATTTCGGAGTGCATGAGCAAAAGAACTTTCTACAGAAATGTCGAAATTACATGAATAAATCAAAGGCCAGTTGCAGAATAAAAAATAGAGATACAAGGACAAAATTGATCAGAAAAGGAAAGAGGTAAATTTGGAAGTTGGAGACCAAGTTCTGGCACATATGAGGAAATAAATATTCCCATGAGGGAAATATAATAAATTGAAGCTGAAGAATATAGGACCTTGTAAAATCCTCAGAAAATGTTTTGCAAATGCTTATGAAATTGAGCTACAGGAGGACATGAAAATTTCACCAATATTTAATGTAGTAGAATTATATCCTTATAGGATGGATGGAATAGTGGGAGAATATGATCAAAGTGAAATCTAGTGGATGCAACAAATGCCCATAGCAGAAAAGATCCATATAGAGAATTTTTTAGAAAAGAGGATTTCTAAAAGAACCAGGAGGAAGGTTTATTATGAATTCTTAGTCAAATGGAAGGATTGTCCAATAGAAGATGACATATGGTTGAATGAAGCACAAATTCATAAATATGGAATGGAGGTTGAGGAGATCATGGAAAGGAGTCTATGAATATTTTTTCCAGGGGATTTTGATGCAGGAGCATCATAATCATAATTTAATGAGGTGTGGTGGAATATGAGTGATCTAAAAATGAAGAAGACTCAAATTCTTGAAATTATTTGCAATATTTTAATTTATGTGTTAAAATGCAAATGGATCAATTTTGCAACACAATTTACTCATTCAAGATGCATATAACATCAGCAATAAACAATGAACATAAAACACATAACACAGCAAATGATAAAGGAGTTCACCCCTCTCTTGGGCTACATCTCCTAGTCCAGCTTCCAATGGATCTTTTGTATTATTTACTAAAAGTTATCAAATATGTGCTTTACAATGATCAAAATGCCAAATAGATGGATCCAATGGCTTCATAACATCCAAAAAACCCTATCTGGGCTTTTTTGGCACCTCATTTGGCCAAAAATTGAAGAAGATAGGCTTCCTGGAAGTTCCCCTTCAAGCTTGTTGTCTCTGGATCGCCAAAATGCACCCTTGTTGCCTCAACCTAGCCCCCACACGTCTTTATGTGGAAAACATTATCACCAGGCGCAACCATACAACCGGTACAAACTGTCGAACAGTTACACATTGGCCCTTAACCACCAAGGCCCGTGGGCACATGGCCATCACATGACCGCACGCAATACAAACAGGGTTAAGGTTTAAACCATATATATAACCATGGAGTTAAACTGCACACACACCACAATGGTCACATGTCATATATATAATTGCGTGCATACAACAATGGTTACACAACACATATATATAACTGTGATTTTAACCACCTATAGCGATGGTCGTATGACATACATATAAAACAGTGGGTCGGGGCTTAGCCCTGGCCCAATTCGCACCCCATTTCACATCATTGCAAACTCAAATAAATTTAAATGCATACATATGTTAAGTAATACATTTGGGTTCTTTGGTTGGGTGGCCCTTCCTAAGGCTTTACCCTGGCCAGAGGTCATGGGGTCGAATCCAACCAACAACATAACTTTTAAACCAATATATAGGTGACACGTGGCAACCATTGATTGGGCCACGTATCGTTATCACATTCGCTGCAAACAAGCCATGTCATATGCCAACTATCCACACAACTTCCTGCCATGTGTCGTATGACCCCTGCCATGTGTCGTATGGCCTGCCACGTCAGGATCTGTACGGACTGTACAATCAACATTCCTTTTTTTCATGTTTGTCGTTTTGAATAGAATGTGATATCTCTCTCTCCCGACATCTTTTTGAACCCAAATGAGTTGTGTTTGGTTTGTGTCGATGAGGCCTACGCTCCTGTTCGATTTGAAGTGATTCTAAGCACTTTGAATTTTGAGCAAAATTTGATCCCCTAGATCACACCTCCCCATTGGAAAGATTTTGGACCTCCAAAAGACTATTTTCAGTCTATCTAAAGATGAGGGTATAGCTCCCTCACCTTGCCAGCCTCAATCCACTTGGCGTTGCTTGGATTTGTACCTTTAAGACCAACTCGAAGATACTCCGCATTTCCTCATTTTATAGTTCTCATTCTCCTGTCAAGGATTGTGTATTCATGCAGTTATGTAAGATATTATGGGGAAAAATCATCTATAGAAGGAATCTGAACATGCTCTCCTTGATCATCAATCAAAGGAGGCTCATACAATTTCAAATGCTCAACATTAACCACTGCATACATTTTCATATAAGGAGGCAAATCTAAATGGAAGGCATTGTTACCAATCTTGTCAATAATCTTAAAAGGACCATATTGAATTGGCTTCAATTTTTTACCTTCTCCTTTAAGGCTCTCCTTACTAATGTAAATCCAAACTTCATATCCAACTTGGAAACTGTGATCAACATGATTCTTTTCATGTCTTGTCTTGTACTTGGCTTGACTCTTTTCCAACTGCTCTTGCACCATTTGATGTATCGACTGAATTTGTTCATTGAACTTTTCTACCCTATATATGTCATATTGACCATCAATAGAAATATCCTTCCCAAAGATAAAATCTAAAGGAGATTTGGGAAAATAGCCAAAACATGCTTCAAATGGCGATGTTTGAGTTGAAGAGTGCTTAGCTCGATTGTAAGTATGTTGAATGTAGTGTAAATTCTCATACCAAAGTTTAGGATGCTTGTTGCAATAACCAGGAAGAAGATGCACCACTGTTCTATTTACCACTTTTGTCTGACCATCGGTTTGCAGATGAAAAGTTGTGCTCTTTTTCAGTTTGGTGTCCATGAGTGCCCATAAACTCGACCAAAAACTTCCAATAAATCGAGAATCCTGATCAGAAATAATGGATTTAGGCAATCCAAAATGCACCCAAACATTTTGAAAGAACATTTATGTCATTTGCTCAGCTGTAACTTGCTTCTTACAAGGCATCAAAATACACATTTTTCTAAATCATTCAACCACAACATAAATATAATCATGATTTTGTTTAAACATAGGTAGATCTCCTACAAAGTCCATAGAAATACTTTCCCAAGGACGAGAAGGAACCGGAAGTGGAGTATACAAACCCAACTTTTGATTGCTAGGTTTTCTTGTGGCACATAATGAACATCCTCGAGCATATCTTGAAACACTTTCATTCATTCTAGGCCAATAGCAGTACCTTTGCAAATTAGCCACTGTCTTGCCTACACCAAAGTGACCAACAATAAGAGAAGAATGGGCTTCTCTTATTATGTTGATTCTTTCACCCTGTGGAATACATAGCTTGCCAAGATGATACAAAAGA
>ML776625.1:958162-968868 GCA_009831015.1 Picea engelmannii | reverse complement strand
ATTCTTGAAATTATTTGCAAGATTTTAATTTATGTGTTAAAATGCAAATGGATCAATTTTGCAACACAATTTACTCATTCAAGATGCATATAACAGCAGCAATAAACAGTGAACAGAAAACACATAACACAACAAATGATAAAGGAGTTCACCCCTCTCTTGGGATACATCTCCTAGTCCAGCTTCCAATGGATATTTTGTATTATTTTCTAAAAGTGATAAAATATGTGCTTTACAATGATCAAAATGCAAAATAGATGGCTCCAATGACTTCAGAACGTCCAAAAACCCCTAGCTGGGATTTTTCGGCACCTCATTCGGCTAAAAATTGAAGAAGATAGGCTTCCTGGAAGTTCCCCTTCAAGCTTGCTATCTATGGATCACCAAGATGCACCCTTGTTGCCTCAACCTAGCCCCCACATGTTTTTATGTGGAAAAACTCAGCACTGGGTGCAACCACACAACTGGTACAAACTATCGAATGGTTATGCGTTGACCCTTAACCACCAAGGCCTGTGGGCATATGGCCACCACATGACCGCACGCAATACAAACAGGGTTAAGGTTTAAACCATATATATAACCATGGAGTTAAACCGCACACACACCACAATCGTCACATGTCATATATATAACCATGCACATACCACAATGCTTACACAACACATATATATAACTGCGGGTTTAACCACCCATAGCAATGGTCGTATGACATACATATAAAACTGTCCGCGCCCCATTTCACATCATTGCAAACTCAAATAAATTTAAGTGCATACATATGTTAAGTAATACATGTGGGTGTGCTAGTTTGGCAGCCCTTCCCAAGGCTTTACCCTGCCTGGAGGTCACGGGGTCAAATCCGACCAACAACATAACTTTTAAACCAATATATAGGTGACATGTGGCGGCCATTGACTGGGCCACGTGTCGCTATCCCATTCGTTGCAAACAAGCCACGTCATATGCCAACTATCCACACAAATGCCTACCATGTGTTGTACGGCCCCTACCACATGTCGTACAGCCTGCCAGATCAGCATCCGTACGGACTGTACAGTCATCATCCTTTTTTTTGCCGGTTTGTCGTTTTGAACAGAACACGATATCAATCTCTCCCGATGTTCGTTTGAAACCAAATGAGTTGCATTGGGTTCATGTCGACGAGACCTATGCTTCTGTTTGATTTGAAGTGATTCTGAGCACTTTGAATTTTGAGAAAAACTTGATCCCCTGGATCAATGAGTCAGTGCACAATGCAACATGCATTAACTGGTTTGGATTCCAAGGAAGATGCAACACCTAAATTTTGATACCTTTCTAATTAAATATCCCATGATATCTAAAGACTAGAGCCATTGTATGTTCTCCAGAAAGTTGTAATTGTCTTTAATATCTGTAGGATTGTACATATTTTGAGCATCGACTCATATCTAAATTGTAAATGAGCATTTATTGTGATAGCTTAGTGATAGGAATGCCTTTATTATGATGTGAAAGCACTAGATTGACCAGGAGGGAAAGCTCCAAAAGACAATTCATGTATAAATCAATGTAATCTATACTAAAAGTAAGTTTTTTTGGAATGAAGACGAATACTCTCAAATTTCCAGAGAGACATTGTAAAATCGTTTTTTGTTCTTTTTGGAATTGAATAGATATTGTACTATTGTATTTCTGCATATGGATGATGTTCTTTTACTGAATTAGTTTATGATTCTATTTAAGTTTCAATTGTTTCTCTTTTGGTAGTCTTCGTGCAAGGAGTGAACAGTACCAACACAAGGTGTTCAGATTCCACCCTTTTATAGATTTAGAGGCCATTCGTCAGTACATAATGAAATGAGTACATCAGGATTTGTGCCAGAAAATAAAAAATGAGGTCAGGTTTCCATGTCATGACAAGATATCTCTAATCCTTGGCCTTCCATATACTGGAAACATTCCGACTCAGCCCTTGAGTTGCATTTTGAAGGCTATAAGAGCACAATTTCGAACTATGAAAAAGGAGGATAAAGCATTCAACTTTGAGATAAAAGTTACTCTTGAGAAATTACTTCATATTCAGTTTCCATCCCTCTATCCCTCAAGTCTGAACATAGTTTTCAGCCCCCAAGATCTTTCCCCATTTTTGAGAGGACCTCATTGCCTCTTTCCTATTAAAATTTTCTTTGGTGGAGGATTGAAGTGGTGGAAACCAAGTTCCTTCCAACTGGGTCTCCACCACTTCAATCCTCCACCAAAGGAAATCTCATAAGAAAGAGGCACTGAGGTCCTCTCAATAATATGGAAAGAGCTTGGGGACTGAACACTGTGTTCATACTTGAGGGACAGAGGTATGTAGACTCAATATGAATTAATTTCTCCAAAGTAACTTTGCTCTCAAAGTTGAATGCTTTCTCCTCCTTTTCCATAGTTCGAAATTATGATCTTATAGCCTTCAAAATGTAGTTGAAGGGCTGAGTTGGAATGTTTCCAGTATATGTAAGGAAAAGATCAAAGATCTCTTGTCGTGACATGGAAACATGACCTAATTTTGTATTTTCTAGCATAAATATTGTTGTATGCAGGTTGTAGTGTATCAACAAGCGTATAATCATCTTGCATAGCACATAGGGAGAATATATGTGGAAAAATATATATTTTTAGATCTGGATTCATCAAAAGGGGATGATGAGTCTGCATAGGGAAATAGAAAAAGGCCCTATGTGCAGGATAGCAATGGTGGAAAATCTTGCTATAACAGAGCTTCCCTGCTTTGACGACTCGATAAAGTTGGATCCTTTGTTTTCGAGTGCCCTTGATCTGTGTGTCCACAATATGTTCACTAGATGTCTATTGTATGTAATCAGCTTTGAGATCTATTGGTGTGGATTTCTATGCTATCTCTGATTTTTCCAATAATGGTGGGAAATATGGCTAAAGGAGAGCCACGTTGAAGATTGGGTGCAGACCAAGGAAAAGGGGAATGTTGAGCTCAAAAGAATTGTCACTCATAGCCTTGGAGATGGTGTATGGCCCATAACAGAGTGGGAGAAGCTTCTGATGGGTCCTTGTAAGTCGTTCTTTCTACAAGTGCAACCAAACATTTTCACCCACCTGAAACTTATGTGGCACCCAATGTTGATCATGGCAATGCTTGTACTTGGCATTAGACTTATATAGAATATCCTAAACCTATTGATGGATGTGTTGGATCCACTCAATGAACCAGGTGGCTTTGTCAGCTTCTAGTGGAGCAGGGGATGAGTCATCCGAGGGGCTCACCAAGGATAGTGCAACATCCATGGGGCCCAATGGTTGGAATCCCAACCCCACTTGAAAGGGGTTGTGGCCAGTTGAGCTATGTAGGGATCAATTTTAGCTATTTTGGACATAGGGAAGAATATCATCCCATGTGTGGGAGTGTTTTGAATTGTACATGCGTGGGATATGTACAATCATATGATTGACGACCTCAGTTTGGTCATTTGTCTGGGGGTGGAAGGTAGTGGATTTGGTGAGCTTGGTATCCAGCATTGAACAAAGGCTTGACCAAAATGTGTTGAGGAACCGACTGGCATGGTCTGAGATAATGGTTTTTGGGATCCCAAAATGTACCCATACTCGTTCAAAGAAAATCTTGGCGGTGGCTTCTTCTGTAAGTTTTAAACCTGCGAAGTAAAGAAATGCATGTATATTCCTAAGCAATACAGAAATTAATCAATGGCTCATACACAGAATACACAGATATTTTTACCGGAAACCCTCAACCGGGAAAACCTTTCTTATTTTCATTATATCGAATTTCACCATTCTCCATACAATATATACAATGTTTTTAGGTATTTCGTAGATACCAAAACCCTAATCCCTTAATCCTAGATTAATTTACAAATCAACTAAAAATAGCAGCTAAACAGGTTTGTCTTCACCTTGCAACCCTGTATTCCTTTCCATCAAGAGTTTCATCATTTCTCTCATTTCCATGATAGCCTTTCTGAGATCTTCATCTTCTGTAGGAATATGCTCCTGACTCTCTTCATGAGCCATACTTGGTGAATGCCTCCTTGAAACTTGCGGTGATGATATAATATTCCTTCTTGAAGGACGAGAACTTGGCTCTACAAGTTGACCTTCTCCTCTTGTGAATTTCAACCTTGTGAGCATCAGAAAACAAAACACTTGCAAATAACCAAGTCTTCAAAAACCTATGCTTTGATACCAACTTGATCTAAAAATGAAGAAGACTTGCATTCTTGAAATTATTTGCAAGATTTTAATTTATGTGTTAAAATGCAAATGGATCAATTTTGCAACACAATTTACTCATTCAAGATGCATATAACAGCAGCAATAAACAGTGAACAGAAAACACATAACACAACAAATGATAAAGGAGTTCACCCCTCTCTTGGGATACATCTCCTAGTCCAGCTTCCAATGGATATTTTGTATTATTTTCTAAAAGTGATAAAATATGTGCTTTACAATGATCAAAATGCAAAATAGATGGCTCCAATGACTTCAGAACGTCCAAAAACCCCTAGCTGGGATTTTTCGGCACCTCATTCGGCTAAAAATTGAAGAAGATAGGCTTCCTGGAAGTTCCCCTTCAAGCTTGCTATCTATGGATCACCAAGATGCACCCTTGTTGCCTCAACCTAGCCCCCACATGTTTTTATGTGGAAAAACTCAGCACTGGGTGCAACCACACAACTGGTACAAACTATCGAATGGTTATGCGTTGACCCTTAACCACCAAGGCCTGTGGGCATATGGCCACCACATGACCGCACGCAATACAAACAGGGTTAAGGTTTAAACCATATATATAACCATGGAGTTAAACCGCACACACACCACAATCGTCACATGTCATATATATAACCATGCACATACCACAATGCTTACACAACACATATATATAACTGCGGGTTTAACCACCCATAGCAATGGTCGTATGACATACATATAAAACTGTCCGCGCCCCATTTCACATCATTGCAAACTCAAATAAATTTAAGTGCATACATATGTTAAGTAATACATGTGGGTGTGCTAGTTTGGCAGCCCTTCCCAAGGCTTTACCCTGCCTGGAGGTCACGGGGTCAAATCCGACCAACAACATAACTTTTAAACCAATATATAGGTGACATGTGGCGGCCATTGACTGGGCCACGTGTCGCTATCCCATTCGTTGCAAACAAGCCACGTCATATGCCAACTATCCACACAAATGCCTACCATGTGTTGTACGGCCCCTACCACATGTCGTACAGCCTGCCAGATCAGCATCCGTACGGACTGTACAGTCATCATCCTTTTTTTTGCCGGTTTGTCGTTTTGAACAGAACACGATATCAATCTCTCCCGATGTTCGTTTGAAACCAAATGAGTTGCATTGGGTTCATGTCGACGAGACCTATGCTTCTGTTTGATTTGAAGTGATTCTGAGCACTTTGAATTTTGAGAAAAACTTGATCCCCTGGATCAATGAGTCAGTGCACAATGCAACATGCATTAACTGGTTTGGATTCCAAGGAAGATGCAACACCTAAATTTTGATACCTTTCTAATTAAATATCCCATGATATCTAAAGACTAGAGCCATTGTATGTTCTCCAGAAAGTTGTAATTGTCTTTAATATCTGTAGGATTGTACATATTTTGAGCATCGACTCATATCTAAATTGTAAATGAGCATTTATTGTGATAGCTTAGTGATAGGAATGCCTTTATTATGATGTGAAAGCACTAGATTGACCAGGAGGGAAAGCTCCAAAAGACAATTCATGTATAAATCAATGTAATCTATACTAAAAGTAAGTTTTTTTGGAATGAAGACGAATACTCTCAAATTTCCAGAGAGACATTGTAAAATCGTTTTTTGTTCTTTTTGGAATTGAATAGATATTGTACTATTGTATTTCTGCATATGNATTCTTGAAATTATTTGCAAGATTTTAATTTATGTGTTAAAATGCAAATGGATCAATTTTGCAACACAATTTACTCATTCAAGATGCATATAACAGCAGCAATAAACAGTGAACAGAAAACACATAACACAACAAATGATAAAGGAGTTCACCCCTCTCTTGGGATACATCTCCTAGTCCAGCTTCCAATGGATATTTTGTATTATTTTCTAAAAGTGATAAAATATGTGCTTTACAATGATCAAAATGCAAAATAGATGGCTCCAATGACTTCAGAACGTCCAAAAACCCCTAGCTGGGATTTTTCGGCACCTCATTCGGCTAAAAATTGAAGAAGATAGGCTTCCTGGAAGTTCCCCTTCAAGCTTGCTATCTATGGATCACCAAGATGCACCCTTGTTGCCTCAACCTAGCCCCCACATGTTTTTATGTGGAAAAACTCAGCACTGGGTGCAACCACACAACTGGTACAAACTATCGAATGGTTATGCGTTGACCCTTAACCACCAAGGCCTGTGGGCATATGGCCACCACATGACCGCACGCAATACAAACAGGGTTAAGGTTTAAACCATATATATAACCATGGAGTTAAACCGCACACACACCACAATCGTCACATGTCATATATATAACCATGCACATACCACAATGCTTACACAACACATATATATAACTGCGGGTTTAACCACCCATAGCAATGGTCGTATGACATACATATAAAACTGTCCGCGCCCCATTTCACATCATTGCAAACTCAAATAAATTTAAGTGCATACATATGTTAAGTAATACATGTGGGTGTGCTAGTTTGGCAGCCCTTCCCAAGGCTTTACCCTGCCTGGAGGTCACGGGGTCAAATCCGACCAACAACATAACTTTTAAACCAATATATAGGTGACATGTGGCGGCCATTGACTGGGCCACGTGTCGCTATCCCATTCGTTGCAAACAAGCCACGTCATATGCCAACTATCCACACAAATGCCTACCATGTGTTGTACGGCCCCTACCACATGTCGTACAGCCTGCCAGATCAGCATCCGTACGGACTGTACAGTCATCATCCTTTTTTTTGCCGGTTTGTCGTTTTGAACAGAACACGATATCAATCTCTCCCGATGTTCGTTTGAAACCAAATGAGTTGCATTGGGTTCATGTCGACGAGACCTATGCTTCTGTTTGATTTGAAGTGATTCTGAGCACTTTGAATTTTGAGAAAAACTTGATCCCCTGGATCAATGAGTCAGTGCACAATGCAACATGCATTAACTGGTTTGGATTCCAAGGAAGATGCAACACCTAAATTTTGATACCTTTCTAATTAAATATCCCATGATATCTAAAGACTAGAGCCATTGTATGTTCTCCAGAAAGTTGTAATTGTCTTTAATATCTGTAGGATTGTACATATTTTGAGCATCGACTCATATCTAAATTGTAAATGAGCATTTATTGTGATAGCTTAGTGATAGGAATGCCTTTATTATGATGTGAAAGCACTAGATTGACCAGGAGGGAAAGCTCCAAAAGACAATTCATGTATAAATCAATGTAATCTATACTAAAAGTAAGTTTTTTTGGAATGAAGACGAATACTCTCAAATTTCCAGAGAGACATTGTAAAATCGTTTTTTGTTCTTTTTGGAATTGAATAGATATTGTACTATTGTATTTCTGCATATGAATGATGTTCTTTTATTGAATTAGTTTATGATTCTATTTAAGTTTCAATTGTTTCTCTTTTGGTAGTCTTCGTGCAAGGAGTGAACAGTACCAACACAAGGTGTTCAGATGCCACCCTTTTATAGATTTAGAGGCCATTCGTCAGTACATAATGAAATGAGTACATCGGGATTTGTGCCAGAAAATAAAAAATGAGGTCAGGTTTCCATTTCATGACAAGATATCTCTAATCCTTGGCCTTCCATATACTGGAAACATTCTGACTCGGCCCTTGAGTTGCATTTTGAAGGCTATAAGAGCACAATTTCGAACTATGGAAAAGGAGGATAAAGCATTCAACTTTGAGATAAAAGTTACTCTTTAGAAATTACTTCATATTCAATTTGGATCCCTCTATCCCTCAACTCTGAACATAGTGTTCATCCCCCAAGATCTTTCCCTATTTTTGAGAGGACCTCATTGCCTCTTTCCTATGATATTTCCTTTGGTGGAGGATTGAAGTGGTGGAAACCAAGTTCCTTTCAACTGGGTCTCCACCACTTCAATCCTCCACCAAAGGAAAGCTCATAAGAAAGAGGCACTGAGGTCCTCTCAATAATATGGAAAGAGCTTGGGGACTGAACACTATGTTCATACTTGAGGGACAGAGGTATGTAGACTCAATATGAAGTAATTTCTCCAGAGTAACTTTGCTCTCAAAGTTGAATGCTTTCTCCTCCTTTTCCATAGTTCGAAATTGTGATCTTATAGCCTTCAAAATGTAGTTGAGGGGCTGAGTTGGAATGTTTCCAATATATGTAATTCAAAAGATCAAATATCTCTTGTCGTGACATGGAAACATGACCTAATTTTGTATTTTCTAGCATAAATACTGTTGTATGCAGGTTGTAGTGTATCAGCAAGCGTATACGCATCTTGCATAGTAGATAGGGAGCATATATGTGGAAAAATATATATTTGTATATCTGGATTCATCAAAAGGGGATGATGAGTCTACATAGGGAAATAGAAAAAGGCCCTATGTACAGGATAGCAATGGTGAGGAAAATCTTGCTATAACAGAGCTGCCCTGCTTTGACGACTTGATAAAGTTGGATCCTTTGTTGTCGAGTGCCCTTGATCTGTGTGTCCACAATATGTTCACTAGATTTCTATTGTATGTAGTCAAGTTTGAGCTCTATTGGTGTGGATTTCTCTGCTATCTCTGATTTTTCCAATAATGGTGGAAAATATGGCTAAAGGAGAGCCACGTTGAAGATTGGGTGCAGACCAAGGAAAGGGGGAATGTTGAGCTCAAAAGAATTGTCACTCATAGCCTTGGAGATGGTGTATGGCCCATAACAGAGTGAGAGAAGCTTCCGATGGGTCCCTGTAAGTCGTTCTTTCTACAAGTGCAACCAAAAATTTTCACCCACATGAAACTTATGTGGCACCCAATGTTGATCATGGCGATGCTTGTACTTGGCATTAGACTTATATAGAATATCCTAAACCTGTTGATGGATGTGTTGGATCCACTCAATGAACCAGGTGGCTTTGTCAGCTTCTAGTGGAGCAGGGGATGAGTCATTCGAGGGGCTCACCAAGGATAGTGCAACATCCATGGGGCCCAATGGTTGGAATCCCGACCCCACCTGAAAGGGGTTGTGGCCAGTTGAGCTATGTAGGGATCAATTTTAGCTATTTTGGACATAGGGAACAATATCATCCCATGTGTGGGAGTGTTTTGAATTGTACATGCATGGGATATGTACAACCATATGATTGACGACCTCAGTTTGGTCATCTTTCTAGGGGTGGAAGGTAGTGGATTTGGTGAGCTTGGTATCCAACAGTGAACAGAGGCTTGACCAAAATGTGTTGAGGAACCGACTGACATGGTCTGAGATAATGGTTTTTGGGATCCCAAAATGTACCCATACTCGTTCAAAGAAAATCTTGGCGGTGGCTTCTTCTGTAAGTTTTAAACCTGCGAAGTAAAGCAATGCATGTATATTATTAAGCAATACAAAAATTAATCAATGGCTCATACACAGAATACACAGAGATTTTTACCAGAAACCCTCAACTGGGAAAACCTTTTTTATTTTCATTATATCGAATTTCACCATTCTCCATACAATATATACAATGTTTTTAGGTATTTCGTAGATACCAAAACCTTAATCCCTTAATCCGGGATTAATTTACAAATCTGCTAAAAATAGAAAAATCCGCTAAAAATAGCAAAAACGGATTGTCAGACGCAGTTGTCGTATCTGACGCACCCACACACACACACATGCAAAGAATATAAAACATACCCAACATTCTCCCACTTGTTGTTTTCTTTGCATCCAAGGGTCCAGGGGATTATAAAGTCAACAATCCAGGGAAGCAATGCCCATTGTTACTCTACACCAAGAGAACTTTTCTGTGCTCACAGACTTTGTCAATGAATCTGCAGCATTCTTCAAAGTGTCAACCTTTTCCAGCAACATCTTCTTTTCCTCAACCATGTCTCTCACAAAGTGATACTGAACATCAATATGCTTTGTCTTCAAATGATAAGCTGGGTTCTTTGCCAGGAATATTGCACTCTGACTGTCACAGTCTAGTCTCACTGCTTGTTGTACCAACCCAATACTTGAACACAATCTTTGTAACCATACTGCTTCCTTACTTGCATGAGTGGATGCCATGTATTCAGCTTCTATAGTTGAGAGTGCCACTACAGCCTGTCTTTTTCTCATCCAACTGATTGCTCCTCCAAATAGGTTAAATACATACCCACTTGTAGATCTTCTGCAATCCAAATCTCCAGCCCAGTCTGCATCAACAAAGCCATGTATGTCCACCACTCTGTCCAATCCCGGCCTTCCTTAGTAGCACAATCCATAACTGGTGGTGCCACGAAGATACCTGAAGACCCTCTTTGTTGTTTTCCAATGCTCCTTCCTTGGTTTTGACATATACTTTCTCAAAACTCCCACTGCATGTGCAATGTCTGGTCTAGTACAGACCATTGCATACATCAAGCTGCCAACTGCACTGGCATATGGAACATGGGACATGTCCTCTTCTTCTTCCTGTGTCTTGGGACACTGATCTGCAGATAAC
>ML776625.1:940815-955037 GCA_009831015.1 Picea engelmannii | reverse complement strand
GTACCAGTAGGCTGTGTACCAGGATCCACAGCGATCCATTGTTCTTTGTCTACAAGAAGGTCCTCCATCTTGAGCTTCCATAGATCAAAGTTTTTACCATTGAACTTCTCTATCTCGATTCTAGATGAGCTCACCATTCCTCTTACTTTACTCGAATCTCCTCTGCAAAATCTCCCACTGAACCCAGGTTTATCACAGACCCAGGATAAACTTGATCTATCAAGACCGAGCCAAACCCTCGGCAACAAAGGTGTCCCTCTGAAGCCAAAAACGTGCTATGATACCATATGTAATTTTTAAACCTGCGAAGTAAAGCAATGCATGTATATTCTTAAGCAATATAGAAATTAATCAATGGCTCAATCACAGAATACACAAAGATTTTTACTGGAAACCCTCAACCGAGAAAACCTTTCTTATTTTCATTATATCGAATTTCACCATTCTCCATACAATATATACAATGTTTTTAGGTATTCCGTAGATACCAAAACCCTAATCCCTTAATCCGGGATTAATTTACAAATCAGCTAAAAATAGAAAAATCCGCTAAAAATGGATCGTCAGACGCAGTTGTTGTATCTGACTCACCCACACACAAACACATGCAAAGAATATAACACATACCCAACATCTTCTATGATTCTCTTCTTGTAGGTGGCTAGAATCTCCATCTTGGAAAAGTGATCAACAACTACAAAAACACAGTCATTTCCCCTCTTGGTGGACAGGAGGCTCAACATGTAGTCCATTGAGATGGATTCCCACGGCCTGTCAGGAGTAGGAAGAGGGGTGTACATGCCCTGATTGTTTGGGGTCAGTTTGGAAATAGTGCAGGCAGTGCAAGACTCGATATACTTTTTGATATCTTGTCGAAGTTTCAGCCAGTATAAATGTTTCTACAGCACTGCCACTATCTTTTCGACGCCAAAGTGTTTTTCCACCTGAATGTAGTGAGATTCCAAAATGAACTTCACACGCTCTCTTGATGGAACAAAAAGATGGCCCAGATGACACAACAACCCTTCCTGAAGATGGAAATTAGTGACCACTGAGTTGGCGCCCAACATTTGGTAGGTGGTGGAGAAGTCAGGGTCTATCTCATAGAGGTGGGGCCATCTAGAGGTCTTGTGGCTGCAAGAATCTAGCACCCTGGTGAGTGCCACGACTGGAGGTCGGCTGAGGAAATCAACAACTCGGTTGGTACTCCCTATTTTATACTTGATGTTGAGGTGGAATTGTTGTAAGTATGTGGACCACTTCTGATGGTGGTCATTTTTCAATTTTCCTTGGGTCTACATAAATTGCAGTGGCATGTGATCAGTGTGGATTATTGTGTCCTTCCCAAGAATGTAATGTTTCCACTGGAGTTATTCTTGCACAATGGAGTACATTTATTTTTCGTAAGTAGGGTACTTATGGAAAACATATGATAGTGTCTCACTATGATATGCCACGGGGTGCCCGTGTTGAGTAAGAATGGTGCCCACAACATAGTCTGAAGCATATGTCTTGATCTCAAAGGGATGTTGTAGGTATGGTAATGAAACTACTGGGGATGAGCACAAAAAATTCTTAAATTCCTCGAGGTCTTGTTGTTGGGACAGGCCTCACACAATTTTTTCCTTATCGACTGTTGACACTCGAAACTGAAATGGGTTGCAACAAATCAATCTCGAGGAAACCTCGAACCACTTTGGATTGGAAGCTGCCCCTTCCAACCCGAGAGGGATCTCTCGAACAATGTCACAATGTGATTTTAAATATGCGTGAAAAAGTTGGGCAGATTTATGGGTAAAAGATGGTCTTGGATTTTTAGAGTTTGGGGGTTAAACCATGGAAATGGTCCATTGGGCATGGAGTCAAATGAAAACCGAAGAAAAGAGACAATAGCAGAGATCAAATAACTTGTGGAAAGTGAGGCAAAGTAAGTCTATCTTTCAGCGCTTTGATAAATCATGATGCGGTAGCGGAAAGAAAAAGGAAAGGCCGTTGTAGCAAAGGATATATGCAGAATTCTGAAAATGCAGATTGGTCTTACACCCACTGATAGTTGGTGCAGAGGAAAGACAATAAAAAATTACAGAAAACCCAAATCCCTTCGTTATAGTAGTGGTCGTACTAAAGTATAAAAAAGCACATCAGTTAGAAGAAAATGAAATGAAACACAGTTGCGATGGAATAAGGAAGAAATAACATTATGAAAATGATGACACATCAACTGTGAGTAAGGAGCATATCAAATCAATTCCAAACAAGTTTAACAGAGCTGAAAAAAGGAAAACATGCTGAAATAAATCGACCGTGATGAATTTCACAGTCTCAAGCCGAAATCATCTTTATTACTCCATTAATGTCTTACAAAATAACTTAGTCATTACAATGAAACCCTCTTGACAGAGGTTTTCCCCCAGCACTGCACTCACGCACCCCTTTCTTTTTATTACATACATCAGTCTTTTTAAAAGAGAAATCTAGAACTCTTTGTGTTCCGGGAATCTGAAACAATTTGCCTTCATGGAAAACAACGACTGCCAAGTGCCTCTGCCAGCACTTTGAACCGTTACTGACTTAGGACAACTTGTAAATTCCTTTGGATAGGTGTGCATAATCTGGGCGATACACTTGACAGAATCATTTTATACTGTATATATATGTCATCCTCCAGCAACGCCTCATTTCCCAGCTTTATCCAGTCTGTCATTCTAGATAGTCTTTGGAGAAACACCCACACCCAATCCTCGAGATTTCATCTCCAGTTGGGAGTCCTCAAAAGTCTGGACCAGACCATCCAAGATCACAGTGTTTCTTCTCAAGGCTTCTGGCATATTCTTCAATGGGTTCAAAAGCATGCGATGATCATTTATTCTCCATTTCTTTCAGGAAATCCACTTGCACATCTTTGTACAGTTCCATTAACTACAATGTGCATATTAAGGAAAACATCCTTGTACATACAGAAATCTTTATATTCAAAGATTTCAGCCAAAAACAAATCCACTGGATATCTTTTGTTAGAATATGGATAGGAGGAAATGACTTACAACAAGGCCCCTACTGCATGACATGTCACTATTAGATCCCAAATTACAATCATTTCAATATAGGACTGTAAGGACTTGGACATGGAGTCACAGCAAGATCAGGTAGTTGATCAATTATTTCATAAACTGCTACTAGACATGAATTTGGCATGTTCTCCTCTATTAATACCAATTGTGTTTCCACCTGCCGTTTTGGGTTTGTTGTTGGATCAGAAAGAAATATTTCATCTTCACTTGCAGTTGTTGGATAACCTGAAAGTTGTTCTCTGAAGTATCTGGATAGCTGGCCCAAAACTGCTCTTTTTGTACATGGGCTTACTGGATAGACAGGACCTTGTGAGGACAAAACTGACTGCATCTCAGAAGGATCCAATACATAGGCAAGTCGCAAGTAGGGAAGCATATCTAAGATAGCTTCCTTTTCCTTTCCAATGTATATATTAAATGTCTGCACAGATAGTTTTCCATTTCTCTGTGCAATAATTCTTTTATCCTGGTACAGAGGGTCCTTTGTATCCAAAGATACCTCAACTATAAGATGGTCATGAGGGTTATCTTCATCCACAAAACCACAATTCAACAATAATCTTGCATTTGGCTCAGGGCCACACCAGACAACAATTTGTTCTCTTGCTTTGTATTCATGGTCTACTTCTAGTTGGACAGAATCACCTACGGCTTTCAACATTGCTTTACAGTTGCTCTTGTAGGATAGAAGAGGTGGCCCTAGTGGAACCAAAGAAAACCTTCGTGCTAAATTGACATTCTGCAAGTGTACAACACAGGACTGAACTGCGACAAATGCTTGCTTGAAAATTTCAAACGGAAAAGCCTCAGTAGGGATGTCATAGGGGTATTTCTTAAACAACGAACCAGCCATAAACCAAACAGTATCAAGCTCTTCATATTCAATGCAATCCTCATGAATGCGAACTGAAACTTCTAGTTCTTGTTCAAAATACCGTTGCAAGAATTTATCGTTATTCTGGATATTGGAAGCATTTCCATTGGCATCACCAAAGATTTCGCGAGGTGAGGTTTTGCGCCCTTCCAATAACTCTTTCGACCTCTTGGTAGCCATCGCAACCTCTTCGGTCTCTTCCTCGCACCGTCGGCCACCGCATGTAAAATCTCGTCTTCTGTGAAAGGATAGATGACCAGAGCGGCTCTGCAGGGGATTCTATCGGGCCAGGTGCCATAAACATTTGAAATTGTGCAGGAGGAATCAAAATTGTTGCAGGTAACCAGTGGTTGATGTTGCAGAATGTGTGACGACACCACAACGTGTAGTAACGGATCCTCAAAAGCTCCACCATCCTTCTGAAAAAATAGAGTGCGCGCCCGATCTCTCCCACTGTTTAAATGGAAGGGCAATAAAACTATCTGTCTAGGTCTCTGAAGTGTTCCAGCGCATTTTCATGGAATTCGACAACTGCCAAATGCTATGCCAGCTCTTTGAAACGCTTCTATAAATGCTTTAAATGCTGCCTGATTATTCTCTGGGGATATATTCATAGACTTGTTATCAATGAAACAAACAATCCAAGTCATCACAAGCTCATCGCTGACGTGGATCAGAACAAGTTCGAAATTTTTTTTCTCCGTTTGCATCACTATCATGCCATCTTAACCCTTCGACTATCAACTGAATCTCGTCAATTTATCCTCTAATATATGTCTACTGATCGCAGAGAATTGCAAGATTTTCACTATTGTATTAATGAGTCATTGTTGTAGAATAATAGATCATTCAATTCTGTTGAGAATCTGTAGGCTCCCATGTTATTGTTTTCGGCGTTGAAGGTATTCATCCATGCATATAATTGAAGTATTTTGTACCTCTGTTTATGAAAAGTGCTGCTGCAGTCACTGTGGCAACCGAGAACATCATGACCAACATTACCAGAGAAATGAAAAGAGGTAATGCTGTTATTTCATAGGGGCTTGCACTATCTGTTTCTGAACTCTTTGACTGAAAACCCTATTTCTAACAATCTGATAGATATGAAGAATGCTTCCAGATTGCACAATAGAAAACATGATGCATTTGATAAAAACCGCTCGTTCTTCCACCATTGTTGAAAACTTCCATGACTATCCCACCAAAACTCTAGAAAGCTCATTCCATGCTAGAAACACATTGTTGATAGAAACCAAATACTCTCTGGGTCTGAAATCTTAGGAGTAAGTGATTTGGCAGACAACAAACAAGCAACATGCAATATTGCATACAACACTACCAACACTGAATGCCCACATAAAACATGCAATTGTAAAGATATGTGATTCTTTGCAAAAACATGAGCCTTTGGAAACCATACAATAGAGGCAAGGATCAAGAGAGAAAAATGTTAACCAGTCCACAAGCTATCCTTTTCCTTTGTGCTAAACGATCCAAGGCAATGGCAGGTGCCACTGCCTTAAATGCAGGCCGAGTTGGCCAGAAGTAAATAGACCTCCAACCTAGACTGTGTATTTCGAATCCTGTCAATGCATCTTCTGTGCTCGATCCATACCTCCATCCGATATTCTAAAAGAACATACATAACATATCCACCAATAGATTCCTCCAGCACATAAAGAATACAAAGCAATATCCTCGGAGTCCAACTAGTCTTCAGTATATATTTAAAACTCAGGAAGCTATAAATTTATCCAACAGATATGTCTTCATCGTTCATTCATTTAGTCTGGATCTCAAGAATAGTCACAGGCATGACAGAGCAATGTATAATCAACATTTTCAATAGTGAGAACTTCCACCCATCAAATTTCAAGATGCACATGCCTCTCTTAGAAAGATAATTTTAGAGAATCGGAAAAAGTTTAAGACCGGGCTTATTGCCACATACCCAATCATGAAATGGGAGTTGATCAGGGTTATTACTACAGATATAATCATGAAAAGGAAATCGAGAGATAGAATCACAATACTACTGAAACTTATGGGATTTCTAGCTACTACCTGTAAACAGTACGAAGAACCCCAAAGGAAGCTTGGGATAAAAAATATTGAGTAGAGAAATTTTGATATCTGTTACAACATCGGCTCCAACTAGGGATGGTACTTTCTCATAAAGTGCCAAGAATAGTAGACCAGGTGCCCTTCATCCATTGGGTGGCCTTAACGTGAAAGCTGTAAATTCTGAGTTCTCCCGCCAGTGAAATCACCATCGGAAACTTTTAATGGAGTCGCGAGAGCATGTGCAACCAATACTTTCCTATGACTGGCTACTCAACCAGGCCTTAGGACTATGACAATGTTGTTCTCATAGGGATAGATATCAACTTCAAAAATCCTCGGCAACGATGCCAGAATGTTGACACTCGAAACTGAAATGGGTTGCAGCAAATCAGTCTCGAGGCAACCTCGAACCACTTTGGATTGGAAGCTTCCCCTTCCAACCCGAGAGGGATCTCTCGAACAATGTCACAATATGATTTTAAATATGCGTGAAAAAGGTGGGTAGATTTATGGGTAAAAGATGGTCTTCGATTTTTAGAGTTTGGGGGTTAAACCAAGGAAATGGTCCATTGGGCATGGAGTCAAATGAAAACCGAAGAAAAGAGACAATAGCAGAGATCAAATAACTTGCAGAAAGTGAGGCAAAGTAAGTCTATCTTTCAGTGCTTTGATAAATCATGATCTGGTAGCGGAAAGAAAAATGAAATGCCAATGTAGCAAGGGATATATGATGAATTCTGAAAATGCAGATTGGTCTTACACCCGCTGATAGCTGGTGTAGAGGAAAGACAATAAACAATTACAGAAAACCCAAATCCATTTGTTATAGTAGTGGTCGTACTAAAGTATAATGAAGCACATCAGTTAGAAGAAAATGAAATGAAACGCAGTTGTGACGGAATAAGGAAGAAATAACATTATGAAAATGATAACACATCAACTGTGAGTAAGGAGCATATCAAATAAATTCCAAACAAGTTTAACATAGCTAAAAAGAGGAAAACATGCTGAAAGAAATCGACCGTGATGAATCTCACAGTCTCAAGCCAAAATCATCTTTATTACTCCATTAATGGCTTACAAAATAACTCAGTCATTACAATGAAACCCTCTTGACAGAGGTTTTCCCCCAGCGCTGCACTCATGTGCCCCTCTCTTTTTATTACATACATCAATATTTTTAAAAGAGAAATCTAGAACGCTTTGTGTTCCGGGAATCTGAAATGGTTTGCCTTCATGGAAAACAATGACTGCTAGGTGCCTATGCCAGCACTTTGAACCGTTACTGACTTAGGACAGCTTGTAAATGCCTTTGGCTAGGTGTGCATAATCTGGGTGATACAC
Organism: Picea engelmannii; assembly: GCA_009831015.1. Classification (NCBI taxonomy): domain Eukaryota; kingdom Viridiplantae; phylum Streptophyta; class Pinopsida; order Pinales; family Pinaceae; genus Picea; species Picea engelmannii. The sequence goes on along the minus strand of ML776625.1, from coordinate 947,684 downwards.
TTGACAGAATCATTTTAGAATGCAGATATCTGTCATCCTCCAGCAACGCCTCATTTCCTAGCTTTATCTAGTCTATCATTCTATATAGTCTTTGGAGAAACACCCACACCCAATCCTCGAGATTTCATCTGCAGTTGGGAGTCCTCAAAAGTCTGGACTAGAGCATCCAAGATCACAGTTTTTCTACTCAAGGTTTCTGGCATATTCGCCAATGGGTTCAAATGCATGCGGTGATCATTTATTCTCCATTTCTTTCAGGAAATCCACTTGCATATCTTTGTACACTTCCATTAACTGCAATGTGCATATTAAGGAAAACATCCGTGTACATACATAAAGCTTTATATTCCAAGATTTCATCCAAAAACAAATCCACTGGATATCTTTTGTCAGAATATGGATAGGACGAAATGAATTACAGGAAGGCCCCTACTACATGACATGTCACAATTAGATCCCAAATTACAATGATTTCAATATAGGACTGTAAGGACTTGGACATGGAGTCACAACAAGATTAGGTAGTTGATCAATTATTTCATAAACTGCTTCTAGACATGAATTCAACATTTTCTTCTCTATTAATACCAATTGCGTTTCCACCTGCTGTTTTGGGTTTGTTGTTGGATCAGCAAGCACTATTTCATCTTCACTTGCAGTTGTTAGATAACCTGCAATTCGTTCTCTAAAGTATTTGGATAGCTAGCCCAAAACTTCTCTTTCTATACATGGGCTTACTGGATAGACAAGACCTTGTGAGGACAAAATTGATTGCATCTCATAAGGATCTGATACATAGACAAGTCGCAAGTAGGGAAGCATATCTAAGACAACTTCCTTTTCCCTTCCAATGTATATATTAAATGTCTGCACAGACAGTTTGCCATTTCTCTGTGCAATAATTCTTTTATCCTGGTATAGAGGGTCCTTTGTATCCAAATATACCTCAACTATAAGATGGTAATGAGGGTTATCTTCATCCACAAAACCATAATTCAAAAATAATATTGCATTTGGCTAAGGGCCACACCAGACAACAATTGGTTCTCTTGCTATGTATTCACGGTCTACTTCCAGTTGGACAGACTCACCTACGGCTTTCAACATTGCTTTACAGTTGCTCTTGTAGGATAGAATAGGTGGCCCTAGTGGAACCAAAGAAAACCTTCGTGCTAAATTGACATTCTGCAAGTGTACAACACAGGACTGAACTGTGACAAATGCTTGCTTGAAAATTTCAAACGGAAAAGCCTCAGTAGGGATGTCATAGGGGTATTGCTTAAACAATGAACCAGCCATAAACCAAACAGTATCAAGCTCTTCATATTCAGTGCGATCCTCATGAATGCGAACTGCAACTTCTAGTTCTTGTTCAAAATACCGTTGCAAGAATTTATCATTATTCTGGATATTGGAAGCATTTCCATTGGTAGCACCAAAGCTTTCGCGAGGTGAGGTTTTGCGCCCTTCCAATAACTCTTTCGACCTCTTGGTATCCATCACAACCTCTTCAGTCTCTTCCTTGCACCATCAGCCACCGCATGTAAAATCTCGTCTTCTGTGAAAGGATAGACGACCACAGAGGCTCTGCAGGGGATTTTGTCGGGCCAGGTGCCATAAACATTCAAAATTGTGCAAAAGGAATCGGAATTTTTGCAGGTAACCGGTGGTTGATGCTGCAGAATGTGCCATGACACCACAATGTCTAGTAACGGCTCCTCGCAAGCTCCACCAACCTTCCGAAAAAATAGAGTGCGCCCCCGATCTCTCTGACTGTTTAAATGGAAGGGCAATCAAACTATCCGTCTAGGTCTCTGAAGTGTTCCAGTGCATTTTCATGGAATTCAGAAACTTCCAAATGTTGTGCTAGCTCTTTGAAACGCTTCTTTCAACGCTTTAAATGTTGCCTAATTATTCTATGGGGATATATTCATAGACTTGTTATCAATGAAACAAACAATCCAAGTAATCGCAAGCTCATCGCTGACGTGGATCATAACAAGTTCGAGACTTTGTTTCTCTGTTTGCATCACTGTCATGCCATCTTAACCCTTCGAATATCAGCTGAATCTCGTCAATTTATCCTCTGATATATGTCTATTGATCACAGATAATTGCAATCTTTTCACTGTTGTATTAATGAGTCATTGTTGTAGAATAATAGATCATTCAATTCTGTTGAGAATCCATAGGCTCCCATGTTATTGTTTTCGACGTTGAAGCTATTCATCCACACATATAATTGAACAATTATGTACCTCCGTTTATGACAAGTGTTGTTACAGTCACTGTGGCAACTGAGAACATCATGACCAGCATTACCAGAGAAATGAAAAGAGGCGATGCAGTTATTTCATAGGGGCTTGCATTATCTATTTCTGAACTCTTGGGTGTGACTGAAAACCATGTTTCTAAAAATATGATATATATGAAGAATGCTTCCATATTGCACAATAGAAAACATGATGTGTTTGATAAAAAACGCTCGTCATTCCACCATTGTTGAAAACTTCCATGACTAGCCCACCAAAACTCTAGAAATCTCATTCCATGCTGGAAACACATTGCTGATAGAAACCAAATACTCTCTGGGTATGAAATCTTAGGAGTAAGTGATTTGGCAGACAACAAACAAGCAGCATGCAATATTGCATACAACACTACCAACACTGAATGCCCGCATAAAACATGCAATTGTAAATATATGTGATTCTTTGCAAAAACATGAGCCTTTGGAAACCATAAAACAAAGGCGAGGATCGAGAGAGAAAAATGTTAACCAGTACAAAAGCTATCATTTTCCTTTGTGCTAAATGATCCAAGGCAATGGCAGGTTCCACCCCCTTAAATGCAGGCTGAGTTGGCCAGATGTAAATAGACCTCCAACCTAGACAGTGTATTTCAAATCCTGTCAATGCATCTTCTGTGCTCGATCCATACCTCCATCCAATATTCTAAAAGAACATACATAACATATCCACCAATAGAGTCCTCCGGCACATAAAGAATACAAAGCAATATCCCCGGAGTCCAACTCGTCTTCAATATATATTTAAAACTCAGGAAGCTATAAATTTATCCAACAGATATGTCTTCATCATTCAGTCATTTAGTTTGGATCTCAAGAATAATCACAGGCATGACAGAGCAATGTATAATCAACATTTTCAATAGTGAGAACTTGCACCCATCAAAGTTCAATATGCACATGCCTCTCTTAGAAAGAGAATTTTAGAGAATCGGAAAAAGTTTAAGACCGGGCTTATTGCCACATACCCAATCATGAAATGGGAGTTGATCAGGGTTATTACTACATATATAATCATGAAAAGGAAATCGAGAGATAGAATCCCAATACTGCTGAAACTTATGGTATTCCTAGCTACTACCTATGAACAGTACGAAGAACCCCAAAGGAAGCTTGGGATAAAAAATATTGAGTAGAGAAATTTTGATATTTGTTACAACACCGACACCATTGGTTACTTGGTTGAGGGCCCATGTGATATGAGAGAATCCCAACATGAACCTACGATAGAAATTGGCAAGGCCCAGGAATCTCTATAGTTCAATGAGTTTGGTTGGGGCTAGCCACTCACGGATGACATGGATATTGGATGGATCCACATGCACACCATGATGATCAATGATGTAGCCGAAGTAATGGACCATTTACATGTCGAACGGGAATTTTTCCAAGTTTGCATATAGTTTGTGTTACCGCAGGGTGTGAATAACCTATTGAATATGCTGCAAGTGTTTTGCCCAAGTCTTTTTGTAGAAGAGGATGTCATCAATATACACCACTACAAAAGTATTGGTGAAATTTCGTAGGATATCATCCATCATCCATCATCCTCATAAAAGTTGTTGGAGCATTTGTAAAACCAAAGGGCATGACCAGCCATTCAAAAAGACCTTCTTTTGACTTGAAGGCGGTCTTCCATACATATTTTTGTTCTATTGGGACTTGGTGGTAGCTAGACTTCAGATCAATCTTACTGAAGTATTTGGCCCCCGTGAGCTGATCAAGGAGGTCGTCGATTCGAGGAATTGGGTACCAGTTTTAGACTATGATTTTATTCAAGGCCTGGTAATCAATGAAGAGTTTTCAAGTCCCATCTTTCTTCTGCATCATCATGATTGGGCTCCCACAAGGCGATGAGCTGGGACGAATGTGCCCCTTGTGGAGAATTTCTTGGATCTACCTCTTGATATCCTTGTTTTCTAACAAAGAGCGATGGTAGACTAGCGCATTGGGTAGTGGTGCGCCTGGGGTCATATATATGGGATGCTTGACCTAGAAGTGCAGAGGTACCCCAGTATGAGAAGAGAATATATCTGAGTATTATTCCACGACCTTATCCACTTTCTTACATTGTGTGGAGAGATAAACCATGGAGGCCCTATATTTGGCTTCAATCTTTCGCTCACTCTGAGAGAGAATCACAAAGAAGACAAATTTCTCAGTCTGAGAGATAACCTTCCTGCATTTCTTAGAAAAGATCAAGGAAATAACACTAGGAGGGACTGCCTCGGGTATCCTGTACAATTTCCTGTTCAAAGTAATAATAACACTATGAGGCCTAGACTCGTATACATCATGACATTTCCATAAATAAGGTTGGACCAAAATAACATTACAAACTTCGAGAGGAGAAACATCACACAATATCTCATCTTTGAACGAATTGATTTTGTATGACAGTTGACATTGTTGGCTGACACAGAGATCTCTTCCTTGGTGGAGCCATCCAATGGTGTAGGGTTGTGGGTGACGTGTTATTGGCAAGGCCAGTCGTTTGGTGACCTCTATTGAGATGAGGTTCTTCTAGCTACCACTATCAACAATGAAGTGCAGCGGGGTGCCTTTCACCCACATTTGTGAATGGAAGAGGCACTCACCTTATTCTGGCTCGTCTGGTTCACCACAATGGAACTTGGTGGTAGAAATGATGGCATTAGGTTTTGCATCAATGATTTTTCTTCCCATTTATGGTTCTGACTTAGATTCAAAACCCACATCTAATTCATAGGCTTTCACTTCGGCCACCCATGAATTATTTGAGCAGTAATCAGTAGTGTTATGCCAAGGGATGTTATGTGAGTCACACCACTTCCCAGTATCTTTCTTTGTCTTTCCAGTGTCATTCTTTGCTTGTGTCTTGGATCGGTTGTCTTGATACTGTCAATATTTTCTCTATCCTCTGTTATGTGGGTTGGGGCCTCTCTTTCTTGGATTTTTCTATGAGCGGTTCCCAGGAAAAAATTGTCGTGTCTTTTGTTTGATCTTCTACTTGATTTTGATAGCATATCAGTAGGTCATGACCAAGAAAGAGATTCCCAAAAATTCCATTTCGGTCTAGATGTATATATGTAGAGCATTGTGATACTTGAGCACCATATGTCACTCTAAATATTTGATACCCATCTTGGTGCGCAAGGTATGGAATATATTTTTGAACTCTGGCACTGTTTGGTCTCTTTCTTGCCGCAGTGTGGTCCATTTGGTATACAATTCGTCATAACTTCCGATAGGGTAGTATTGTTCCTTAATAGAATCCCTGAAGGATTACCATGTGGTCATGACTATAAATAATGAGGGTTCCTCTATTTCCTTTTTCTCATAGAAAGTTTCACACCAATGTTTGACACAGGGAACGGCTTTGAGAAGTACACAAATAATCTTTTCTCTATTCAAAAAAGTTATGGACAGAAAATACCCTTCTAGTAGATTCAACCACTTGTTTACAACATCTTCTTCTATCTGGCCTTCAAATATAGTAATATCAAAGTTTATTTGTACCTTGAAGGCGGCGATGCCTCCACTTGAGGAAGATGTGTTGCCTATTGGTAGCCACCGAAGGATTTGCACGAAACTATCCATCATCGCGTTCCTCTCTTGCATGAGGGATTCATCAAGAAACACTTTGAAAGGATCTCTTGTCCTTTCATATTTATTTTCTCTGACCATGAGAGGTCTCTTGGGCGTGCGATATCTTTTTTCCTCAAGAGAAACAAGCTCAAGACCCAATTCTTTGTACCTTCACCTCATTGGGGACCTGCATTAAGATGACAAGGAGCAGACAACTATAATACCACTGATCCGTATTTTATGAGTAGAATGAAATAAATACAGATTATTAAAATATTATTAACATATAATAAAAGATATACAATAAAACTATTTTTCTATTCAATAAGGAAATAAGTTGAAACTGTAAAATGTAGAGAAAAATAAGCTTGCTCGAATGGTGGCAGCTTATCTCTGGGAAGAGACGTGACGAATGTGCTCATTCGCAAGAAGATGATTACACTGAGGCTCTGAAGTCCCTTTTACAATAAACAGGAATGTTAAAAACCCTAGACATCCAAAAACCTAACCCTAGGAGATGAAGCACCCAAATGTCATGTGGGCCCTGTTTGGGTAAGTTAGTACATCAACTTCCTGGGGTCGTAACTTTTGCATACGATCTCCATTTGGGGTGAACGACAGCTCGTTGGAAAGGTATAGTCGAGAATATTCATTTAGGGGGATTAATCATGCCTTCAGCTATCATTGAGAATATTGATCCCGAGAAACCTTCATTTAGGACCTCAAAATGGCCTAGGAAGTTAAAAACTGCTAAAAATAGTAAATTACCAAAATTGCCAGAAAAATGTTTTGAGACAGTTGGAAAAGATGGGTAGCCACCAGCATCCACCTGTATCAAGGAGTGCACAAGTGTGTTAAGCCCTAATATTGGCTCATTACCACTTAATTGGGGCATATTAGATTAGTAATGTTATTTTATTTATGTCGGTTTTAGGCCATTAGTTGTGATTTAGATTAGTAATGTTATTTTATTTATGTCGGCTTTAGGCCATTA
>ML776625.1:906345-925149 GCA_009831015.1 Picea engelmannii | reverse complement strand
ATATATATATATATATATATATATATATATATATATATATATATATATATATATATATACGAGACAAAGGGTACAATGAAAGGTTATATCCGGCCTTATAATATGTCAATTTTCACATGTAACTCTATGTGACTAATTTTCATATCTAAAAATTGCTTCCTAGCGATCTAATAGTAAAACCCTAGTTGTTATCACTGAACAATTTAATACTGAAAATTATTGACTAAAATTATATGCAGCAAAGACACCAAATATCATAGATGAATCATCAACACATATGAGAAACAATATTTGTTTTTTGTAACCTTATCAAACTCAGAAATTTTGAGGTCAAAACCATCCATCCTAGCTAATATGAATATCACCAAATCTTAGGACAAAATTCATCCTCTTAGCCAATACAATTTCACCAAAATCGGAGGACATCCTTGTCCTCCAATAACCATACAAATAAAATAAAAAAACCTCAGAAAATTACTAGAAATATATTATGTCGAAAAATATGTTGCATTCCACCTGTATGACCTATTGATGTCACTTGTCATCCTTTATTGACATACATTTTCCTAGAAAACTTTGTATGTGATTCATATTACTGGAAACCCATGTACATATGTTCTGTGTTCCACTACAACCTACGTATAAATGATTGTGTCCACTGCAACCTAGGTACATACGCAATTATGCCTCCTGTAATTCACATACATACACACTTATCCTTCCTACAACTCGTGTACAAGTACAAAAAAACCTTGTATGGACACCCCCCTATAACTCTCTCTCTGCGACTTCCTCTACTTTAGGATAGATTTTCTACCATGCAAAATTTCCCTTTCTTGAAATCACAAATACTCCTAGCACAAGTTCACACTCACGTATGCTAGCTCTATCCTTGTCTCCACTCACTTTACACAATATGAAATGTCACAGTGACCTGTCTCCTTTATATACAGTCCTTAGGGGTCAACACATAAGCCCCTCCACAATTTCAACATCAGATTAGACTTTATTATTGGTGTGAAGCCCCAACACAAACATGTAAGGCCCATCACAAAACCCATGAATCCCCAACTTCATTCCAAGGGGGATTTCATCAAACCGAAAGTGTAATTTGGTTCCCACGATGGTTCCCACATTCCCAACACCTAGGTCTATGTGATAATACCTTCACGAAGCTACAAAATTCAACACTCCCTCTCAAAAGTAGATGTATTCTCACCACACTCCACAATCACATGAAAATAACTTTGTATCCCACATTGGATCCACTACCACTAATGATATCCAATCCAACTGATTGGATTCTCCCTCTATCACCAATGAAAACAATTCTCTCCAATCATCCTAACTAGATGCATCCTCATTCATTAAATAAAATCATGTTTTCCAGCATCATCCAATCCTAGAAGACACCCTAATCCTAGAATCCTCCATCCTTTGAACCTCCTCAACCCATGACACCTACCTGATAGTCTTTTAATATTCCTCTCTCCCATATGGACCTAAATTTTGGCTCCCATTGAGTGACAACTCTCCCTCTGAGCCTCTTGACGCCCTCCAAATTCAGACTCCCTATGATTCTCCTGACTCCCTCTAAAGTCCAAGTAACTCTAAGTCTATACAACCTGTAGCATCCCCATAAACTAGCTAAGCTATGCTAACCAAAAATGAGAAATTTGATACGAAATTAAAACACACAAATACTCTGCAAATACACAGATTCATATAAAAAAAAATTCATAAATAATAATGAAGTACATAATTTAACACACAATTGACACTTATCTTTGATAAAAATATCGCCAACTGTGCGCAAACCTTCCATGTTCCTCCCATCCTTAGACCACACCGCTCATATTGATATAATATTCCTTTGGGTTTAAACTCCCCTTTAAATTATCCCATTATCTCAACTTTTCTTCCCCATTTCCCTAACTAGTTGAGTTTATCCACCCATACTCTTTTACATGGTTGGTATGTTGTACTTGTTACACATCAGAATTTCTCACTTCGACAGTGTCACAAGTTTCACACTTTCATTGTCACAAGTGTCGTAAGGGTCGCAAGTATTGCACTTTTATTGTCGCAGGTGTCGTAAGTGTCACATTCACTTTTCCCAAGTGTCACATATCAAACGACACCATGAAATTACTTGCTACAACCCCTAAAAAATGTTAGAAGAAGAAGCTCCATCATTTGATAGTCGAAACAAGTATTTGTACTAGGTATTTACTCATCTTGGTGACCTTTTCAAAGATCAACTCTCCCTTTCCCATACATAGCGAGTGTTATCACTCCTTTTCCATATCAGGGGAGTGCTACAAAGCTCTATTTTCCACTTTAAGGGAGGGCTAAATTGGTTGAGGGAATCTTGGAGGAAATACCACTTTCCTCTAAAGACAACTATGGATGGATGGGGTTAGTTCGACTTGAATATAACTCCAGGGATGCATCTAAGGAATATATCACATCTATTGGATACATATCCTCAATTGATTCCAAATATACTCAAGTTATATGAGCCTCTCAAAGCCTATAAATGGAGGCATTTCCATGGAGAAAAGAGGGATAAATCAACAAAGCATTGTTATTTTGATTGTGGATCTTTCGAGCAAGGGTTTGGTGTGGAAAACTTAGAGAGGCTTCTGCAACATCATCTCAATATTGTAAGTTTCCTTTTGAAGTTCTCATTAATATACTTGGCCTATTTCCTTCAAGTATGTGTTTACATGTGCTTGTATATGTTCGTTTTAATCTTCATAGATCGATTGATTTTGCCTAATCCATTAGAGTAGGATATAGTCGTTTGTTTCTTGTTGTTCATTGCAAGTAGTCTTTGGATCTTGTGGATTGGAGTAGCTTGGAAAAACATTGTAAATGAGGTACATCATACTTCCCCTCCTTCTCTCTTTTTCGATGGATAAAATGAATCTATAGGAATGGTAGTTTCCAAAAGTAATTTTCTGTTTTGGTAGAGGGGTCTGTAATCCAAGGGAAACTTTACATGTCCATAGGGGAATATTTATGTAACAGAAATTGGTGACTCCACTTGGGAAGGACATTGATCTGTCTTTTCTTGGATCGTTTGATCCTTTTCCTTGTTTGATCTTGGTTTTTTTATTTTTTTCTTAGCCTTCCCTCTTCCCTATGTTTCATCAAGTAGTATTCGTAGTCCCCCAGCCAGACTCTGCTGAATTTTTGTTTTTTTTATCCATTTTTTCAAGCATCTACAGGACAAGCACTCCTCCAAAGTGGCTACTAGGGCATTGGTTATCTAATCAGTGCTCCCCACTGGTCTCTTAGGGAGCATTGTAGCGCTCGATCTCTTTGTTTAGGGAGCGTTGTTTTCTTGTTTTGAGCAAATCTAGGAGAATCTTCTATGTTTCACTCAGCCCTTTGTTGGAGGTATTTTTCCTAGAGTCTGTATGTTTTCCTGTGACTTTTTTTAGGCTAAGGATATGGCTTTTTATCACTCTTTTCATTGTATTGTTTGATCTTGCGAGATTTTCCAAATTGTGAGATTTGATTCACCTTCTTTCTTCTTGGTTTGGTCTGAGTATTGTGAAGTTTCTATTTATCTGACTGATTGAAAAGGTATAAAAAGTTTGGTGGTCTGAAGTGACTTTTCAAATATTTCCTTTTTAAATGATTTGAGACTTTATGCTTACCACAACCTAGATTTTATTTCTCATTCTTGCTACTCGTTTTCTCAAGAGAGTCTGGTGATTTCTCTTAATCCTTATAAGTTTTTGGATTCTTCTATAAAATCTCTTGTATCACTTGAATGCTTGTTTATTTTCGATTCCTTGATCGAGTGAGTTATCATACTTGTTTCTTTTATCTCTAGTTAGGATGTGATTGCATGCTTTATTTAAAATCCTTTTTTCTTTGTTTCTTTTGTATTTGCATTCGACTCTTTCATTTTGAATGAAAGTAATGGAGCATTACAAGATTTTCATTTCCTTTCTTTATATATTAGATTCAAATAGATAAGATAGTTGGGTTCTCACTTTTGGGTAGTGTAGCATATTTCATTTGAAAAATTAAACTTGGGAATTGGGTGTTTTTGTTAAACAAATTTGAACCTCTTCTCCATCCCGTATGTAGGATTCATTGAAGAAAAAGATTTGCATCTCATTATTCTGCATTATTTTGGAGTCGGTTATAAAACATCATAAGTTTCACTTTTGCACCCTTGAGTATACAACAACCCTAAAATGAAGTTATTATAAAATTGATCCGACACTTTTATATTATCTAGTAGTGAATCTACATTAGATTAAAGTTTAGGTCTTTGGAATAGTTTGTGAGGATAAATTTCCAAAGCCATCACACAAATGTAGAATCTTGTTCTAGGGAGTGGTAAATTCAATTGCTCATATAAACATAGTCATGATACCCCTCTCACATAGGGGTTAAACATGAGATTGTGTGTGGGAGAGCAATGAATATTTCCCCTCCAAACATTAACCCACGTAGAGGAAAGATAATATAATGGGGGTTCTTCCTGAGAAAGGACTAGATTCATTTGGTCTTGGAGCTTCCTGAATATCGAGTCCATTGGGGGTCCTCATTAGTATTTCGATCCATTTGTCTTCAGTTATATTGAAGAATTTTGGACTTGGTATCTTTCCCATATGTTTGATCCTGAATGTCGATTGTACCCACCCGGAAGCTAACTATGAGTTGGTAACCTTTGTGGCCTATATATGTGGGGCTAATACACAAGGTGACGGTGAAGGGGATTCTTCTTCGTACCTGATTCAAAAATTAGTTAAACTCATTCGAGCTCCTTGGAGGGTAAACCCAGAGGTAAAATTGTGTGGGAACTTACACCAAGGCATAAGTCCATTAAGTAGGCCTCCAACATAACTGATCCACCCACTCTGTCCCAACCACTTCCTATATTGATATTGCAATGTTGGATTTCATCACCAACTAGTGGTTTCATTGTAGCAAGGTTTGTTTTATTGTTTGCTTCTTAGATTTGTAATGTGTGTTGTTTTTTTTCCCTAGTGGACCTTAGGTTGATTCAATGTCAATGGCGTTGGTTCCTGGGCATACCAACAAAGGAACCCCTTTTCCCAGGGAACCTTTCAGCTTTCCTTCTTTTGAAAATGTTGGTTCTTCGTGCATTGCCACACTGAGTCTTCTAGGACTCACCATAGGGTTACCAGTTTGGTTGTTCCCCACTTCTATGATCTCAACTTTCCATAGTGCTTCGAATGTACCTAATTCTTTAGTTGTAAGCACACCAACCAGAAATAAACATCATGTCAACTTTTCTCCTACTTCACTTGACATGTCTCCTTCCCCTTATCCTTCTTCTCCTAGTGAAATATCTAAATAAATTAGCCAAGTTGATAAGAAGAAGAACAAATGGAAAGAGAAGAAGAAGAAGAATTAGAAAGAGACCAAGCCTCAAACCACATCAGGTCATGTTATATATGAGAAACCAACTATTGTTAATCGTACTGGGAGTGTTGATAAAGTCAACAATTCTAAAACAAATAATCCTAAACCCAAATTCCATTTCAGGATTTGTAAGGGTGACCAATTTTTGAGGGATTTCCCTGGTCTCCCCAAAGTCTTATAAATGTGGTCTTCCATGTCATCATCCCTTGTTCAACATGTTGATGACACCCAATAAACTAGTGACATTAAGGTTGGTAAGAAGTATAGAACCATCAAATTTTCTTGTATGTTATGTGAAGGAGATAATCACTCTCACATTTTCCCTTGTATGGACAAGGATTATTATATTTTGTAAAAGATTCAAATTCCATCTATTTATCGTAATATCTCTCCCAACCCATCTCTAATTGATGGACTGGTCAATCTGGTTCCATCCCTAGTCATTCTGGTTGATCAGGTGGTCAATCTAGTTTCATCCTTAGTTGAACCAGTAACACAAGTACATGATTCAGTTCCATCATAGGTCAGCCCCACTCTTCATATAAAGACTTAACCCAAAGTGGTTAATCTGAGTCCATCATCAGTCGATCCCACTCTTCATATTAAGAGTGAAACCCAAGTGACTGATCCAATTCCATCATCGATCAGCCCCACTTGTCATCTGAAGAGTTCTAAAGTGGTCACTTTGAGTCCATCATCGTTCGATCCCACTCCTCATTCAAAGAGTGAGGATGTCGCTCAAGTCCACCTCATTAATATTGATTCAACTAGATAAGGGGGCACTCTGCTCATGCCATTGGAACCCCCTTCAAGCAATCAAATGATTTCTCTTTATTGGAATCATTTGATAGAACCCCATATTTCATCTCGTGTTCCTTTTCAAGTCACAGTGCATGTTTATGGTAGGAATATTCCTAACACTATTATAGATGAAGATGCTTTTTTTAGCATATTATCCGTGAATGCTTGGAAAGATTTTAGTTTCCCACATCTTTTGCTTGTGACTCAGAATTTGTTGATATTTGACAGAAACGTTAGTCAACCTTTAGGGATCCTTCCTCAAATTTTGGTTACTTTGGGAGAAGAAATGGTCTATGTCGATGTGATGTTAGTTCACAACCCCTTGTATTTTAACCTACTCCTCGGGAAATACTATGTCTATGTTATGAGGGATTTTGTTTCAACTCTCTTTTTAGTTATATGTTTCCATAAGAATCGAAACATAGTAATGATTGACCCACTTTCATTAATTAACCCTTATCTAATGGTAAACCCTTCTCCTTCCCTGAACGGTCCATACATTCTAGCGATTCCCACCCCACCGTAGGTCAATTATGTAACGACATGTCCCTTGTGATCAACTATGAATGAGAGGAAATATCTCCCTTCTCCTGAATTAGATCTGGTATTTGACATGGTAATATCTTCTATAGGTCTATTAGAGCCAAATCTCCCTACACTTATCGAGTTCGTCGACGTGTATTCCTTCCTGATTGTTTTTCTGCCATCTAGTGAAGATCTCCTGGAAGCCATGGTTGATGTTTGTCCCTTAACATGTATCCCTTCAAGAGGATTGTCTTCTTGGAATCCATGATTAAGGAGATGTTACGAGCATATTTTTTCTTCTCTATGGAAATATCATTAAAAAATGAAAAAAATGAGCATAGTTTTTCTTCTCTGTGGCAAGCTCATTAAAAACTGAATAAAAAATATAGGGATTGAAACTGGAGTTACAAGAACAGTTTAATTTTGTTTCAAGCTTGTGTAAAAATGAAACCAATTATGAGCTTAGTCTTTGTTATTTATCGTGCTCGTAAATACTTGAGAATGTGACCAAGTTTACTTTTATTACTTTTTCGGACTCGTAAAGGTTATATGAAAAAGGAACCTTGTGGAGTTTCCTTTAAGATCTTTTCAAACTCTGTAAACATGAAAATATTTTCGAGTGATATTTCTTCCTTTCACACTCGTTAAAAGGTTTGAAAGAGCATATTTTGAGTGGTATTTTATCTCTTTTTAGGCCTCAGGAGACTAATTATGAAAAATGACTACTCTAATCAAGCATGATTAGAAGAGTTCTCCCCTGTATTTTTTTACACTTTTTTTCGGCTTGGGAGACTAAATTTACGACAAAATTCATCCATCGATTTTCCTTTAAGTTCTTTTAAAACTCTCTAAACATGAAAAACCATCGATTTTAGCTTCTTTTGGCTTGTAAAACAATGCATTGAAGGACCTATGTGAGTCCAATCTCTGGGACCTATCTAGGACCAAACCCCTCCTTCCTCAGGTTCGCTAAACATGTCTTGAGGGATTCATCCAAAGGATCATATATAATGAGCACCTATTATCCTCCTCAAGCTTGTTAAAAAAGAAATAGGTACTCATCTATCTGGATAGGGGAAAAAATTGGGAAGTGGATTAAGTATTGAAAACCTTTATGGAATCTCTTTGTTATCGCCCTTGAACATGGAACCTGTCTACATTATTTCATACAATTGGGTATTCCACTTGTCTCTGAGTCATTTGAACTCCATGTGTCATCATACTCTTCTTATTCAAAGAGAACCTATGGTTTTCGTCACACTCTATTTCATCATAGTCTTTTCCTTCAAAGAGAACCTTTGGCTTTCGTTACACTATGGAGATCGTCACATTATGTTTGGATTATTGCCTCTTTGATTCAATTATTCCAAGTCAATTTTCATGCCATGTAATGTTAAAGGGGAGTATAAAACACTCTACAGTATCCATACTTGTGTCAATCTGTTCACATATAATTTTTTATCCTAAATCACTATCCTATGTGAATTTCGTGTCGATGATGGGGGATCCATCAAGACCCTCCTTCGACGAGTATTTTACTACTGAATTTAGCACATCATATAAGAATTATACTTCGAAACCAATTAGTACCTTGGCACCTGGATGCCTCAATGGGAGGTCTCCTCACTTTCTCTAGTGGGTTAACATCATTGTCCTTTGATCAAATGATTCCATGAGTGTTCAACTTCAACTCACAAAATTCTTGCTCATTGGATTGTACTAGGGTACCTTGAGAGTCATTGACATAAATGGTGATCTCTCTCACATTTTTTAATAGTATACATCAATGAAAATTAATCAAGTGGTTTCTACCATGTTCGACATCAACACATGTATTCACATAATTAGAATCGTACTGGTTCAGGATTGAGATGAAGACCCTGGGAACATATTTGGAATCTAACAAATGTTATCTGACTAAACCAAGTTGTGATGGAGTTTGAAAGTTACTGATATGCATTGTTACATAGATCCATTTTGTATTGATTTGTGGCTATGTTTTTTCATCTTGTAGCTCCATTGTGTATTTTTCATGGTTGTGATCAGTTCGTGTCATGGAGGTATGGATCCACATTTTCTCTTTGCTGGCCATATCCTTAGTCATGGTTTTCATGGATCCGTAGATTATTGGTCATAAATCATGCTTTGAGTCATCTCATATTCTGAGCATAGGTATTCATGCCATGGGGATGAAACATATATTAATATTGTTTTCATCCTCTACTATGTTCTTTGGCTCCATTACCCTTTCTTTGAATAATTTGTAAAGTGTTATGGCCATCATTTTCTCTTCTAACCTCACACTTCAGGGGGCATCTGTTACACATCAAAATACCACATTTGTTTATCTCACCCTAAGTGTCGCAAGTGTCGTAAAAGTGTCGTATACACCTTCTTAAGTTTCGCAAGTGTCATCAAGCATCATATGCACCTTAATAAGTGTAGCATTCACTTTTATATGTGTTTAAACCCCTTGAAACCATCAAAGAACATTTTCCATTATCCCTAAGTCATATTGGAGGAAGAAACCCATCATTTCAAGGCCAGAAACACACTTTTTACTTGGAAAATCAACCATGTTCTGGAATTTTTTGAAGGGTAGTTCCCCCCTGTCCATGCTGGGGGAGTGATACCCCATAGGGTAGAACCACCATTACCTTATTTATGGATCAATTATCTAGGATCAATTCTCTGTCTCTAACTATTGGGGAGTGCTACTTTTGGTTAGAGGAAAATTTGGAGAATTCTGCCACTTTCTAAGGGTCATCTCTTGGAGATGAAGTTGGTTTGGATCAAATTTTATCCTATGGAACTATCCTAGGATTGCATCCTAAACTAAAGGATTCATATCCTTAACTAATCCCCAAATATGCTCATGGTTTTTGTTCCTCTCAAACCTATATATTGAGGGATTTCCAAGGTGACATAGATACAGACAGAGATATCAAACTTATGATATTGGGATTCATGCAAGGGTTTGGATGAGGAGAGCTTGGAGGATTTTCATCTAACATAATTCATGGTCTATAAGTTTTCTTGGTTTTCATTTAATATGCTTCGCCTATTTCCTTCAAGTGTATGTTTTCATGTGCTTGTTTATTGTTCCTTCGATCTTTGTAGATGAATTTATTTGATCTAACCTTGTAGAGTAGGAGTATTTTGATTCTCTTTGTTTCCTATTGCAGGTATCAAGTTGTGCTAATGAGTTTGGATATCAAATCTCAGATTGGGAACAACGAGGACAAACTTTGAAACAAGGTGCATCACACTCTTTCTCCTTCTCTCTTTTTGATTGATCGAACTAAATTCAAAGGGATTTTAGTGTCCATTTGTAGTTTTTATGTCTTGGTATAGGGGTCTGTAATCCAAAGGAAAGTTCACTTTTCTGTTGGGGAATATTTTTGTAAAAACAATGATGTGTTTTCATTAATATTTTTGTGTGATTTACATTTATAATACAAACATATTGTCCTTTTTTTATCTAGACTCATCAGCCTCAAAAACATAATCATATACACAACGGATTTATGGCCTCAATATCATGCACTCAAGTTGATGCAAGTGGTCTCCTAGGATGTATTCAATTCTTATTTTAGTACACAGAACATGTGTGCGTTATACTATGGAATGTGCTCACAAAACTAATTCCAAGGCTTAATATAAACCTCTCACCAACTTATATGTGTGTGTGTGTGTGTGTGTGTGTGTGTGTGTGTCTGTGTGTGTACATTCATATTTACATTTACAATTGGGGTTCAACCTAGGGGTATTACACAACCTCCAAAGCTACTTTCTCCCTATCCATTGTCCTTTGCAAATTCCTGGGAGATTTCTCCTTCCCACTATATCCTAAGGAATGACTTCGTCTGAAATCTAGCTCCCTCTGAGTCAACATTATTGGTGGGGCCACCTGCCTCACCACTTGTGGAGATACCTAATACATTTGTGCTATTCATGGAGCCACCTTCCTCACCACTAGTGGAGCCACATACTCCTCCTTATTTGTCTCTCTACTATTGTTGGTAACAACATGCATAGGTTCACCCCTCATCTTTTACATGTTTATGTTCCTAACTCCAAGAATAATCATTGATATGAAGCGAAATCGTCTAGAAACAAACTATTGATATTATGGTAGTTGCGGGAGGTATTTACCTCCACGTGTAAACCTAGAAAGAATACAATATTCCGAGAAGCAAGAAGAAACCCTAATTAGTTGGATAATAACCGTAGAAGACAAGTCAGCTCAAGAGGATAATTTGTATTAGGTTATTAGTGTCCAAGAGAAGAGGTCAGATAAAGGAAATATTATATACTAAGTAAATAAGCACCCAGAATCAGAAGTCGGGCCAGGCAGTTTGCCATATTTAGTATAAATACAGGAGGCCAATCTTCATTCTGGAAAGCATTCTCAAAACTGTAGAAGAATCACTTTTTTGCACTACAGTTGGCGAGTTTGTGTGCAAGTTTGGAGGAGAGCTTCCATTGCAACTATTGTAGCTAACAGATTTTGGTTTTTGGCTTGGAATATCTCTTGGTTATGGTTTACACTCTCTGGTCAACTCTTTCTTGGTGCTCTATCCTTGGAGAAAGGTGCAACACCCTTTTTTTGGCTATCTAGCCTAGGGTTTTCTTCTGGAATGATTCTCTATCAAGGTTAAAGGTGCTCAGGGGTGCCTTCAGCCTATGGTTGGGTGACAATAGTGATATTGTATATGGTTAAATGAACACATACATCATATTCTAATAGGTTATGGGCCCACACCTCCTTCATTCAGTCTAACCACTAAAAGGGAGCATAGCCATAAGGATACTAAGCTCATTGAGAGAACTGTCACTAGGCTTTCTAGTAGGAGAAGTCACCAAAGCACTGTCACTAGGGTTACTAGTAGGAGTAGTTGCAGAAACCTTAATCCTCTCATTCAGGCACCTTAAGTGAAGGTATTGACCTAATTTCTGGATATAATAGTGCACCCTAGCCTAGCACATCTCTTGGTACTCTCAGCAAGCCAAGACGTCAAGTTTGAGTTTTTAGTAAAAATATAAGGTTGACCAAGTCAAAGAAGCCATGAATTACTCTATGAAGTCAGAAAGAAATTTAGATGGGGCTTCTAAATTTAGAGCATGGAAGGAAAGGGTTGACCTCATCCTTGCCAAGAATAAAGTGTTGGATATCATGAAAGGAAAGATTGTAGAACCAAAGTTTGAAGAAGGAAAAGAGAAGGAATCACAGAACATTGCGGTTATGGAGAAATACAAAGACAGTGACATCAATTCCATGAGTATCATAGTGGAATCTTTAAAACACCACATGATACCCTACATCTCACATCTTGACTCATCTAAGAAGATGTATGATGCCCTAACAAACCTCCTCTCAGTCAGAAACATTGGACAAGTAAAGAGTCTAAAGAATGAGCTCTGTGACATGAATATGAATGAAGATGACAACATAACATCATACTTTGTGAGGATATATTAGTTAAGAGATCAACTACAAGGTACTAAAGAGATCATCTTAGAGAAGGAACCGATAAATATAGTACTCAACGGTCTTCCCAAGATGTGGGATGCATTTTCTGCAAGCATGAACACAAGGAAGGAGTATCCTACATTCAAAGAACTTTGGACTTGTTGTGCACAAGAAGAATCAATGATTAGTGAAAAAGAGAAAACTCAAAATAAATACGATGATCAAACCTGCACAGCAAGATTCAAGAATGTCAGGAAAAAAAGGAAGTTTGGTTCAAGGAAGAAGCCAAATCAAGAGAAAGATATGTTAGAAATACAATGCTTCAACTGTCAAAAGTATGGTCACTACAAGAATCATTGTCCCAAGCTGAAGAAAAGGAAGGAGACACACGAAGCATCATTTTCTGAAGAAAAGGAACCTTCAAAGGAGATTAAGTAGGAAGAAACAAACGTCTTCTTCTAAGACAAGGTAAACAACACTCTTCATATTTCTTGTACATACCATGTTTTCTGTACATATCTTGCATATCTATTTCTTAGAAGATAATATGTTCAAAGAGAAACTATACTTATCGAAGAAAAAAAATATAAGGACTGCTATCACTATGACTATAAGACAATCTACAAGATAATCTGAAATAAAAAAGAAACCTATAAGAAGTAAAGACAGAAAGAAGTCATCAATCAAGAGGAAATTGGAAAAAGATTTGTGACACTTTGCATAAGGCAATAAGGATGTAGATGGAAGCGTGGACTCTCCTAGATGGAGGGATTGGATTATATATTACCAAAAGAATAACATGCATTCATACATGAAGAAAGGATTAGGAGGGATCTAATCATATGATCCATTGAAGATGATGAATTATATATATCCATGGTAGCAGCGATGAAAAGAAGTACATGTTCAGTTTGAATTTAGAAGAAGTCTTCTCCAGAAAAAGAAGCCTCAAAAGTATCCTTGGTTTTCCATTCACATCCATGATCCTATGATGAAAGGAAGAAGGTGGAATCTTCATGGCATGGAATCTATAGAAAACTCCATGAACTCAAAAGAGAAAGAAAAACATGAGGAAGAACATGAATATTCCAAGAGAGAAAGAAAAGACAGAACAATCAGTCATTGTATCAAGAATCAAAAGACTATCAGCCTGATATGAACTCACTAAAATAAATCAAGCAGAGGAACTGAAAGTTGTGATGAAGAACGGTGTATGGAATACTTATGAATAAAATCATTACGAGATCCAGAACTAGAAGTTCTCCCAGATGGAGGGAGAAGACTATGATGATTGTTTGTTCCAAGTAAACCATACATACCTCTACATGAGCCATTATATCGTCTGCAATATCCATGGGTTGGAGTTTACATCAGATGAATAAAAATACTATTCTCCAAAATAATTGAGCAAAGAGCGTATGAAGAGAAACCTCGAGGATTTGAGGTATACCAGAAAGAGACCCTTGTATGCAGATGAAAGAAGACAACTTGGTAGAGAACCTCCAATGCATACCAGAAACGTGGTGAAAACATTCTATATTATATTAGAATGGTTATTCAGAACTCCAAAATGATGGATTTCCAATCCATGTGTTACAAGGGAAAAACTCTCTATGGTCAAGGGTAAACCACAACAGACATGTATGACTACACAAATCAACTCAATTCCAACATGTGTTATATAAACTAATGTGAAATATAAGGAAGAAGCCTACCTCAATCGAATCGTTTGATATCATTCCATCGTTGAGCACTTTGACCCAAAGCTTTACACATGCAAGAAGTTCTCAACTAACAAGCGATGCAAGTATATAGTGACAATATATAAAATGAGTTAGCACATCAGAGAGCACAATCCATTAATAAACATTACAAACATGCCCATGGATAATAATCATATATTTGCAAGATATCGATATGATGGGAAAGGATTATTTCTATTAATAATTTATCAACAAAAGTATCAACATTACAGACTTCTGTGTCGGCACGGTTAGAAACCAAGAAACCAAGTTCCTTCCAACTGGGTCTCCACCACTTCAATCCTCCACCAAAGGTAAGCTCATAGCAAAGAGTTAATGAGGTCCTCTCGACAATAAGGAAAGAGCTTGGGGGTTGAACACTATGTTCTGACTTGAGGGAAAAAGGGATGCAGACTCAATGTGAAGTAATTTCTCCAAAATAACTTTGCTCTCAAAGTTGAATGATTTCTCCTCCTTTTCCATAGCTCGAAATTGTTCTCTTATCGCCTCCAAAATTCAACTGAAGGGTCAATTCAGAACATTTCTAGTATATGGAAGGCCAAAGATTAGAGATCTTTTGTCATGACATGGAAACCCAACCTCATTTTGTATTTTCTGGCACAAATCCTGATATGCGTGAGTTGTAGTGGAGCAACAAGCATATACGCATCTTGCATAGAAGTTAGGGAGTGTATATGTGGAAAAATATATAATTTTGGCTTTGGATTTATCAAAAGGGGGTTGATAAGTCTGCATAGGGAAATGGAAAAAGGCCCTCTGTGTAATATAGCAATGGTGAGGCAAATCTTGCTATAACAGATTCCCCCTAATGCGTGAGATCAGAGGAGTATTTGCGATGGTCGAAATACATTATAAATAACCTAGAACTGGAGTGGTAGAGAACCAACTAGAGGAACTCAATTGCTCATTACATTATGTACTGACTTTGCATACATGGCTACCAAGAATACAATGCAGATCCATGTGGAAAATATACCAACAAGTGTTCATGGCCATGAGTAGGAAAGTATGAATGCGGTTGCATGCCAATAGTTTTCATAGTCACGAACAAGGCCTAGTGAAACTAGTCTCAAAATCAATCTTAATATATATGTATAACATGGAGTACAATCTAATATCCCATGATCGCTAAAGTCAAATAGGTATTGGTCCAATGAAATGGAAGCAACAACTTAGAAAAGTTGAGTCTACAAAGTGATGTCTTCAAGTATTCAATACAATCCGCCAATGGTGCAAGTCTACATCATGTGAATAAATGAGTTGAGGTTGAACACGATGAGACATCATTTGATTAACGATCATTGAGGTATACCGTTAAAAAATGCGAGACAACCTACCAATGATGAAAGTAGGTATCAAGGCAACGAGTACATCTCTACAAATGTGAATAAAGGAGCTGGTGTCGAACACTTGAGAGATCCATTGATCAAGAGACATTGATGTATTCCCATCTGTCATTGGCGAGAGAGCCTGCCACTAATGACCACAAGCCTCAAGGTAATCATAAAACTCTAGGTCTCGTATCCACAATACATGAGCTGAAGTCGATGGAAAGAGGCCCGCTGAAAGGAGAGAATTAAGGCATCTCTCATCAGTCAGCATGAGGAAAAAAGCAGGATCTTCCTGATTTTGTGGAGATCAGATGAAGGACATGTTCATGAACCAACGACCTTGTGCGTCTTTCACGTGTGCCAAATGCAAGCAGTACATGAAAATACCCTCTAAATAGCAACCAATGATGAAAACTACTGACAAAGGAGAGAAAACCACCAATAAGGCTAATGGCATCCAAGACACTACATGAATCCCAAAGTGTGAATAGAAGTCTTTCCGTCGAACACAAGGGAAACCACCTAGTCAATGACCCATGATGAAATGTTGATTGTTTGGTTCAAGGTGACCTACCAATGATGAAAGTATGGCTAGGGTGAATCAGAAGACCAAAGTATCATGTGATTCTGAGACAAATTGAGGGTATGGCTGACATGCAAAGTCAAGATTTCTGAGGAGTGGCTGACACAGGTTGATAGACTTCCTTTGAACAAGAGCATTAGACATACGGTGGAATCTAGAAGCATAGACTTAATGATGATACAACTAGATGTAGGAGGCATCCATAATGTTCTCTATAGTGACTGGAAGAGTAACTAGTTGGTAGAGAAAACTCTGTAATGATATCAGCTTCCTAAGGCCATGATAAACCCAAAATTATGATGATGCAAGGACTCAATAACTTTGTGCCATGTTTAAAGGCAACACGACTACTACCAATTACAATACAGTACTCCCTTCCCGCCCATATTTTTTTGTTTTTTCATAACAAGTGAATGTTATGATATAGAGGAGGGAACGAGTGTCGCAAGTAAGAAAAACTAGTTCCAGTAGTGGAATGTACCTATGCTTAATGCAAGGAAATGCATGTGGGAGATGGACACTAGGGTTGATGTTCCTTACAAGGTATAGGGTGTCAAATTGCAAAGGATATAAACAAGGCTCTGCTTGGTTGAGGATGCAAACTGCTTGGGCCATGGTTTATAACGCAAAGAAAGAACCGGCTAAAGGCTCAATACTGCAAGCAAGGGCATGAGATGCAATCACAATTTAACGCCAAAAAATGTCCTTTTTTATATCTTTTATTCTACTTGGTGTGAAAAAGGGGTAAACTTGTGCCAAACAGATGTCTTTTCAAATCCAATTTACGAGTGTGAAAAAGACAAGTTCACTTGGCGATCTTTTCCATTTTTGATAGTGAGTTGGAAAAGAGCTTAACTAAGACTCATGATATTTCAAATACAATTTTAACGAGTGTGAAAGGGACAAATCACTTAGTGATCTTTTCAATTTTTGATGGCGAGTCAGAAAAGAGATTAACTAAGACTCATGACCTTTCAAATCCAAATTAAAGAGCGTGAAAGGAATAAATCGCTCGACAATCTTTTCTCTTTTTGAACAAGTCGAAAAAGGGTTTAACTTGGACTCATTGGGAGATTTTAGGTGGAAAGTCACGAGGGAGGCCAAGGCTCCCGTGCGGACCTTCTATGGAATGTTGGTATCTTATGAAGAACTGACACAAGCTCAGGAAGACCCAAATCTCTCCAATTCGAGGAGGGAAAACTGCTAATAAAGATTATCGTCTCCATGTTATGTCATATAATGTCTCTTCCTAGAAAATACATAGGCGAAGGTATTGGATACCCCATGAGACCACCCCAATAAAAGGGAACCTTATCAAGACTTGGAGGGAGAGAACTCAGGAAGAGTAAAACTCTCTCTTGTTCAAAAGGTGAATTACTAGAAATGCTAAGGAGATGGCATAGAAGGTATAGAACTAGAACTAGAAGAGTGGGATCGACCAAGAATTGCATTGGCAGGATCACTTCCTTAGACTTGTCACTCTCCAAGAGAAGAGTGGGGTCGATCGAAGATTGTATCGATACAACCACTTCCTCAACCATTGGTTGAATAGGATGTGAGATAACAAGTTCAAAAGGTGCATCACCCCAAAAAACATGTGTTGTCGGTCAAAGATTTCATCGACATGATCGTTGGTTGAAGAAGATGTGAGACAAAAAGGTCAAGAGGTGTATCACCCCCGAACATAGGAGAGGTGTCGGTTGAATATTGCATCAACACAATCACAGGTTGAACGAGATGTGAGACAACAAGGTCAAGAGATGCATCAACCCATAAAGGAAAAGGGGTGTCAACCAAAGATTTCATTGGCATGACTGTTGTACCAACCAAAGAAGGAGTGTAGTGTTGTGAAACCATAGATGCCTCAGAACCTGAAGGGCCCTTAGGTGAGCCCCACGCTTCTGGTATCCCAGCAGTAAAAGGACACAAACGAGTAATTTGACTTCCTTCACAAGTCCTGCAAAGGAATCTAGGCTTACAACTGAGATGTCTCAGCTTCTCAATCATATGAATTCCCCCAGCATGACTTGCAGTGGTTGGTGACATGCTCCCAGCATGACTTGTAGAGGCCCAACATGACTAGCAGAGGTTGATGATGGATCTCCAACATGACTAGCATAGGTTGGTGGCGAATCTCCAACATGACTAGCAGAGGTTGATGATGGATCCCCAACATGAATAGCAAAGGTTGGTGATGTATGTGCAGTGTGACTAGTAGTGACCAGACATGTGCCCCCAACATGAATTGCAGCGACTGGTTGTGGGTTTTCAACATGACTTGCAGAGGTTGTCGACCAATCTCCAACATGACTAGTAGTGGTTGGTGATATAATTCCAGTATGACACGCAGTGATTGGACTTGCGACAGTGATGAATTGTGGCATTTGAGAGCAAGGTCCAAGGAAAGATTGGTTCTGAGAAATCGCAGGCCAGGAAGGATCCTGGTTTACACCATGTCCCTGTCGAACAGGATAATATCCTCCTCCATACTGATTCATAAAGGGTTGTAAGGGCATCGACACTAAGGAATTTGCTTGCAAAGGGAAAGTGACATGACAAGGGTGCCTAATGTGAGGATATATGTTTCCCCCAGCCAAAGGAACTTCATGAGGAGGGTTGCCCATACTATATAAATAACTCCCCCCGAATGAAACACCAGAGGGAAGACAAAGGTCCTCCATGGGAAAAGTGTTCGTAGGAACTGGCATAGCAGAAGAAGGATAAGTGGATGGAGTGTAACAAGTAGAATTATTGCTTAATTGGGCACTTGCTTCTCGCATAGTGGATTCGTAGGAAGGAATATTCCAACCTCCTATTGTAAGAGGTGTTTGAAGGATATGACTCCTACCAAACGGAGAGGGATAAGAAGGAGGCATCATGCCCCCAGACCCAAAACTTGTATTCGCATAAGGA
>ML776625.1:894139-905914 GCA_009831015.1 Picea engelmannii | reverse complement strand
AAAGACTCATCATGAAATCCTATGGTCAGCTAATAGTCAAAGATCATACCAAAAATTCAAACGACCAATATGCATGCAAATGGGCTAAAGTGGTTGAGTGGCCTCCATTGGTAAAGAAGGTATGTCTCGTACAAGAGGGACCTGAGACTCCCTGCTAAAGTTTGGAGGTAACAGAATCAATTATAAGGGCCCTTGTAGGCTTAACAACTAGTCAGTTAGATCCCCCTGCAGAGGTAATCCTCCATAAAGGTTGTGTGTTGTTCGACCCCTATCTGACTCAGGGTACAAGAAGAATAACCCCTGCAAGTAACCTATGAGATACCTAAGTCAAGAAACTAATAAACCAATGTATAATCGATGCATAGGGAAGTAGTCGTAAGTCCGGATCACCATATGGGTAGGGCAGAAAATCCCAAAACCTTGAAAGTACCGCTTCTCACAGAGGTATAGGCACTAGCAAGATACCCAAATACGAATAAATCCACAGAAATATATCTAACTCTAGGTGAGTATCCAGGGGTTATCCCTTCAACTTACTTCATGTGACCTCATGATTAACTCCGGTGTGAGTGGAGCCTCTTCATATTACCAATTATACAATGGACTTCTCAACTCCCTATCTTAGACACATACGTTTATTTAATTTCCTTGGAGAAGTTTACTCACAAAATCCTATTCTAAGGCACTAAATCATAGGCTAGTTTGTGCACCCTAAAATAAAATCGTGACTAATCAATTTTAGTTTAAAGCATAAATTTTATTGGTTGTGATTACTCAAAAAGGTATGGAAGTGAAAATCATGGTGCTATGAATCTGCATGAAAATAAAAATAGATATAATGAAAAGCCTAACTTTAACTTTTCAGTGAATGATATACTAAATAAAAACAGTGCAATCTTTAATTTTCACTCTGCAACTCAGAAGTAAAATGCAATATTTCGCTAAATGTGCTAAGCTAATGATAAAGGTTCCAAGACAAAAATACCAACCGATACAAAATACCTTTTTTTTTTGTATTTTCAATGTATTAAAAAGAAAATGCATCGACTGATAAGTGACTTGATATATAAATTCTATTGTGTATATAAGAAATCACTCGAGCATAATACCAAATAGCGAAGCAGACATCCCAACTACCAAAGACAAATCAAAAATGAAAAACAAAGAGAAAGACATCGCCGAAAAATTCAACTCCAAACAGGGTTCCTGTCATCTCAGATAATATCAACAGGAACCACAGAGACCTAAGAAGGCTCAATGGTCCTCAAAACCTACCCAACATTCCCTAAACCAAGAAAGAAAGCAAGGGGAAGTGGTATACGCGACTGTTCAAGAGAAAAGGGCATATATATGCCTCTTGTAGTGGGACAACAAGAATGTATACACAGTTGTTAGGGGAAAAAGGGAATATATCTTTTAAAACAAGGCTAGGCAAGGGTAAAAGGCTGAAAAACTCATACCTAGAGTGAACAGACTCTGTCCAACTGTGATATGATGAGAAACACAAAGGAAAAAGAGAAATGTAAAAAGAAAAAATATTTCAACCCTTAGAAGGAAGATCTATCCCCAGTCGAATCGCCAATTCTGTTACAAGGGAAAAACTCTCTATGGCCAAGTGTAAACCACAACAGACAGTTATGATTGTAGAAATCAACTCAATTCCAACATGTGCTATATAAACTAATTTTCAATACGGGGAAGAAGTCTACCTCAATCCAATTGTTTGATGTCGTTCCACCGTTGAGCACTTTGACCCAAAGCTTTACACCTGGAAGAAGTTCTCAACTAACAAGCGATGCAAGTATATAGTGACAATATATAAAATGAGTTAGCACATCAAATAACACAATACATTAATAAACATTACAAACATGTGCATGGATAATAATCATATATTTTCAAGATATCGATAGGACGGGAAAGGAGTATTTCTATTAATAATTTATCAACAGAAGTATCAACATTACAGACTTCCGTGTCGGCACGGTTTGAAACTAAGAAACCAAGTTCCTTCCAACTAGGTCTCCACCACTTCAATCCTCTACCAAATTCAAGCTCATAGCAAAGCAATAATGAGGTCCTCTCGACAATAAGGAAAGAGCTTGGGGGCTGAACACTATGTTCAGACTTTAGGGACAAATGGATGTAGACTCAATATGAAGTAATTTCTCTAGAGTAACTTTGCTCTCAAAGTTGAATGCTTTCTCCTCCTTTTCCATAGCTCGAAATTGTGCTCTTATAGCCTCTGGAATGCAACTCAAGGGCCGAGTCCAAACGTTTCCAGTATATAGAAGGCCAAATATCAGAGATATTTTGCTGTGACATGGAAACCCAACCTCATTTTGTATTTTCTGGCACAAATCCCGATATACGTGAGTTGTAGTGGAGAAACAAGTGTATATGCATCTTGCATAGTAGTTAGGGAGCGTATATGTGGAAAAATATATAATTTTGGCTCTGGATTTATCAAAAGGGGGTTGATAAGTCTACATAAGTAAATGGAAAAAGGCCCTCTATGCAAGATAACAATGGTGAGGAAAATATTGCTATAACACCATGAAAAATATCTCATGATGAAAGAAGAAATACCACATGGATATGTTCCAGTTTGAGCCTTTCCAGGATGTTATGAGCTAGCATGAAACAAAAGAGTTGAATTCAACTATGATATTCTATAATGATCAAATTTATATGAAGCCTTCAAAGAAAACCAGTGTTCCAGAAAGTCCAAAATACATTGAGATCAAGCATTACATTCTCTATGATGAAGTCCAGAAAAGAGAAGTGGTTCTCCAATATATATATCTCCATAGATGAGAAGATAAACAAACATTTTGGTAAAGCCTCTATCCAAGATGAAAGAGTTTGTGTACTCAAGTTGGAACTCGTGGAGATGACTTCCTTATTGAAAATGGAAGAGATGACTCCTAGGTTGGGAGGGAGAACTGATGTGTTATTGAATTATGGACAATCATTTTTTAGCTTGAAAATGGTCCAGCATGAGAATTTCCTTTCCAGATCGGAAAGTGGTTTGAGATGTTTGACGACAGGCATTTTCCAGTTTGGAAAATGGTCCAAATTGAACAATCATTTCTATAATGAAAATATTTCGATGGATTGTTGATGTACCATAGACAGTGATTCCCCTTATGGTTAACATAGGGAATGGTCTAGGACAATATCTCTTCTTGACGGTCACTCTCAGTAGTGGTCAAGAAGACTATTCTGCCTCATTGGATAGTCATTCTTTTGAAGCTCATAGTTGTGAGAAGTTTCGAAGAATGGTCTGTTTTGGAGGTTGGTGTAGGATAGTCATTTCCTTAGGAAATGGTCCAGATAGTCATTCCCTAGGGAAGATTCATTCTCTCTAGGATGCACTTTGTTTAGTGTCAGAGTAATGGCCCAAATAGGTGAATGGTCCATGTTCAGTAATCAGGGACAGGAATTCCTTAGGGAAGATTCATTCTCTCCAGGTTTCACTTTGTTTAGTGCTGAAGAAATCACCCAGATAGGTGAATGGTCCAGGCTCAAAAATCAGGACAATTATTCTTCCTTTCTTGAGAAGAATAGTCCAGATAGCTCATCATTGATGTTCTACTTTCTGAGGGCAACTGTTCTTCCAGACCTCACAAATGTGGGTGGAAGAATGGCCCAGATGATTCAGTTTATATCATAAAAATTTCTTTTCTGTAGGTTGATATTAGATGATTGTTATGGATACTGTATGTCTCCAGATAGTAGATATATACTAATATGGTGGATGTGTTCCACTGATTATAACTATACCTTATTAATCAAGTATATGTGTGCTACTTGGTGTGGCAGAGTACCACTGGATTGTAGTTTTAGACTACTATGGATAGACACAGTTGTATTATATTGAATGACATTGTTCCAATTTTCCTTGAAGACTATCAGTAATGTTGGAAATGATTATCAGTTATATGGATGGTCAATGGACAGAGATTTCCCAGACAGAAAATGGTTCAGGACATTTATTCTTCTAGGACATATGCCTGAATTAGAAGAAGGGCTCTTGTGTCACTCCATGGAGTGAGTGACTTATCCAGCATCATGTTTGATTACTCATATGGAGTATGGTTTCAAGAGATGATACATCTGATGACACTAATAGTGATGATGGTGCTCATGATCTAGTCGTGAGATAGTCTATACGACTATGTTGATGTTACCAGGTGAATGGTATGTTTGTGCTCAAGGCCATTACCTTCAATACCTCCCTAGATAGGAGGGACTGTTGATATTATGGTAGTTGCGGGAGGTATTTACCTCCACATGTAAACCTGATGAGAATAGAATATTCTTGGAAGCAATAAGAAACCCTAATTAGTTGGATAATAACCCTAGAATACAAGTTGGCTCAAGAGGATAATTTGTATTAGGTTATTATCCCCCAAGAGAAGAAGTTGGCTAAAGGAAATATTATATACTAGGTAAATAGGCGCATAGAATCAGAAGTCGGGCCAGGAAGTTTGTCAGATTTAGTATAAATATAGGAGTTCAGTCTTCATTCTGGCAAGCATTCTCATAATTGTAGAAGAAACACTTGTACACAGTACAGTTGGTTGGTTTGTGCGCAAGTTTGGAGGAGAGATTCCATTGCAACTAATGCAGCTAGCATATTTTGGTTTTGGCTTGGACTGTCTCTTGGTTATAGTTTGTACTCTTTGATCAGCTCTTGCTTGGTGCGATATCCTTGGATAAAGATGTGCCACCCTTTGTTTGGTTATCTAGCATAGGGTTTTCTTCCAGAATGATTCTCTGTTAAGGTAAAAGGTGATCGAGGGTGGCTTCATCCTATGGTTGGGTGAAAATAGTGATATTGTCTATGGTTAAATGAGCACATCCATCATATTCTAACAAAAACAACACACATCCATATTGAAACAGTATATGGTATCCCTATCCCTTAATCTTTGAGATTGAGTGAACAATCCTCCTAAGTTTTGGCACACATAACACATTCAACACCCTCAGCACCTCTCCTTACTCCAATTGGAATGATACAGTACAAAATCCTTATACTACATGATTGGCTCCCATACCAAGCTCCTCACACAAGTTTGAGCCAGTATCAGTGAAGCTTTCAAATAACACTATACCACATTTCATATGGAAATATGCTTTGATATCCACCAACCAAGTCCCCATGCTATAAAATATACTTGAAAGGGTAGAGACCAATAAAATCTCCCTATGGAAATTTTCTGCAACATCATCAACCTCTGTTGTCAATTCCTTCGTCCTGCTTCCCCTTCCCCTCCAATGTGGACAATGTGAAGCATAGTGCCCAAAGTCATGACACTCAAAAAAAATGATCTTACTAAGATCCTTATTATTTCTTGGCTCTAAAGATACTTCTCTCTCAGGAGATACTTCCTCTACCCTTTCATATAAGCTGTAAGGGCCTAGTTATTGTCACTTCTATTATTCACCATACCATCCATATCCTCCCTTGACACCAACCGAGTCTCCTCCTGAATACAATTAGTCAATATCCCATCAAACGATGGAAACATCTCTCATGGACAAATCCCCTACATAAAAGGTCTCGAATAACTAGGAAGACACCACAACACTACATTCACTAGCTCAACATCTAATAACACCTGTCCATCTTCGAATAACATGGCATATCCCTACTTCCCAATTGTTTCAAGGGTGAGAACACACTCCTAGACCCATAGCACATTTTCCACTCACAACAAATCGTCTAACTCCATCTGAAATACCACTGCTCTAGATCCCTATACTACATGTCTGGTCCTCCTACCAAGCTCCTCATACATACCCAAGTCATACATTATGAATCTCTCTAATAAATCATGTGCCATTTTCATGTGTCGGTAGTTATGACTGTATAAGAACCATGTAATCCTCCAAGGAAAGCATCCTACTTACCCAAGTCAAGACAATCCAATGAATTTCTTTCCACTATACTTTTTGTATTTAGGCTCACCACCCTCAAAAACATAAACATATACACAAAGTATCTCTAGCCTTAGTATTTTGCACTCAATTTGATGTGCACGGTATCCTATGATGTGTTCACTTCTTATTTTAGTACACAACAAATGTGCACACTATACTATGGAATGTACACACCTGAAAATCTCCTTCTTTCTCCACGTGTACCACATTCTAATTAATGACATGATTAGGATCAGGTACATACTTTTTAAGAAAGGATACATGGAATAAATTATGAATACACATTGATGCAGGTAAAGAAAGAATGTATTCTACAGGCCCAATCCTTTCTAGGATTTCAAACGGCCCACAATAGCGAGCTTCCATCTTTGAATAATTTCCCAACTTCAGGGAACTTTTCTTGGCCTTGAATTTTAAGAACACATGGTCACCCACTTTAAATTCTCTATGAGTTATGACTTTGTCAGCATAGCTTTTCTGCCTATCTTGGGTAGCCTTTAAATTCTATTTTATCTTCATAATTTTCTCTTCCATTTCCTTGAGTAATTCTGGCCCAACCACTGCTATGTTTGTTGGGTTATTCCAACTTACTGGTATGTTTCACTTTCTTCCATAAGGTGCCTCAAATGGTATCATATTTAAATATTCTTGGTACCCATTGTTATAAGAAAACCCCACCAAATGAAAATATCCTCCCATTTGTATGGTTTATCAATCAAATACATTCTTAGCATGTCTTATATCACTTAATTCACCCTTTCATTTTTTCTATTTAACTCTGCATGATAAGTTGTGCTAAAATGCAGATTTGTTCCAAATCCCTTAAATAATTATTTCCAAAAGTTTGATGTAAATTTTGGATCTCTGTGAGACACAATTGTCTTAGGTATTCCATGTAATCGAGCTATTTATCTCATATAAATATCAGCTATATTAGCTGCATTGTGCGTGATATTTACTAGAATAAAATGGGAATCTTTAGTGATATTATCTACCACTACCATGATACAATCATGTTGCTTGATTTTTTTGGGAAACTTGGTGATGAAATACATTGTTACGACTTCCCATTTCCACTCAAGAATGGAAAATGGTTGTAGAAAAACAGTTGAGTGTCTATTCTCATCCTTGACCTTTTGACATTCCAAACATCTGGCAATAGAATCAACAACTTATTTCTTCATTCCTAGCCATTAATATTGGCTCTTGACAGTTGATATAGTTTTCTTGTAACCTAGGTGCCCAACATAAGGCACATTATGCATTTCTCCTAATATCATATTTTACAACTCCTGAGAATTTGGCACATAAATTCTTCCTCTGTACACGAGAGTTGTATCATTTTCTATTTTATAGTCTTCAATTTTCTTCTACAAAATACCTTGCTGTAATTTTGTTATTATTTCCATGTACTGGAAATCTGGTTTTGCAACCTCTAAGTTTCTATCTTTCAAATATGATGGGTACATTCTAATGGTTGTAGCATGAAACTCATGCACCCTTCTTCTAAGTGCATCATCCACCTTGTTCTCTTTCCCTTTGACATGCTTTATATCAAAGTCATATTCACTGAGGAATTCTAACCACCTACTTTTTCTGGCATTTAGAGTTGGTTGTCCAAATAAATATTTCAGACCACTATGATCTATCCTCAAATCAAATCATTTTCCAATGAGTTAGTTCCTCCACATATTCAATGCATGCACTATGGATGCCAATTCCAAATCATGAGTAGCATAGTTCTTTTCATGCTCCTTTAATTTCCTTGATTCATAGCATACCACATGTCCATTCTGAATAAGAACCCCCCCAAGTCCCTCTTTACATGCATCAGTGAATACAATGAAGTCTTCATTTGAATCAACAATTCTTAATACTAGAGAACTTGTCAATAATTTCTTCAAGTGTTGTAAACTCTTTTCCCAATCCAATGTCCACTGAAACTTCACACCCTTCGTTTGCAACGAAGTGATTGGGTGTGCAATATTTGAGAATCCTTCAATAAATATCTTATAGTAACCTTCATGGCCCATGAATGATCTCACTTCTGAGACATTCCTTGGTGTTGGAAATCCTTCAATGACCCTTATATTTTTTGTATCTGTTGTTATCCCTTCCTTTGAAATGATATGTCCTAAATAATGAATTTTCTTCTGATAGAATGAACACTTTCTCAATTTGGCATACAATTGATGCTCCCTTAATACCTGTAATTCCATCCTTAAGTGTTTTGCATGCCCTTCTTCAAACTTAGAATGTATAAGAATGTCATCCAAGAAGACAATGACAAACTTATCTAAGTAATCCCTCAAAATACCATTCATTAAGCACATGAAGACAACTTGTACATTTAATAACCTAAACGCACCACTGTGAATTCACAATGACCATACCTTGTTCTAAAGGCAGTCTTGTTGATGTATTCTTCTCTAATTCTTACCTAATGATATCCTAACCTGTCAATCTTGGATAATATTTTTGCATTTTTTCAACTGATCAAAGAGGTCATATATCCTTAGCAAAGGATACTTGTTCTTCACAGTTACATTGTTCAATTGCCTGAAATCAATGCAAATTCTAAACACTCCATCTTTTTTCTTCACAAATAATATTGGGGAACCCCAAGGTGCACACTCGGACGTAAATATCCCTTCTTCAGAAGCTCTTCCAATTTCATTTGCAATTCCTTCAGTTCTGATGTACTCATCTTGTAAGGGGTATTAGATATTGGAATTTCTTCGGGCATCAGGTTGATGGAGAAATCAATATCTCTCTTGGGTGGAAATCTCGGTATTTCCTTAAATACATCTTCAAACACTTTTAGGACTGCATAATCTTCGATATTTGGCACCTTATCTTTAGGTTTCTCTTCCCTATGTGCTGCAAATATTTGACACCCCTTCCTATAACTTATCTTCAACTGCAAGGATGAAATTTCTCTAACAATTATTTCCCTTGGAATTCCCTGTACTTTCCTTAAGTTTCCATCCTCATCCAAGTAGGTAAATTATTTATTATAACAGTCTAGGACAACATGATGTATCACTCTGTAAATTGCTTGGGCTGAGGAAGAAAATCACATAGGTAACATTCAAACCAACTTTAGTCTTGGAATCTGGCCTTTCCAAAATAGAGAGGGATCTCTCACTATGTATTAGACTCAGTGGCTAGATCTGAAATGGAAATAAGGTTTTAATATGTGGTTGCTGGCAGAGGTGAAAAAGAATCCATTTGGCATGGAGTCAAATTTACTGCAAAGGGAACTATTAGTGACTAGTAGTAGAGATATCAAGGAAACAAAGGCAAGGTAGATGATGTTTTATTATTCAATAATATTGTAGCAGCATGGTGGTAGAAAAGAGA
Source organism: Picea engelmannii (assembly GCA_009831015.1). Taxonomy (NCBI): domain Eukaryota; kingdom Viridiplantae; phylum Streptophyta; class Pinopsida; order Pinales; family Pinaceae; genus Picea; species Picea engelmannii. Next base: position 896,599 of record ML776625.1, on the reverse strand, counting down.
ATTCAACATCCCATTACACTAAGAGCATATAACTGAGGATGAATTCTTAATGCAACTTTAGAGGAAATTTATGGAATGTTTAATTTCTATGTATCAGAGCATCAAACAAGGATAAATTCCAATCATGTACTTTCCAATAAAACATTTAAGAACACACATTTAAATGAAAAATAAGATAAGAGTTACATACACATAGAAAGGGACATACTTGCAAAACACCATCACAAGAATCTCTAGTAAGAGTAACTTTGGACTTCTGACTGATATTCCATTATAATTTAGAAAGATTACAAAATTCTCAAAATAAAATTCTTATATGCTTCTGCCAACCCTCTTAGTCAATCAAAATTACAAATATATATAGAAAATACTCTTCCCCAAGATGAGGATCTCAATCCCAACTCCTTCTCAAAGTTGGATCTGGTTACAAAATTATAGCAACATGTTTAGAACTACCTGCTAGGAATAGGAATCATTTTTTGTAAAATAGGGGTCAAAGATAACATCATATCTCTTGAATCATGATATATGTTAAAAAATGAGAGAGCTTTTTGTATATGAACCCATTCTTGAGAAAAAACTCTTTCATTTTTTGAAAATTCCTCTCCAAAGTCTTGGGATCTGTACAGAAAGATAATGACTAAAATAACAAATTATTAAATGTTTAAATTTGAAAAATAGGTTGTAAATATCCATTTTAATATTCCAAAACATGACACTTGTGAATAAAAAAAGAGAGGTTTTGTGACTAGGATTGTTCCTAACAAAATCCACTTTCATTTTTCAAATATTTCTTTCGAGTGTCTCTTTATCTGCGCTAAAAAATAATGAATAAAATAGGAAATGATTAAATGATTAAATATGAAAAATAGACTATAAAGATCCATTTGAATCTTCCAAACCATGACACATGTGAAAAAAATAACTGAGTTGTTTGTGAATGGGCTCGTTATTGACAAAAGCCTCTTTAATTTTTCAAATATTCCTTTTCATGTGATCATAAATTGTGTTTGAAGTTGACTTCAAATGTTCATTTCTAGAACTTGCATAGCGAACTTGCATAATGAACTTGCGTAGAGAACTTGAAGAGTGGGTTTCCTTTTGACATTTTCTTCTATTTTTTGGATTTGATTGATGGGTGGAGGTTTCTGATTGATATTTTGACACTTGAGATGATGATAAGCATCCCTAGTACCACTTCATTACCCTTTCAAACACCATTTTCTTCAACATCCTAATATATGTCAAACACTTGATTTAGACTTTGACCCTTGAGAAAAATGTAGGACACTAACAACGACTCCAATGGGTATGGAGTCCTCCCTTCAAGGTGACAAAGATCCCGCTAACCAGGTTCCTTCATCCATTGGTATGATCCTAACCTGCAACTGATTGATGTCTTTCTCCAACTGAAACAAAACCCACTCTTCAAACTATACAATGGAATTTGAAAACAATGCTACAAACTAAAAAATGAAATGAAAACTCACTACTGAAGAATATGCTCAGAGTGTTGAGCTTATTCACACACCTACCCACTCTAACCGATCCATGAATTTTTAATCAAGTGAAGCAAAATATCCATTGCAACCTGTTGACGGGCGAAATTGACCATCCGTCAACTAGGAGAGTGGAACCGGTCTGGGGTTGTCTAAATAACCCAAGCCGTTTGGAATGGACCACCCTGATGAGTTTAACAGCTTTGTTGGCTGCTCTAAGGTATTTTAATAAAACCAAAGAGAGAATTGATCTGAGCTAAGTAATCTAAACAAAACAAATAAAACAAACTAAACTAAATGAAAGAAACTAAACTAACTAAAACTAACTAATACACTAATCTAATTAAAACAAACTACTAAATTAAGCTAAAACTAAATGTAAACTACTCTAACTATTATATACAATCTACTAATTACTATTATAATGACTCAAATCGACTATCTAATTATCAGTTGTCATATTACTTCTTCACAAATATACATTATAAACAGCCTACAGATTTAATTAAAACCTGCAAAACTCATGTGTTTTCTGCCCTAAGACAGCCAGGAATCTTTTTTTGATTTTTATATTTTATGAAAAAGAAATAAACATTACTGAAATTAAACAATCTAATATATTTACTGAAATTAAACAATCTAATATAAATCTAATTACGATTATATATGAATTAAACTACTTAATGAAAACAGTAAACAACAAACTAATTGACCTGGAAACGCTCCAAGTCTGCCCTGTGTATGATAACTTCTAAGCTGGTCGGAGGAAGAAATTTGCATCGGTTAGTCCATAAGCTTCTCGAAAACGATAGGATGTCCTGCTTCTTGAAGTGTTTTACAGGACAAACAAGACATAAAAGAAAATCATAACAATCTTATGATTATAAATTCCTGCAATAAGGGAAACCTGTTATGCAAGGACTTATATATAACAATTCAATTCATGAAGAAGATAAACCTG
>ML776625.1:858193-893916 GCA_009831015.1 Picea engelmannii | reverse complement strand
GAAGTGTTTTACAGGACAAACAAGACATAAAAGAAAATCATAACAATCTTATGATTATAAATTCCTGCAATAAGGGAAACCTGTTATGCAAGGACTTATATATAACAATTCAATTCATGAAGAAGATAAACCTGTCATTCACACTCTGAATTAACAATTGTTATGTCTTTTATCTATTTGGAAGAGACAAAATATGGATAACAGTGATCGAAATTATATCATTTGCATATGATTTAGATAGCTAAAGTAGTCATAAACCATAAACAAAGTGATATACAAAACATGAAACAAAAAGTTGATATATTGAGAAGCTAAAGCTATGACAAAACATCAATTCTGCTCCAGTCTATATTAGAACTCCATATCCTTGTTCTCCCATGAATGAGGATGATGATTATTACAAAAATCATAAGTATATATAGGTTTCTCCACAAGGTAAAACTTCTTTGTGGATAATATCAAAATGTATTACATAATCTGGGAAAAATCCCCAAAATCTTCTAAACTAGGAAATGAAATGCAAGTGAAATCTTGGAAACATCTCCTAACTGCTCATAAACTCAATTGAAATTTCGAATTTACCTGCAATAGGACAGAAATATCCAATTAGAAAGATATTTCAGTAACAAAACAATAAAAAATTGATCCTACAGACTTAGCTACAAAATCATCTGATTCTGTAGCTAGTCTAAAATAGCATATAGAATCAGATAGAAATCAAATGAAATCTTTTAAAAACAACACTCCAATTTAATTCTTTTTTAACAAACATTGAAATCGAATTACTAGTGGATCAAGCAAATTTATCATTCAAATCAAATCAAGTCGAAAAGGATGCAATCGAAACAGGATAAGAATGCTCTATTTTTGGATAACATTAAATCGGGTCAAATAATAACCACACTGTTTCATATCCAAATGCAATTACAAGTAAATCGCATCGTATCCAAAATCGATATAGTTATAATCGAAAACAATCACAATCGATTGGTTACGGCTGCGCATAAAATTCACATTGTTTTAATCAAATATCAAACTGTTATGATTATAATCAAAACGAAATATGCATAACAGTATCCACAAACCTTGCAATAGTCTTTGGTCACTGAGTGTCATATAGTTAACCGATAGGATTAAATAGCAATCATAACTATCATTGACTCGTTGTAGTCATAGAAATAGATTGATACCATTCAATCGTGTGCAAAGATAGGTAAATTGTTTCCAATGGAACCATACTCAATGAGTAACGACCAAACAAATTTCGTTATTGATCACCACACAGTCAATAGACATGATCTTGATATAATCAACATAATTTCTAATCTAAACCGGGTAAATAACCGAAATGAATATGACTGAGTTTAATTATAGACACAAATCGTAAGACTGAATATAATCAATCCCATTCCTCAAATCAAAATCAAACGATATATTTTTTATAATCCGATAACAAAAATAGTCCAAATTGATTTGGTTAAGTATAACGGCCACTATTCATATCTATTCATAGTTCGGTTATATAATAACAAAATGATATACGAATTGGTCCGAACATAGAATATACAATCATAACAGCTAACCAATTTGCCAACTATATCACACAGGATATAACCAATTCGAAAAGAGATTTTGACTGTGTTCCAAAATTGGGATAACCTGTGTTAAAAAGATATGAACAATCTTCAATAAATAACAGAGTATCCAAAAACAATCAAATCCAATCATGATCAATCAGATCAGGACTAAATCTAATCAAAACCAATCCGAAAATCGATTAATCAAACTTATATACAACAAATGCATGCTTATTAACCAATTTCAATTCGAGGCTATACACAGAGCTGTGAGTTCATCATATAAACAGGTGATAATCATACCAGTTTGACTATTCATACTATGCCAACCTTGAGTTCACAACCGCTGTAGCAGACTCCACATTCTTAAACAAAATCGATAATGTTGTTCGCTGCTTCTTATCAGTGAGTGGCATCTTTGCCTTTTGGTTGGTAAGCCTTGCCACTTGATCTTCCAGAGCATGAATTCTAGATTGCAGCATTGGCATATCGAGGTAATACCTTTCTAACCATACGCCACACTGATCACACGGTGGAACTGCTGGTTGAGATAGAACAGGAGGGGGTTTTGACGAGTCACCAGGGATTTCACAGGGAAATTTGATGACCAGATAATTTGGATCATTTCGCAAACAAGGTGGTAAGTTTTTCACAAAATCATATGGGGGTTTATCACACAGGCCTTCAGAATAGGGATATTCTCTTGCTAGGTAGCGTTCAATCTCTGATTTAGAATCTTCACTTACCATGATAGGGTCAGGGATGACAGGGATTTTAGGTTTGTTTCTTGCCATGCGAGATATTAATCGAGCATTCTTCTTGCATTTAGAATTGGCATTAGGTTTAGTATTGGGCTTTTTAGCCATGGGTTTAACATTTTCCACATCTGTGGTGGAAGAATTAGGTAGTTCAATAGGTGGCTCGGGTAGGGGTTTGGGTAGCAGAGCACTGTAAGGGATAGGGGGTAATAAATTGCTCTCACTCACCACAGGTTTATCAACCTATGGTGGGCTTGAGTCATAAAACTTATTGTGTTTAAGAAAATCCTCCCAACAGTCCTGACATAATCCCAAATGACAAACCACAAGCATTTGATTAACCCGAAATGAAAAAGAATGGTATCGGACTGGTTCCGCTTGAACCTTTTAGACATTTTAAACAAACTCCTATGCAGATAGAAAGGCATGCTAAGCTCATAGCCCATGAAAACCATCAGTAGCCGAAGGTGGTACAAGAAAACGAAACCATACCTGCCCTCGCAAGTAATGAACTGCTTGGTCACCATTAGCAAGTCATGCCAACGTTGCTTTAGCATATTTGCAGGAAAACCCTTGTCACAGGAGCTCACTCTTCATGACTGGAAGAGCAATGTCCACGAGACATCTTCCACTTTACAATTTTTTGACCACTTCTGTCCAACAACAGGAAGACCAGTACCCAAACTAAGAAATTGCTCATCAATTTCCAACTGCACATCCTCAACCTTGGCTCGACAGCCATCGAAGGATAATGCAAATTTCCGAGCCACCCCAGGGTTAAAGCCATCAAACTTTCATATGAACGGGAGCCATCCGAATTCTTCCAGGTCATTGTAAGCACCATCAAACATTAACAGTTATTGGCTACCATTGGGCTCAACCCTTACGACCGGATCCATGGTGCGGGTGCATGGTAGGGTTTGGTTTGAACATAACAAAATGCAGGAGCAAAAATCGATAGGTCTTAACAGCTGCAAGCGCTCAAAGGGGAATGAATCAGTGTAATGCATGCGAAGGTGGTGGGATTATCTCCACCATGTAGTGTATTAATGGCACACTACAGTGTTGCTCAATCAATAATAATAATGTTTAAAACATATTAATCGGCCAACCCGAATCGGTGAATAACCATATCAACGTGCCACTGATCAAATGTAAAACCCAAAACCATATGTTATATTAATGTGCCAAGTTTATAGTTCAAACCAACATGAAATCCAAAAGTTTCACCAACGCGCCAAGTGTAAAACATTTCCATGACATCAAACTCACCTTGGACCCATGCGCTTGTTGCATAGTCCAAGTTTATAAAACATTGCAACAAGAGATTTTACAAAATCTATAATTTGAGAGTTCATAATAATAGGATCATATCATAAAGAAAACTTTAATTCACCATCACCTCTATATAATCAAGTATAATTCATCAATCAACAAACTCAATGGCTTATCAATTAAATAAAAATCAAGTTGCACAATGATAAACAAGTGGACATAGTTCGAAAAATAAACCAATAGGTAAGTACCAATCAGCATACCAATGAGAAGATCATAACAGCCCAACTAACAATGGAGGAGTTTCAACCGCTTTTAGTCGTGAAAACTAAATCGAAACCAATTTGCAAATGTCGCATGAAATAAAAATGTCTTCTGTATGCAAAATGTGACAGAAATTTGAAGTTCAAGAGACATAGGTGTAGGCAGCTTTAAGGGCAATTGAAAAAATATAATTGGCTGCCAACAATGGCGACACACTGGGAGAAGCAGTTATCTCTTTTGAAAGAAAAAAATTCAGATTAGAACAACACAGAAAAATTCAACTCAAAAACAACCATCAGAAAATCGGGCAAACATCATCATTTACTATCTTTTCCAGCGATGTTTTAAAAGACGAAAACCAATAACAGTCTTAAGACTAGCAAGTCACGATATTAATGATAAAATCTTCAATACTATTGGCATGGCCACTGCTGCTAGCAGGCGTCCATAGCCTCGACAGGGTTGCCATTTAACCCACTCAGATGTCTATATCCTGTCAAGAAGTTCTTAGATCAGAATAAAGGACTTAAAAGAGGTTTCTTATAATTTTTACAGATTTTCATTTACCCGACATTGCTTCACTGCCAGCAGGCCTATTCAGTACCCTGGCAAGGTTATCTTGGCGCCATTCTTGCATTTACCCGCTGCCAGCGGACCTGTTCAGTATCCCAGCGGGTTTACAAACACTTCCCACACCTCTTATTAGCATTTTTGTTTTGTTTTTCTTTTGTATATAGCTGAGCGGGGTGACGCTGAAAACTCTTGATATTTTTTCATATTTTTTCAGACCTCATCAGAATTTTTGACACTATCCTTTATTCAGCTCAAGAAACGTTTAATTTCTAAAACAACTTGCTATGACAGGGAGATATCCTTTTCTGAGTCATTCCTTTACGGAAAAGGGACAGCGTAAAAAGATAATAGATGATCATGACAAACTTTGCTCAGAGATCGAAATCAATAAACTTCTTTCAAACAACAAAATTTTCCAACATAAACATCATTTTTTAGAAATATATCACTGATGTTCGTACAATCTTTCAGAAGTTATTTCAGCGAAGAAATTTTCCCATGATCTGAATCTGGATTGCTTAGTACACAGGCATGCATATCTTTTAGAAAACACCAACAAAATAATCAATCCAAATCAAAATCAAAGTAGGAAAAAAAACAAAAGGATGTAAACAAAGAAATATTTACATAATATGCAAGGGTAGTAATCAAGCAAAGTATCTTTTTAGGGCTTGGCCATTCACCGGATAGGTGTCAAGCTGCCCTTCAAGATTTTGCAATCGAAAGGAACTAGGACCCAACTTTTCAGCAGTAAAAAATGGCCCAAGCCACAAATTTTGAAACTTGGTATGTTCACCCTTCCCTTCGTGTGGTTTGTCCCACTTTAAGACGAGATCACCTACTTCAAAATTCCTATCAGAAGCAGAGTTAGAATCGAGCCAGCTTTTAATCAGTTGTTGATGTTGGTCTAGTTTACGCTTATCTTGGGTTAATACTTCTTCTAACTTCATCAAAGCATTAAAACGGCTTTCTATAGGGGGACAATCTTCTTCTTGAACCTTTTGTGACAATTGAAGTGAGGGAAGAAGAATGTGAGGTGGGAGAATGGATTCTTTTCCATAAACAAGAAAAAAGGGGAGTTACCTATAGCAGCTTTGGGTGTTACCCTATCATCCCATAGCGCATTCAGCGGTGCGTTGTGCCAGTTCTTGTGATTTTCAGCCATGGTTCTCTTGATAATCTTGATCAAGTTCTTGTTTGTTGATTCTGGTAATTCGTTACCCTGGGGTTAATAACTAGCAGAATACTTCAGCTTTATTCCCTTTTCTAAGGCGAACTCACTCATCTCAAGAGAAGAAAAGTATGAAGTGTTATCAAAGACTAGACAATCAGGGATGCCAAAATAGGTGATGATATTCGAGTTTAGAAAAGCGATCACCTGACTTGTGTTAACAGTTCTTAGCACGGCGGATTCAGAACATCGAGTAAAGTAATCAGTAGTTGTCACAATATATTTGTGTTGTTGTGAGGATGGAGGGTTAATAGGACCAATGATATCAAGGCCCCATTGCTGGAAAGGAGAATCGACTGAAATGGGTTGCAAAGGGAAGGCTGGTTTTTGCAATCGCCCCGACGCTTTCTGACAAATGATACATTTACGACATAAGGCATGGGCGTCCCTAAAAAGCGTGGGCCAGTAATAATCGGCTCTTAAAACCTTATGAGCAGTGCTATCGCCACCGAAGTGACCACCAGCTTCTCCTGCATGCAACTCAAGCAAGACTCTTTCTGCTTCGTCCTTTTCAAGACAACACATCAGTACGCCGTCAAAATTTTGGCGAAACAATATAGCATTAACTAGATGAAAGGAGGCAGACCTTAGTCTAAACGCTCTTCTTTTGGTAGGGTCAAGGTGACGGGGTGCTGATCCATGTTGAAGACAGTGTCTAATATCGTCGTACCAAGGACTTACGAGGCTTTGTGTGCAACAAATCAAATTCTGATCGTGTTGTTCTAGGTCTAACGCATCGCTATCTTCTTGCTGTTTGGTTTTTGAATCAACAGCTAACTTACACAATCCTTGGCCTCTCACAATATGTGTTGGGGTGATATCTAAGTCATACTCTTGCAAAGAGGTGACCCAATTGGCTCTTTTCTCTCCTAACTCCTTTTTCACTAACAAGTTCCTAATGGCAGGGTAGGGGACAATGACCTTCGTCCTTGACTTCAGAAGATATGACTAGAAATGCTTGACTGCCTTGAAGACAGCATAGGCTTTCCGATCGACCACTGGGTAGTTAAGTTCAACACCTTTGAAAGAAGAGCTCATAAAGGCGATAGGTACTTCGTTGTTTTCGGAATTCTTCTGAGTTAGGACCATGGCATAGCAACGATCAGAGGCAAAAGTATAGAGTGTAAAGTCTTGAGAGAAATCAGGGCTCATGAGATATGGAGCGTCTATTATGGCCTTCTTTATATCGTTAAAAGCTGGGTTTTCTGTGGGTCCCCAGTGATATTGGGTGTCTTTCTTAATCAGGTTCTGGAAAGGCCTAACCATTTCGGAGAAACTGGGGACGAATCTTCTCACGAAATTAATCTGGCCTAGGAAAGACTGCATGGATTTTTTGGAGGTAGGTGGAGGAAGTTTAGCAATGACTTGGGTCCTCTCGAGGTCAATGATCATTCCATCACTAGACACAATGAATCCTAGTAATTTACCCTGTTCAACTACAAAGATGGACTTCTTGGGATTCAAGGAGATTCTGTATTTACGACATCGTAGCAGAATGGCTCGTAAGTGAGTTATATGATCGTATTTGTTTTTGGAATAAACAACCACATCATCTAAGTAGACTACTACGGAGTGATTGATTAAGCCTCTAAAAGCAATGTCCATTGCTCTTTGAAAGGTAGCACCGGCATTAATCAATCCAAAAGGCATTTTGCGATAAGCATAAGTGCCCCACAGGGTACGGAAGGTAGTTTTTAATTGGTCTGACGGAGACATCAAGACTTGGTTATATCCATAGAAACCATATAGTAAGGATAGCCTCTCGGAACCAGATACTTGTTGAAGAATCCGTTCCATGGGAGGGACAGGATAATTATCTTTATCAGACGCTTTGTTGAGGTTTCGAAAATCGACACAAAGTTGAATTTCCCCGTTCTTCTTCCACACTGGGACAAGGTTGGATACCCATTGAGTGTGTCTAACAGGAAAAATTATTTTAGCACTTAGGATTTTATTCAATTCTTTTTGTACGGTCGGTTCTAGTTTAGGATGTATTTTAATCAGTTTATGTTGGAAGGGTAAAGTTTGGGGCTTCATCGGGATGACATGTTGTGTAATGTTAGGATAGAATGTCTTAAGATCTTCGTAAGTCCATGCAAATACATCCTTGAATTCTTTGAATAATTTAACAAAAGCAGCTTTTTCTTGTCTAGAACATCCCAAACCTAATTTGATACACTGAGGATTTTCACTAGTCCCTAAATTGACTTTTTCATAAGATAATGAGGAACTGTTGGTTTTTCAATTGACCTTCTTTTTAAATTTATCTTCAAAATCATAAAACTTTTCTAGTCTAACAACAGATTTGGGTATAAGATTTACCATGTCCGATAGAGCTTTAGGATATTTCGGATTAGGTATTACCGTGAAGTTGTGCAAATTGTCGTCATGTGTTTGTTCATCTATCACAACACCTTGTAAGGTTTCTTTCATGTGCAGAAAGTTAATGATTTGTTGATCATCATCAAATACTCTCCAGTTTGTGATATTTTCAGGAACAGATGGTCGAAACAATAGCTCCACGGAGAATGCATTTTGGGATAGGCCTTCTGCAGGAAGAAGTTTAGAAGCAACATTAGCGAGTAGATTTGCTTCAACATTATTTAATCTAGGGATGGAATTTATATTAAAAGAAAAAAATTTGTTTATCAAACTCCATACCTCAGACTGGTAACATTTGAGATGCGGGGAAAGACAATGTATAGAATTTCTCACCTGCCTGACCACTATCTCAGAGTCGCCGAATACAACTAAATTTTGAATGTGCATGTCCAAGGCTTTTCTGAGACCTTGCAGTAAAGCCTCATATTCTGCAATATTGTTAGTACATTAAAATTCTAGCCTACAAGCCAATAATGTTTGGTTACCTGCCGGATCTATAATGATGCAGCCTGCACCAGCTCCTTCTTTAGACTTGGAACCGTCAAAATATAGAGACCAAATTTGATTTCCATCGGGTTCACCAGATTGTTGGATAGAAGTTGTTGGTTGCGTACATGTTAGGATCTCGGACTGCTGTCGCGGATTGTTGATAAGTGAGACTTCAGCCATGAAATTTCCGAAGTAGGTGTCCATCCCTTGGACTTCAGGTGAATCAAACGGAGGTGTATATGGTTCATTTGGGTCATTCAAGTCTGTTACCGTGAACTTGAGGCAACGCTCACGATTCACTCAGATCTTGTTGGGATTACCGTTTTCTCGAAGCCATAAGTGAGACCAGTCTGTTGCGAAGTAACCATGTAGCTGCTCCGACCAGTCCCTACTCAAAAATAGACCATACACTTCTGGAATATCTACCACAATTATATCAATAACCTGATGAAATTTTGGATTAGACGATAATCTAATCAATACATTTTTTAGTTCGCCTATAACTTTAACATCTCTTCGATCAAGTTGTATGATTTTCAAAGAAGATGGTTCTACTTTGGCGTTAATCTTCTGGCAGACTGACCAAGGCATCACATTTGACGATGCTCCTGAGTCGACCATACAATTATGCACATTTTTGTTGAAGATTTCGAAAGTTAAAAGAAAAGGAGGTACATTCTTGCGAGTACTTAGAGTTGTAGCTTGTGGTTTCTTACTCGCATTTTCTAATTCTACTTTATCTACATTACTTGCGTTATTTACATTATTTACATTATTCACAGGAGTTGCAGAAAGGCTTCCTTTATCTTGAGGATCAGGATTTTTTTTAGTGGAAGTCTTCTGCGGCATTTTTCTTTGCACAACCTTGTTACCATTAGAATTACCATTCTTTCCATTGTCTGAAATATTTTGCAACATCTTCTGTAACAAAGATGGAAATTTCAACAAGTCATAAATAGAAATGTTAAATTTTTTAAGATCTTCAACAACATCATAATCTAATTTAGGGATAGCATTACTCTGTTTAATTTCTACTGATTTAGATGGCTTTGGAAGTGAAGTTGTAGTGTTCTGGGCATGAGGTTTGTTTGTTGTCTTGCTCCTAGTGTTGTAAGGGTGAACAGTCTCGAAGTTAGCTTGGAAGATACTATCCGAGAGGTGTCCAAAGATGTTCGGAGAAGACTCTTCTTCTTGAGTTGTTTCCTGCTCAATTTCCTCTTGAGGAATATAAGGAGGGATCAAGTCATCCTAGGCTCCTAGAATTGTCTAGAGAGCACATTGCAAACTTTCTAGGTTTAAGCCTTCAGGATTTGAGTTAGGCCGGTTTGTTTGAAAAGGCTTTCGGAAAGGAGGTTTATAGAGTCCTTTACTCGAAGAGGCTTCTTCAGTTGACCTTTTTAAATCTATAACTTGATTAGACAATTTTTGTACAACTTTGGTTAAATTTTCCAAATCAGAGTTTTCGGGTTGTGTTTTGTTTTGTGTAGGTCTGGTGAGAATTTCAATCTTCTTTTTCGAAGAAGAAACAGTCTCAGCTTCGTTGCTAGAAGAGTCCTTTAGACTGAGTATATCTTTTTCAATCTGAGTAGCCTCTTCAAAGGCTTCGGACAACGTGGCCTTTTTAGATCTTTTCACCCAAATAGTTATACTTTGATGTAGAGCTTTAGTATAGTAAGCTATTACAAGGCTCTCAGCAGGCATAGAGTCTGCAGAGATTCTATTTTTAAGGGTTAAGAATCTTTGATTAAAATCTTTAACTTTTTCTTTTGAGTTCATTTTTAAACTTGAAAGATCCATGACTAAGATTTCTGGAGGTTTTCCATCTCCGAATTTTTCCAAAAAGCATGACTCAAACTTTTCCCAAGACACTATGGTATGGGGCTGTTGGGAAAAATACCAAGTTGATGCATTACCCTCAAAGGTGTAAGTGAACAACCTACAGACAACATCTTCATGTTCAACATTACAGAGTCTAATGGCTAACATAAATTTTTTGATATGGTCTTCAACTATCTATTTTGAATCAGGATCAAACTTAGGAAGCCATTTCTCTGGGTGCTTAGGTAAAGGGTGTTGGGATCCAGGTACAACTATAGCATCCTGGTCAAACCAGGGTCTAGCAGGTTTGTTCTGATTTTCCATTGGGGGATTAGGTGTGGAAGGCTGAGAAGGTGGTTTGCCTTCATCAGAAGAGGAAGGAGATGAAGGAGGTGGTGAAGGAGGTATCCCAGATCCTCCTACAACAGGATTTGTGTTTGGATCTGTAGGATTCACAGTGATCTCTATGTCACCTAACTGTTCTCTGACATCAGAGAAGTCTAAAGGTTGACCCCATAGGCGGTTTGGTCGCCTAAGACTTGCTAAGGCACTATGTGTTCTGATAAGAGATTGACGAACGATCTCTTGAGGATCACCACCTATAGGATTAGGGGTTATTGGCTCAACTGTGATCTGTGGATCCTCGGTTGAAGTAGTTGTTGTTTGAGGGGGGATATTATCTTGTGAACGGCTTCTAGTCACTATGGGTGTGCGATTATGTGGGGGAGGAGTCTTGCGACCTCCTTGTGCCATTAATTATGTTCAGGCCCTCCTTCTAGCGCCATTTTTTGACGGACGAAATTGACCGTCCGTCAACTGGGAGAGTGGAACCGGTCCGGGCTTGTCTAAATAACCCAAGCCGTTTGGAATGGACCACCCTGACGAGTTTAACGGCTCCGTTGGCCGCTCTAACGTATTTTAAGAAAACCAAAGAGAGAATTGATCTGAGCTAAGTAATCTAAACAAAACAAATAAAACAAACTAAACTAAATGAAAGAAACTAAACTAACTAAAACTAACTAATACACTAATCTAATTAAAACAAACTACTAAATTAAGCTAAAACTAAATGTAAACAACTCTAACTATTATATACAATCTACTAATTACTATTATAATGACTCAAATAAACTATCTAATTATGAGTTGTCCTATTACTTATTCACAAATATACATTATAAACAACCTACAGATTTAATTAAAACCTGCAAAACTCATGTGTTTTCTTCCCTAAGACAGTCGGGAATCTCTTTTTGATTTTTATATTTTATGAAAAAGAAATAAACATTACTGAAATTAAACAATCTAATATATTTACTGAAATTAAACAATCTAATATAAATCTACTTACGATTATATATGAATTAAACTACTTAATGAAAATAGTAAACAACAAACTAATTGACCTGGAAACGCTCCAAGTCTGCCCTGTGTATGATAACTTCTAAGCTGGTCAGAGGAAGAAATTCGCACCGGTTAGTCCATAAGATTCTCTAAAACGATAGGTTGTGCTGCTTCTTGAAGTGTTTTACAGGACAAACAAGACATAAAAGAAAATCATAACAATCTTATGATTATAAATTCCTGCAATAAGGGAAACCTGTTATGCAACGACTTATATATAACAATTCAATTCATGAAGAAGATAAACCTGTCATTCACAAACTGAATTAACAATTGTTATGTCTTTTATCTATTTGGAAGAGACAAAATATGGATAACATTGATCGAAATTATATCATTTGCATATGATTTAGATAGCTAAAGTAGTCATAAACCATAAACAAAGTGATATACAAAACATGAAACAAAAAGTTGATATATTGAGAAGCTAAAGCTATGACAAAACATCAATTCTGCTCCAGTCTGTATTAGAGCTCCATATCCTTGTTCTCCCACGAATGAGGATGATGATTATTACAAAAATCATAAGTATATATAGGTTTCTCCACAAGGTAAAACTTCCTTGTGGATAATATCAAAATGTATTAAATAATCTGGGAAAAATCCCCAAAATCTTCTAAACTAGGAAATGAAATGCAAGTGAAATCTTGGAAACATCTCCTAACTATTCATAAACTCAATTTCAATTTCAAATTTACCTGCAATAGGACACAAATATCCAATTAAAAAGATATTTCAGTAACAAAACAATAAAAAATTGATCCTACAGACTTAGCTACATAATCATCTGATTCTGTAGCTAGTCTAAAATAGCATATAGAATCAGATAGAAATCAAATGAGATCTTTTAAAAACAACAATCCAATTTAATTCTTTTTTAACAAACATTGAAATCGAATTACTAGTGGATGAAGCAAATTTATCATTCAAATCAAATCAAGTCGAAAAGGATGCAATCGAAACAGGATAAGAATGCTTTGTTTTTGGATAGCATTAAATCGGGTCAAATAATAACCACATTGTTTCATATCCAAATGCAATTACAAGTAAGTCGCATCGTATCCAATATCGATATAGTTATAATCGAAAACAATCACAATCCATTGGTTACGGCTGTGCATAAAATTCACATTGTTTTAATCAAATATCAAATTGTTATGATTATAATCAAAACGAAATATGCATAATAGTATCCATAAACCTTGCAATAGTCTTTGGTCGCTGAGTGTCATACAGTTAACTGATAGTATTAAACAACAATCATAACTATCATTGACTCGTTATAGTCATAGCAATAGATTGATACCATTGAATCGTGTGCAAAGATAGGTAAACTGTTTCCAATGGAACCATACTCAATGAGTAACGACCAAACGAATTTCGTTATTGATCACCACACAGTCAATAGACAGGATCTTGATATAATCAACAAAATTTCTAATATAAACCGGGTAAATAACCGAAATGAATATGACCGAGTTTAATTATAGACACAAATCATAGAACTGAATATAATCAATCCCATTCCTCAAATCAAAATCAAACGATATATTTGTTATAATCTGATAACAAAAACAGTCCAAATTGATTTGGTTAAGTATAACGGCCACTATTCATATCTATTCATAATTCGGTTATATAATAACAAAATGATATACGAATTGGTCCGAACATAGAATATACAATCATAACAGCTAACCAATTTGCCAACTATATCACACAGGATATAACCAATTCGAAAAGAGATATTGACTGTGTTCCAAAATTTGGATAACCTGTGTTAAAAAGATATCAACAATCTTCAATAAATAACAGAGTATCCAAAAACAATCAAATCCAAGCATGATCAATCAGATCAGGACTAAATCGAATCAAAACCAATCCGAAAATCGATTAATCAAACTTATATACAACAAATGCATGCTTATTAACCAATTTCAATTCGAGGCTATACACAGAGTTGTGAGTTCATCATATAAACAGGTGATAATCATACCAGTGCGACTGTTCGGACTATGCCAGCCTTGAGTTCACAACCACTGTAGCAGACTCCACATTCTTAAACAAAATCGATCCTGTTGTTCGCTGCTTCTTATCAGTGGGTGGCATATTTTCCTTCTGGCTGGTAAGCCTTGCCACTTGATCTTCCAAAGCATGAATTCTGGATTGCAGCATTGGCATATCGAGGTAATACCTTTCTAACCATACGCCACATTGATCACACGATGGAACTGCTGGTTGAGATAGAATAGGAGGGGGTTTTGACGAGTCACCAGGGATTTCACAGGGCAATTTGATGACGGGATAATTTGGATCATTTCGCAAACAAGGTGGTAAGTTTTTCACAAAATCATATGCGGGTTTATCACACAGGTCTTCAGAATAGGGATATTCCATCGCTAGGTAGTGTTCAATCTCTGAGTCAGAATCTTCACTTACCATGATAGGGTCAGGGCTGACAGGGATTTTAGGTTTGTTTCTTGCCATGCGAGATATTAATCGAGCATTCTTCTTGCCTTTAGAATTGGTGTTAGGTTTAGTCTTGGGCTTTTTAGCCATGGGTTTAACATTTTCCACATTTGTGGTGGCAGAATTGGGTAGTTCAATAGGTGGCTCGGGTAGGGGTTTGGGTAGTAGAGCATTGTAAGGGATAGGGGGTACTAACTTGCTCTCACTCACCATAGGTTTATCAACCTGTGGTGGGCTTTAGTAATCAAACTTATTGTGTTTAAGAAAATCCTCCCAACAGTCCCGACATAATCCCAAATGACAAACCACAAGCATTTTGATTAACCCGAAATGAAAAAGACTGGTATCAGACTGGTTTTGCTTGAACCTTTTATACATTTTAAACAAACTCCTATGCATATAGAAAGGCATGTTAATATCATAGCCCATGAAAACCATCAATAGTCGAAGGTGGTACAAGAACACAAAACCATACCTACCCTCGCAAGTAATGAACTGCTTGGTCACCATCAGCAGGTCGTGCCAATGCTTCTTTAGCATATTTGCAAGCAAAACCTTGTCACAGGAGCTCACTCTTCGTGACTGGAAGAGTAATATCCACGGGACATATTCCACTTTACAATTTTTCGACCACTTCTGTCCAACAGCAGGAAGACCGGTAGCCAAACTAAGAAATTTCTCATCAATTTCCAACTGCACATCCTCAACCTTGGCTCGGCAGCCATCGAAGGTTAACGCAAATTACGGAGCCACCCCAGGGTTAAAGCCATCGAACTTTCATATGAACGGAAGCCATCCAAATTCTTCCAGGTCACTGTAAGCACCATCAAACGTTAACAGTGCTTGGCTACCATTGGGCTCAGCCTTTACGACCGGAGCCATGGTGCGGGTGCATGGTAGGGTTTGGTTTGAACATAACAAAATGCAGGAGAAAAAATTGATAGGTCTTAATAGTTGCAAGGGCTCAAAGGGGAATGAATCGGTGTAATGCGTGCAAAGGTGGTGGGCTTATCTCCGCCATGCAGTGTATTAATGGCACAGTACAATGTTGTTCAATCAATAATAATAACATTTAAAACATATTAATCGGCCAACCGGAATCGGTGAATAACCATATCAACGTGCCACTGATCAAATGTAAAACCCAAAACCATATGTTATATTAACATGCCAAGTGTATAGTTCAAACCAACATGAAATACAAAAGTTTCACCAACGCGCCAAGTGTAAAACATTCCCATGACATCAAACTCACCCTTGACCCATGCGCTTGTTGCATAGTCCAAGTTTATAAAACATTGCAACAAGAGATTTTACAAAATCTATAAGTCGAGAAATCATAATAATAGGATCATATCATAAAGAAAACTTTAATTCACCATGACCTCTATATAATCAAGTATAATTCATCAATCAACAAACTCAATGGCTTATCAATTAAATAAAAATCAAGTTGCGCAATGATAAACAAGTGGACATAGTTCGAAAAATAAACCAATAGGTAATTACCAAACAGCATACCAATGAGAATATCATAACATCCCAACTAACGATGGAGGATTTTTCATGCTTTTAGTCGTAAAAACTAAATCGAAACCAATTTGCAAATGTCGCATGAAATAAAAATGTCTTCTGTATGCAAAATGCGACAGAAATTTGAAGTTCAAGAGACATAGGTGTAGGCAGCTTTAAGGGCAATTGAAAAATTATAATTGGCTGCCAACAATGGAGACACACTGGGAGAAGCAGTTATCTCTGTTGAAAGAAACAAATTCAGATTAGAACAACACAGAAAAATTCAACTCAAAAACAACCATCAGAAAATCGGACAAACATCATCATTTACTATCTTTTCCAGCGATGTTTTAAAAGATGAAAACCAATAACAGTCTTAAGACTAGCAAGTCACGATATTAATGATAAAATCTTCAATACTGTTGGCATGGCCACTGCTGCCAGTAGGCGTCCATAGCCTCGACAGGGTTTCCATTTAACCCACTCGGACGTTTATATCCTGTCAAGAAGTTCTTAGATCAGAATAAAGGACTTAAAAGAGGTTTCTTATAATTTTTATAGATTTTCATTTACCCAACATTGCTTCGCTGCCAGCATGCCTGTTCAGTACCCCGACGAAGTTATCTTGGCACCATGATTGCATTTACCCACTGCCAGTAGACCTGTTCAGTATCCCGGCGGGTTTACAAACACTTCTCACAGCTCTTATTAGAATTTTTGTTTTGTTTTTCTTTTGTATATAGCTGAGTGGGGTGACGCTGAAAAATATTGATATTTTTTCATATTTTTTCAGACCTCATCAGAATTTTTGACACTGTCCTTTATTCAGCTCAAGAAATGTTTTATTTCTAAAATAATGTGCTATGACAGGGAGATATCCTTTTCTGAGTCATTCCTTTACGGAAAAGGGACAGCGTAAAAAGATAATATATGATCATGACAAACTTTGCTCAGAGATCGAAATCAGTAAACTTCTTTCAAACAACAAAATTTTCCAACATAAACATCATTTTTTAGAAATATATCACTGATGTTCGTACAATCTTTCAGAAGTTATTTCAACGAAGAAATTTTCCCATGATCTGAATCTCGATTGCTTAGTACACAGGAATGCATATCTTTCAGAAAACACCAACAAAATAATCAATCCAAATCAAAATCAAAGCAGGAGAAAAAACAAAAGGATGTAAACAAAGAAATATTTACATAATATACAAGGGTAGTAATCAAGAAAAGTATCTTTTCAGGGCTTGGCCATTCACTGGATAGGTGTCAAGTTGTCCTTCAAGATTCTGCAATCGAAAGGAACTAGGACCCAACTTTTCAGCAATCAAAAATGGCCCAAGCCACAAATTTTGAAACTTGGTATATTCACCCTTCCCTTCGTGTGGTTTGTCCCACTTTAAGACGAGATCGCCTACTTCAAAATTCCTATCAGAAGCAGAGTTAGAATCGAACCAACTTTTAATCAGTTGTTGATGTTGGTCTAGTTTACTCTTAGCTTGGGTTCTTACTTCTTCTAACTTCATCAAAGCATTAATACGACTTTCTAAAGGGGGACAATCTTCTTCTTGAACCTTTTCTGACAATTGATGCGACGAACGAAGAATGTGAGGTGGAAGAATGGCTTCTCTGCCATAAACAAGAAAAAAGGGGGAGTTACCTATAGAAGCTTTGCGTGTTACCCTATCAGCCCATAGCGCATTCAGTGGTGCGTTGTGCCAGTTATTGTGATTTTCAGCCACGGTTCTCTTGATAATCTTGATCAAGTTCTTGTTTGTTGATTCTGCTAAGCTGTTACCCTGGGGGTAATAACTAGCAGAATACTTCAGCTTTATTCCCTTTTCTAAGGAGAACCCACTCATATCAAGAGAAGAAAAGTATGAAGCATTATCAAAGACTAGACAATCAAGGATGCCAAAACGGGTGATGATATTCGAGTTTAGAAAACCGATCACCTGACTTGTGTTAACAGTTCTTAGAGCAGTGGATTCAGACCATCGAGTAAAGTAATCCGTAGTTGTCACAATATATTTTTGTTGTTGTGAGGATGGAGGGTTACAAGGACCAATGATATCAAGGCCCCATTGCTGGAAAGGAGAATCGACTGAAACGGGTTGCAAAGGGAAGGTTGGTTTTTGCAATCGCCCTGACTCTTTCTGAGAAATGATACATTTACGACATAAGGCATGGGCGTCCCTAAAAAGCGTGGGCTAGTAACAACCAGATCTTAAAACGTTATGAGCAGTGGTATCGCCACCGAAGTGACCACCAGCTTCTCCTGCATGCAACTCAAGCAAGACTCTTTCTGCTTCGTCCTTTTCAAGACAACACATCAGTACGCCGTCAAAATTATGGCGAAACAGTATACCATTAACTAGATGAAAGGAGGCAAACCTTAGTCTCAATGCTCTTCTTTTGGTAGGGTCAAGGTGATAGGGTGTTGATCCATGTTGAAGACAGTGTCTAATATCGTCGTACCAAGGACTTACGAGTCTTTTTGCAAAAAAAATCAAATTCTGATCGTGTTGTGCTAGGTCTGACGTATCGCTATCTTCTTGCTATTTGGTTTCTGAATCAACAACCAACTTACACAATCCTTGGCCTCTCACAATCTGTGCTGGAGTGATCTCTAAGTCATACTCCTGCAAAGAGGTGACCCAGTTGGCTCTTTTCTCTCCTAACTCCTTTTGCACTAACAAGTTCCTAATGGCAGGGTAGGGGACACTGACCTTCTTCCTTGACTTCAGAAGATATGACCAGAAATGCTTGACTGCCTTGAAGACAGCGTAGGCTTGCCGATCGACTACTGGGTACTTAAGTTCATCACCTTTGAAAGCAGAGCTCATAAAGGTGATAGGTACTTCTTTGTTTTCGGAATTCTTCTGAGTTAGGACCGCGACATAGGAATGATCAGAGGCAAAAGTATAGAGTGTAAAGTCTTGAGAGAAATCAGGGCTCATGAGAGACGGAGCGTCTATTATGGCCTTCTTTATATCGTTAAAAGCTTGGTTTTCTGTGGGTCCCCATTGATATTGGGTGTCTTTCTTAATCAAGTTCTGTAGAGGCCTAACCATTTCGGAGAAACTGGGGACGAATCTTCTCACGAAATTAATCTGGCCTAGGAAAGACTGCATGTATTTTTTGGAGGTAGGTGGAGGAAGTTTAGCGATGACTTGGGTCCTCTCGGGGTCAATAATCATTCCATCACTAGACATAATGACTCCTAGTAATTTACCCTATTCAACTGCAAAGATGGACTTCTTGGGGTTCAGGGAGATGTCGTATTTATGACAGCGTAGCAGAATGGCTCGTAAGAGAGTTAGATGATCATCTTTGTTTTTGGAATAAACAGTCACATCATCTAAGTAGACTACTACGGAGTGATTGATTAAGCCTCTAAAATAAATGTCCATTGCTCTCTGAAAGGTAGCACCGACATTAATCAATCCAAAAGGCATTTTGCGATAAGCATAAGTGCCCCACGGGGTACGGAAGGTAGTTCTTAATTGGTCTAATGGAGACATCAAGACATGGTTATATCCAGAGAAACCATCTAGTAAGGATAGCCTCTCGGAACCAGATACTTGTTGAAGAATCTGTTCCATGGGAGGGACAAGATAATTATCTTTATCAGATGCTTTGTTGAGGTTTCGGAAATCGACACAAAGTCGAATTTCCCCATTCTTCCTCTGTACTGGGACAAGGTCGGATACCCATTGAGTGTGTCTAACAGGAAAAATTATTTTAACACTTAGGAGTTTATTCAATTCTTTTTGTACGGTCGGTTCTAGTTTAGGATGTATTTTCCTCAGTTTCTGTTGGAAGGGTAAAGTTTGGGGCTTCATCTGGATGACATGCTGTATAATATTAGGATCGAATGTCTTAATATCTTCGTAAGTCCATGCAAAGACATCCTTGAATTCTTTGAATAATTTAACAAAAGCATCTTTTTCTTGTCTAGAACATCCCAAACCTAAGTTGATACACTGAGGATTTTCACTAGTCCCTAAATTGACTTTTTCATAAGATAATGAGGAACTGTTGGTTTTGCAATTGACCGTATTTTTAAATTTATCTTCAAAATCATCAAACTTTTCTAGTCTAACAGCAGATTTGGGTATAAGATTTACCATGTCCGATAGAGCTTCAGGATATTTTGGATTAGGTATTACCGTGAAGTCTTGCAAATTGTCGTCATGTGTTTGTTCATCTATCACAGTGCCTTGGAAGGTTTATTTCATGTGCAAAAAGTTAATGATTTGTTGATCATCATCAAATACTCTCCATTTTGTGATATTGTTAGGAACAAATGGTCGAAACAATAGCTCCACGGAGAATGCGTTTGGGGATAGGCCTTCTGCAGGAAGAATTTTAGAAGCAACATTAGCGAGTATATCTGCTTCATCATTATTTAATCTAGGGATGGAATTTATATTAAAAGCAACAAATTTGTTTATCAAACTCCAAACCTCAGACTGGTAACATTTGAGATGCGGGGAAAGACAATGTATAGAATTTCTCACCTGCCTGACCACTATCTCAGAGTCGTCGAATACAACTAAATTTTGAATGTGCATGTCCAAGGCTTTTCTGAGACCTTGCAGTAAATTCTCATATTTTGCAATATTGTTAGTACATTAAAATTCTAGCCTACAAGCCAATAATGTTTTGTTACCTGCCGGATCTATAATGATGCAGCCTGCACCAGCTCCTTCTTTAGACTTGGAACCGTCAAAATATAGAGACCAAATTTGATTTCCATCGGGTTCACCAGATTGTTGGATAGAAGTTGTTGGTTGCGTACATGTTAGGATCTCGGACTGCTGTCGCGGATTGTTGATAGGTGAGACTTCAGCCATGAAATTTCCGAAGTAGGTGTCCATCCCTTGGACTTCAGGTGAATCAACCGGAGGTGTATATGGTTCATTTGGGTCATTCAAGTCTGTTACCGTGAACTTGAGGCAACGCTCACGATTTACTCTGATCTTTTTGGGATTACCGTTTTCTCGAAGCCATAAGTGAGACCAGTCCATTGCGAAGTAACCATGTAGCTGCTCCGACCAGTCCCTGCTCAAAAACAGATCATACACTTCTGGAATATCTACCACAATTATATCAATAACCTGATGAACTTTTGGATTAGACGATAATCTAATCAATACATTTTTTAGTTCGCCTATAACTTTAACATCTGTTCGATCAAGTTGTATTATTTTCAAAGAAGATGGTTCTACTTTGGCGTTAATCTTCTGGCAGACTGACCAAGGCATCACATTTGACGATGCTCCTGAGTCGACCATACAATTATGCACATTTCTGTTGAAGATTTCGAAAGTTAAAAGAAAAGGAGGTACATTCTTGCGAGTACTTAGAGTTGTAGCTTGTGGTTTCTTACTCGCATTTTCTAATTCTACTTTATCTACATTACTTGCGTTATTTACATTATTCACAGGAGTTGCAGAAAGTCTTCCTTTATCTTGAGGATCAGGATTGTTTTTAGTGGAAGTCTTCTGTGACATTTTGCTTTGCACAACCTTGTTACCATTAGAATTACCATTCTTGCCATTGTCTGAAATATTTTGCAACATCTTCTGTAACAAAGATGGAAATTTCAACAACTCATAAATAGAAATGTTAACCCGTAATTTGTTAAGATCTTCAACAACATCATAATCTAATTTAGGGCTATCATAACTCTGTTTAATTTCTACTAATTTAGATGGCTTTGGAAGTGAAGTTGTAGTGTTCTCGGCAGGAGGTTTGTTTGTTGTCTTGCTCCTAGTGTTGTAAGGGTGAACAGTCTTGAAGTTAGCTTGGAATATACTATCCAAGAGGTGTCCAAAGATGTTTATAGAAGACTCTTCTTCTTGAGTTGTTTCCTGCTCGATTTCCTCTTGAGGAATATCAGGAGGGACCAAGTCATCCAAGGCTCCTAGAATTGTCTGGAGAGCACATTGAAAACTTTCTAGGTTTAAGCCTTCAGGATTTGAGTTAGGCTGGTTTGTTTGAAAAGGATTTTGGAAAGGAGGTTTATAGGGTCCTTTACTCGAAGAGGCTTTTTCAGTTGACCATTTTAAATCTATAACTTGATTAGATAATTTTTGTACAACTTTGGTTAAATTTTCCAAATCAGAGTTTTCGGGTTGTGTTTTGTTTTTTGTAGTTCTGGTGAGAATTTCAATCTTCTTTTTGGAAGAAGAAACAGTCTTGGCTTCATTGCTAGAAGATTCCTTTAGACTGAGTATATCTTTTTCAATCTGAGTAGCCTCTTCAAAGGCTTCGGACAACGTGGCCTTTTTAGATATTTTCACCCAAATAACTATACTTTCATGTAGAGCTTTAGTATAGTAAGCTATTACAAGGCTCTCAGCAGGCATAGAGTCTGCAGGGATTCTATTTTTAAGGGTTAAAAATATTTGATTAAAATCTTTAACTTTTTCTTTTGAGTTCATTTTTAAACTTGAAAGATCCATGACTAAGATTTCCGGAGGTTTGCCATCTCTGAATTTTTCCAAAAAGCATGACTCAAACTTTTCCCAAGACACTATGGTATGGGGCTATTGGGCAAAGTACCAAGTGGACGCATTACCCTCAAAGGTGTAAGGGAAAAACCTACAGACAACATCTTCATGTTCAACATTACGGAGTCTGATGGCTAACATAAATTTTTTGATATGGTCTGAAGCTATCTATTTTGAATCAGGATCAAACTTAGGAAGAGATTTCTCTGGGTTCTTAGGTAAAGGGTGTTGGGCTCCAGGTACAACTACATCATCCTGGTCCAACTAGGGTCTAGCAGGGTTGTTCTGATTTTCCATTGGGGAATTAGGTGTGGAAGGTTGAGAAGGTGGTTTTCCTTCGTCATAAGAGGAATCTCCTCCAAAAGATTAAGGAGATGAAGGAGGTGGTGAAGGAGGTGGTGAAGGAGGTATCCCAGATCCTCCCGCAGTAGGATTTGTGTTTGGATCTGTAGGATTCACAGTGAGGTCTATGTCACCTAACTGTTCTCTGATATCAGAGAAGTCTAAAGGTTGACCCCACGGGCGGTTTGGTCGCCTAAGACTTGATAAGGCACTATGTGTTCTGATAAGAGATTGACGAACGATCTCTTGAGGATCACCACCTGTAGGATTAGGGGTTGTTGGCTCAACTGTGATCTGTAGATCCTTGGTTGAAGTAGTTGTTGTTTGAGGGGGGATATTATCTTGTGAACGACTTCTAGTCACTATGGGTGTGCGATTAGGTGGGGGAGGAGTCTTGTGACTGCCTCGTGCCATTAATTAAGTTCAGGCCCTCCTTCTAGCGCCATTTGTTGATGGTTAAAATTGACCGTCCGTCAACTGGGAGAGTGGAACCAGTTCGGGGTTGTCTAAATAACCCAAGCCATTTGGAATGGACCACCATGACGAGTTTAACGGCTCCGTTTTCCGCTCTAAGGTATTTTAAGAAAACCAAAGAGAGAATTGATCTGAGCTAAGTAATCTAAACAAAACAAATAAAACAAACTAAACTAAATGAAAGAAACTAAACTAACTAAAACTAACTAATACACTAATCTAATTAAAACAAACTACTAAATTAAGCTAAAACTAAATGTAAACTACTCTAACTATTATATACAATCTACTAATTACTATTATAATGACTCAAATCAACTATCTAATTGTCAGCTGTCATATTACTTATTCACAAATATACATTATAAACAGCCTACAGATTTAATTAAAACCTGCAAAACTCATGTGTTTTCTGCCCTAAGACAACCAGGAATCTTTTTTTGATTTTTATATTTTATGAAAAAGAAATAAACATTATTGAAATTAAACAATCTAATATATTTACTGAAATTAAACAATCTAATATAAATCTAATTACGATTATATATGAATTAAACTACTTAATGAAAACAGTAAACAACAAACTAATTGACCTGGAAACGCTCTAAGTCTGCCCTGTGTATGATAACTTCTAATATGGTCGGAGGAAGAAATTTGCACCAGTTAGTCCATAAGATTCTCGAAAACGATAGGTTGTGCTGCTTCTTGAAGTGTTTTACAGGACAAACAAGACATAAAAGAAAATCATAACAATCTTATGATTATAAATTCCGGCAATAAGGGAAACCTGTTATGCAACGACTTATATATAACAATTCAATTCATGAAGAAGATAAACCTGTCATTCACAAACTGAATTAACAATTGTTATGTCTTTTATCTATTTGGAAGAGACAAAATATGGATAACATTTATCGAAATTATATCATTTGCATATTATTTAGATAGCTAAAGTAGTCATAAACCATAAACAAAGTGATATACAAAACATGAAACAAAAAGTTGATATATTGAGAAGCTAAAGCTATGCCAAAACATCAATTCTGCTCCAATCTGTATTAGAACTCCATATCCTTGTTCTCCCACGAATGAGGATGATGATTATTACAAAAATCATAAGTATATATAGGTTTCTCCACAAGGTAAAACTTCCTTGTGGATAATATCGAAATGTATTACATAATCTGGGAAAAATCCCCAAAATCTTCTAAACTAGGAAATGAAATGCAAGTGAAATCTTGGAAACATCTCCTAACTGCTCATAAACTCAATTACAATTTCGAATTTACCTGCAATAGGACACAAACATCCAATTAGAAAGATATTTCAGTAACAAAACAATAAAAAATTGATCCTACAGACTTAGCTACAGAATCATCTGATTCTGTAGCTAGTCTAAAATAGCATATAGAATCAGATAGAAATCAAATGAAATCTTTTA
Organism: Picea engelmannii; assembly: GCA_009831015.1. NCBI lineage: Eukaryota > Viridiplantae > Streptophyta > Pinopsida > Pinales > Pinaceae > Picea > Picea engelmannii. The sequence goes on along the minus strand of ML776625.1, from coordinate 869,380 downwards.
AAAACAACAATCCAATTTAATTCTTTTTTAACAAACATTGAAATCGAATTACTAGTGGATCAAGCAAATTTATCATTCAAATCAAATCAAGTCGAAAAGGATGCAATCGAAACAGGATAAGAATGCTTTGTTTTTGGATAGCATTAAATCGGGTCAAATAATAACCACATTGTTTCATATCCAAATGCAATTACAAGTAAATCGCATTGTATCCAAAATCGATATAGTTATAATCGAAAACAATCGCAATCGATTGGTTACGGTTGTGCATAAAATTTACATTGTTTTAATCAAATATCAAACTGTTATGATTATAATCAAAACGAAATATGCATAACAGTATCCACAAACCTTGCAATAGTCTTTGGTCGCTGAGTGTCATACAGTTAACCGATAGGATTAAACAACAATCATAACTATCATTGACTCGTTATAGTCATAGCAATAGATTGATACCATTCAATCATGTGCAAAGATAGGTAAACTGTTTCCAATGGAACCATACTCAATGAGTAATGACCAAACGAATTTCGTTATTGATCACCACACAGTCAATAGACAGGATCTTGATATAATCAACAGAATTTCTAATATAAACCGGGTAAATAACCGAAATGAATATGATCAAGTTTAATTATAGACACAAATCGTAAGACTGAATATAATCAATCCCATTCCTCAAATCAAAGTCAAACGATATATTTGTTATAATCTGATAAAAAAAACAGTCCAAATTGATTTGGTTAAGTATAACCGTCACTATTCATATCTATTCATAATTCGGTTATATAATAACAAAATGATATACGAATTGGTCCGAACATAGAATATACAATCATAACAGCTAACCAATTTGCCAACTATATCGCACAGGATACAACCAATTCGAAAAGAGATATTGACTGTGTTCCAAAATTGGGATAACCTGTGTTAAAAAGATATGAACAATCTTCAATAAATAACAGAGTATCCAAAAACAATCAAATCCAATCATGATCAATCAGATCAGGACTAAATCTAATCAAAACCAATCCGAAAATCGATTAATCAAACTTATATACAACAAATGCATGCTTATTAACCAATTTCAATTCGAGGCTATACACAGAGCTGTGAGTTCATCATATAAACAAGTGATAATCATACCAGTGCGACTATTCGGACTATGCCAGCCTTGAGTTCACAACCGTTGTAGCAGACTCCACATTCTTAAACAAAACCGATCCTGTTGTTCGCTGCTTCTTATCAGTGGGTTGCATCTTTGCCTTCTGGCTGGTAAGCCTTGCCACTTGATCTTCCAAAGCATGAATTTTGGATTGCAGCATTGGCATATCGAGGTAATACCTTTCTAACCATATGCCACACTGATCACACGGTGGAACTGCTGATTGAGATAGAACAGGAGGGGGTTTTGACAAGTCACCAGGGATTTCACAGGGCAATTTGATTCCGGGATAATTTGGATCATTTCGCAAACAAGGTGGTAAGTTTTTCACAAAAACATATGCGGGTTTATCACATAGGCCTTCAAAATAGGGATATTCGCTTGCTAGGTAGCGTTCAATATCTGAGTCAGAATCTTCACTTACCATGATAGGGTCAGGGATGACAGGGATTTTAGGTTTGTTTCTTGCCATGCGAGATATTAATCGAGCATTCTTCTTGCCTTTAGAATTGGTGTTAGGTTTAGTCTTGGGATTTTTAGCCATGGGTTTAACATTTTCCACATTTGTGGTGGCAGAATTGGGTAGTTCAATAGGTGGCTCAGGTACGGGTTTGCGTAGCAGAGAACTGTAAGGGACAGGGGGTTACTAACTTGCTCTCGCTCACAACAGGTTTATCAACCTATGGTGGGCTTGAGTCATCAAACTTATTGCGTTTAATAAAATCCTCCCAACAATGCTGACGTAATCCAAAATGACAAACCACAAGCATTTTGATTAACCCGAAATGAAAAATACTGGTATTGGACTGGTTCCGCTTGAACCTTTTAGACATTTTAAACAAACTCCTATGCAGATATAAAGGCATGTTAAGCCCATAGCCCAAGAAAACCATCAGTAGCCAAAGGTGGTACAACGACACGAAATCATACCTTCCCTCGAAAGTAATGAACTGCTTGGTCACCATCAGCAGGTCGTGCCAACGAGGCTTTAGCATATTTGCAGGCAAACCCTTGTCACAGGAGCTCACTCTTCCCGACTGGAAGAGTAATGTCCACGGGACATCTTCCACTATACAATTTTTCGACCACTTCTGTCCAACAGCAAGTAGAGCAGTAGCCAAACTAAGAAATTGCTCATCAATTTCCAACTACACATCCTCAACCTTGGCTCGACAGCCATCGAAGGTTATTGCAAATTGCCAAGCCACCCCAGGGTTAAAGCCGTCAAATGTTCGTATGAACGGGAGCCATCCGAATTCTTCTAGGTCACTGTAAGCACCATCAAATGTTAACAGTGCTTGTCTACCATTGGGCTCAGCCCTTACGATCGGAGCCATGGTGCGGGTGCATGGTAGTGTTTGGTTTGAACATAACAAAATGCAGGAGCAAAAATCGATAGGTCTTAACAGCTTCAAGCTCTCAAAGGGGAATGAATCAGTGTAATGTGTGTGAAGGTGGTGGGATAATCTCCTCCATGCAGTGTATTAATGGCACAGTACAGTGTTGTTCAATCAATAATAATAACGTTTAAAACATATTAATCGGCCAACCTGAATCGGTGAATAACCATATCAACGTGCCACTGATCAAATGTAAAACCCAAACCCATATGCTATATTAATGTGTCAAGTGTATAGTTCAAACCAACATGAAATCCAAAAGTTTCACCAACGCGCCAAGCGTAAAACATTGTCATGACATCAAACTCACCCTTGACCCATGCGCTTGTTGCATAGTCCAAGTTTATAAAACATTGCAACAAGAGATTTTACAAAATCTATAAGTTGAGAGTTCATAATAATAGGATCATATCATAAAGAAAACTTTAATTCGCCATGACCTCTATATAATCAAGTATAATTCATCAATCAACAAACTCAATGGCTTATCAATTAAATAAAAATCAAGTTGTGCAATGATAAACAAGTGGACATAGTTCGAAAAATAAACCAATAGGTAAGTTCTAATCAACATACCAATGAGAATATCATAACAGCACAACTAACGATGGAGGAGTTTTCACGCTTTTAGTCGTGAAAACTAAATCGAAACCAATTTGCAAATGTCACATGAAATAAAAATGTCTTCTGTATGCAAAATGCGACAGAAATTTGAAGTTCAAGAGACATAGGTGTAGGCAGCTTTAAGGGAAATTGAAAAAATATAATTGGCTGCCAACAATGGTGACACACTGGGAGAAGCAGTTATCTCTGTTGAAAGAAACAAATTCAGATTAGAACAACACAGAAAAATTCAACTCAAAAACAACCATCAGAAAATTGAACAAACATTATCATTTACTATCTTTTCCAACGATGTTTTAAAAGACGAAAACCAATAACAGTCTTAAGACTAGCAAGTCACGATATTAATGATAAAATCTTCAATACTGTTGGCATGGCCACTGCTGCCAACAGGCATCCATAGCCTCAACAGGGTTGCCATTTAACCCACTCGGACATCTATATCCTGTCAAGAAGTTCTTAGATCAGAATAAAGGACTTAAAAGAGGTTTCTTATAATTTTTACAGATTTTCATTTACCCGACATTGCTTCGCTGCCAGCAGGCCTGTTCAATACCCCGACGAAGTTATCTCGACGCCATGCTTGCATTTACCCACTGCCAGCGGACCTGTTCGATGTCCCGGCAGGTTTACAAACACTTCCCACAGCTCTTATTAGCATTTTTTTTTTTTTTTCTTTTGTATATAGCTGAGCGGGGTGATGCTGAAAAAGCTTGATATTTTTTCATATTTTTTCAGACCTCATCAGAATTTTTGACACTGTCCTTTATTCAGCTCAAGAAATGTTTTATTTCTAAAACAACTTGCTATGATAGGGAGATATCCTTTTCTGAGTCATTCCTTTACGGAAAAGGGACATCGTAAAACGATAATAGATGATCATGACAAACTTTGCTCAGAGATCGAAATCAGTAAACTTCTTTCAAACAACAAAATTTTCCAACATAAACATCATTTTTTAGAAATATATCACTGATGTTCGTACAATCTTTCAGAAGTTTTTTCAGCGAAGAAATTTTCCCATGATTTGAATCTGGATTGCTTAGTACATAGGCATGCATATCTTTCAGAAAACACCAACAAAATAATCAATCCAAATCAAAATCAAAGCAGGAAAAAAAACAAAAGGATGTAAACAAAGAAATATTTACATAATATACAAGGGTAGTAATCAAGAAAAGTATATTTTCAGGGCTTGGCCATTCACTGGATAGGTGTCAAGCTACCCTTCAAGATTCTGCAATCGAAAGGAACTAGGACCCAACTTTTCAGCAATCAAAAATGGCCCAAGCCACAAATTTTGAAACTTGGTATGTTCACGCTTCCCTTCCTGTGGTTTGTCCCACTTTAAGACGAGATCGCCTACTTCAAAATTCCTATCAGAAGCAGAGTTAGAATCGAACCATCTTTTAATTAGTTGTTGATGTTGGTCTAGTTTACGCTTAGCTTGGGTTCTTACTTCTTCTAACTTCATCAAAGCATTAATACGGCTTTCTAAAGGGGGACAATATTCTTCTTGAACCTTTTGTGAAAATTGAAGCAACGGAAGAAGAATGTGAGGTGGCATAATGGCTTCTCTGCCATAAACAAGGCAAAAGGGGGAGTTACCTATAGCATCTTTGGGTGTTACCCTATCAGCCCATAGCGCATTCAGTGGTGCGTTGTGCCAGTTCTTGTGATTTTCAGCCACGGTTCTCTTGATAATATTGATCAAGTTCTTGTTTGTTGATTCTGCTAAGCCATTACCCTAGGGTTAATAACTAGCAGAATACTTCAGCTTTATTCCCTTTTCTAAGGTGAACTCACTCATCTCAAGAGAAGAAAAGTATGAAGCATTATCAAAGACTAGACAATCAGGGATGCCAAAACGGGTGATGATATTCGAGTTTAGAAAAGCGATCACTTGACTTGTGTTAACAGTTCTTATCATGGCGGCTTAAGACCATCGAGTAAAGTAATCAGTAGCTGTCACAATATATTTGTGTTTTTGTGAGGATGGAGGGTTAATAGGACCAATGATATCAAGGCCCCATTGTTGGAAAGGAGAATCGACTGAAACGGGTTGCAAAGGGAATGCTAGTTTTTGCAATCGCCCTGATGCTTTCTAACAAATGATACATTTACGACATAAGGCATGGGTGTCCCTAAAAAGCGTGGGCCAGTAATAACCGGCTCTTAAAAACTTATGAGAAGTGGTATCGCCACCGAAGTGACCACCAGCTTCTCCTGCATGCAACTCAAGCAAGACTCTTTCTGCTTCGTCCTTTTCTAGACAACGCATCAGTACGCCGTCAAAATTCTGGAAAAACAGTATACCATTAACTAGATGAAAGGAGGCAGACCTTAGTCTCAATGCTCTTATTTTGGCAGGGTCAAGGTGACCGGGTGCTGATCTATGTTGAAGACAGTGTCTAATATCGTCGTACCAAGGACTTACGAGGCTTTGGGCGCAACAAATCAAATTCTGATCGTGTTGTTCTAGGTCTGACGTATCGCTATCTTCTTTCTGTTTGGTTTCTGAATCAACAAACAAATTACACAATCCTTGGCCTCTCACAATCTGTGTTGGGGTGATCTCTAAGTCATACTCCTGCAAAGAGGTGACCCAGTTGGCTCTTTTCTCTCCTAACTCCTTTTTCACTAACAAGTTCCTAATGGCAGGGTACGGGACAATGACCTTCGTCCTTGACTTCAGAAGATATGACCGAAAATTCTTGACTGCCTTGAAGACAATGTAGGCTTTCCGATCGATCGCTAGGTAGTTAAGTTCAGCACCTTTGAAAGAAGAGCTCATAAAGGCGATAGGTACTTCGTTGTTTTCAGAATTCTTCTGAGTTAGGACTGCGACATAGGAACGATCAGAGGCAAAAGTATAGAGTGTAAAGTCTTGAGAGAAATCAGGGCTCATGAGAGATAGAGAATCTATTATGGCCTTCTTTATATCGTTAAAATCTTGGTTTTCTATGGGTCCCCAGTGATATTGGGTGTCTTTCTTAATCAGGTTCTGGAGAAGCCTGACCATTTCAGAGAAACTGGGGACGAATCTTCTCACGAAATTAATCTGGCCTAGGAAAGACTGCATGGATTTTTTGGAGGTAGGTGGAGGAAGTTTATAGATGACTTGGGTCCTCTATGGGTCAATAATCATTCCATCACTAGGCACAATGAATCCTAGTAATTTACCCTGTTCAACTGCAAAGATGGACTTCTTGGGGTTCAAGGAGATGTCGTATTTACGACATCATAGCAGAACGGTTCGTAAGTGAGATAAGTGATCATATTTGTTTTTGGAATAAACAGTCACATCATCTAAGTAGACTACTACGGAGTGATTTATTAAGCCTCTAAAAGCAATGTCCATTGCTCTCTGAAAGGTAGAACCGACATTAATCAATCCAAAAGGAATTTTCCGATAAGCATAAGTGCCCCACGGGGTATGGAAGGTAGTTTTTAATTGGTCTGACGAAGACATCAAGACTTGGTTATATCCAGAGAAACCATCTAGTAAGGATAGCCTCTCGAAACCAGATACTTGTTGAAGAATCTGTTCCATGGGAGGGACAGGATAATTATCTTTATCAGACGCTTTGTTGAGGTTTCAGAAATCGACACAAAGTCGAATTTCCCCATTCTTCTTCCGCATTGGAAAAAGGTTGTATACCCATTGAGTGTGTCTAACAGGAAAAATTATTTTAGCACTTAGGAGTTTATTCAATTCTTTTTGTACGGTCGGTTCTAGTTTAGGATGTATTTTCCTCAGTTTCTGTTGGAAGGGTAAAGTTTGGGGCTTCATCGAGATGACATGCTGTATAATATTAGGATCGAATGTCTTAAGATCTTCGTAAGTCCATGCAAAGACATCCTTGAATTATTTGAATAATTTAACAAAAGCATCTTTTTCTTGTCTAGAACATCCCAAACCTAAGTTGATACACTGAGGTTTTTCACTAGTCCCTAAATTGACTTTTTCATAAGATAAAGAGGAACTGTTGGTTTTGCAATTGACTGTCTTTTTAAATTTATCTTCAACATCATAAAACTTTTCTAGTCTAACAACAGATTTGGGTATAAAATTTACCATGTCCGATAGAGCTTCAGGAGATTTTGGATTAGGTATTACCGTGAAGTCGTGCAAATTGTCGTCATGCGTTTGTTCATCTATCACAGCGCCTTGGAAGGTTTCTTTCATGTGCAGAAAGTTAATGATTTGCTGATCATCATCAAATACTCTCCATTTTTTGATATTGTCAAGAACAAATGGTCGAAACAATAGCTCCACAGAGAATGCGTTTGGGGATAGGCCTTCTGCAGGAAGAAGTTTAGAAGCAACATTAGCGAGTAGATCTGCTTCAGCATTATTTAATCTAGGGATGGAATTTATATTAAAAGCAGCAAATTTGTTTATCAAACTCCATACCTCAGACTGGTAACATTTGAGATACGGGGAAAGACAATGTATAGAATTTCTCACCTGCCAGACCACTATCTCAGAGTCGCCGAATACAACTAAATTTTGAATGTGCATGTCCAAGGATTTTCTGAGACCTTGCATTAAAACCTCATATTTTGCAATATTGTTAGTACATTAAAATTATAGCCTACAAGCCAATAATGTTTTGTTACCTGCCGGATCTATAATGATGCAGCCTGCACCAGCTCCTTCTTTAGACTTGGAACCGTCGAAATATAGAGACCAAATTTGATATCCATCGGGTTCACCGGATTGTTGGATAGAAGCTGTTGGTTGCGTACATGTTAGGATCTCGGACTGCTGTTGTTGATTGTTGATAGGTGAGACTTCAGCCATGAAATTTCCGAAGTAGGTGTCCATCCCTTGGACTTCAGGTGAATCAGCCGGAGGTGTATATGGTTCATTTGGGTCATTCAATTCTTTTACCGTGAACTTGGGGTAACGCTCACGATTCACTCTAATCTTGTTGGGATTACCGTTTTCTGGAAGCCATAAGTCAGACCAGTCCGTTGTGAAGTAACCATGTAGCTGCTCCGACCAATCCCTGCTCAAAAACAGACCATACACTTCTGGAATATCTACCACAATTATATCAATAACCTGATGAACTTTTGGATTAGACGATAATCTAATCAATACATTTTTTAGTTCTCCTATAACTTTAACATTTGTTCGATCAAGTTGTATGATTTTCAAATAATATGGTTCTACTTCGGCATTAATCTTCTGGCAGACTGACCAAGGCATCACATTTGACGATGCTCCTGAGTCGACCATACAATTATGCACATTTCTGTTGAAGATTTCGAAAGTTAAAAGAAAAGGAGGTACATTCTTGCGAGTACTTGGAGTTGTAGCTTGTGGTTTCTTACTCGCATTTTCTAATTCTACTTTATCTACATTACTTGCATTATTTACATTATTTACATTATTCACAGGAGTTGCAGAAAGGCTTCCTTTATCTTGAGGATCAAGATTGTTTTTAGTGGAAGTCTTATGTGGCATTTTTCTTTGCACAACCTTGTTATGATTAGAATTACCATTCTTTCCATTGTCTGAAATATTTTGCAACATCTTCTGTAACAAATATAGAAATTTCAACAACTCATAAATAGAAATGTTAGCCGGTAATTTTTTAAGATCTTCAACAAAATCATAATCTAATTTAGGGCTAGCATTACTCTGTTTAATTTCTACTGATTTAGATGGCTTTGGAAGTGAAGTTGTAGTGTTCTCGGTAGGAGGTTTGTTTGTTGTCTTGCTCCTAGTGTTGTAAGGGTGAAAAGTCTTGAAGTTAGCTTGGAAGATACTATCCGAGAGGTACCCAAAGATTTTTGGAGAAGAATCTTCTTCTTGATTTGTTTCCTGCTCGATTTCCTCTTGAGGAATATCAGGAGGGTTCAAGTCATCCTGGGCTCCTAGAATTGTCTGGAGAGCACATTGCAAACTTTCTAGGTTTAAGCCTTTAGGATTTGAGTTAGGCCGATTTGTTTGAAAAGGATTTCGGAAAGGAGGTTTAAAGGGTCCTTTACTCGAAGAGGATTTTTCAGTTGACCTTTTTAAATATATAACTTGATTAGACAATTTTTGTACAACTTTGGTTAAATTTTCCAAATCAGAGTTTTCGGGTTGTGTTTTGTTTTGTGTAGGTCTGGTGAGAATTTCAATCTTCTTTTTGGAAGAACAAACAGTCTCGGCTTCGTTGCTAGAAGAGTCCTTTAGACTGAGTATATCTTTTTCAATCTGAGTAGCCTCTTCAAAGGCTTCGGACAACGTGGCCTTTTTAGATATTTTCACCCAAATAGTTATACTTTGATGTAGAGATTTAGTATAGTAAGTTATTACAAGGCTCTCAGCAGGCATAGAGTCTGCAGGGATTCTATTTTTAAGGGTTAAAAATCTTTGATTAAAATCTTTAACTTTTTCTTTTGAGTTCATTTTTAAACTTGAAAGATCCATGACTAAGATTTCTGGAGGTTTTCCATCTCCGAATTTTTCCAAAAAGAATGACTCAAACTTTTCCCAAGACACTATGGTATAGGGCTGTTGGGAAAGGTACCAAGTGGACGCATTACCCTCAAAGGTGTAAGGGAACAACCTACAAACAACATCTTCATGTTCAACATTACAGAGTCTGATGGCTGACATAAATTATTTGATATGGTCTTCAGCTATCTGTTTTGAATCAGGATCAAACTTAGGAAGCCATTTATAAGGGTGCTTAGGTAAAGGGTGTTGGGCTCCAGGTACAGCTACAACATCCTGGTCCAACCAGGGTCTAGCAGGGTTGTTCTGATTTTCCATTGGGGAATTAGGTGTGGAAGGCTGAGAAGGTGGTTTGCCTTCATTAGAAGAGGAATATCCTCCAGAAGAGGAAGGATATGAAGGAGGTGGTGAAGGAGGTATCCCAGATCCTTCTGCAGCAGGATTTGTGTTTGGATCTGTAGGATTCACAGTGAGGTTTATGTCACCTAACTGTTCTCTGATATCAGAGAAGTCTAAAGGTTGACCCCACGGGCGGTTTGGTCGCCTAAGACTTGATAAGGCACTATGTGTTCTTATAAGAGATTGACAAATGATTTCTTGAGGATCACCAGCTATAGGATTAGGGGTTGATGGCTCAACTGTGATCTGTGGATCCTCGGTTGAAGTAGTTGGTGTTTGAGGGGGGATATTATCTTGTGAATGGATTCTAGTCACTGTGGGTGTACGATTAGGTGGGGGAGGAGTCTTGAAACTGCCTCATGCTATTAATTAATTTCAGGCCCTCCTTCTAGCAACATTTGTTGATGGGTGAAATTGACTGTCCATCAACTGGGAGAGTGGAACCGGTCCGGGGTTGTCTAAATAACCCAAGCCATTTGGAATGGACCACCCTGACGAGTTTAATAGCTCCGTTGGCCACTCTAAGGTATTTTAAGAAAACCAAAGAGAGAATTGATCTGAGCTAAGTAATCTAAACAAAACAAATAAAACAAACTAAACTAAATGAAAGAAACTAAACTAACTAAAACTAACTAATACACTAATCTAATTAAAACAAACTAATAATTTAAGCTAAAACTAAATGTAAACTACTCTAAATATTATATACAATCTACTAATTACTATTATAATGACTCAAATCAACTATCTAATTATCAGCTATCATATTACTTATTCACAAATATACATTATAAACAACCTACAGATTTAATTAAAACCTGCAAAACTCATGTGTTTTCTGCCCTAAGACAACCAGGAATCTTTTTTTGATTTCTATATTTTATGAAAAAGAAATAAACATTACTGAAATTAAACAATCTAATATATTTACTGAAATTAAACAATCTAATATAAATCTAGTTACGATTATATATGAATTAAACTACTTAATCAAAACAATAAACAACAAACTAATTGACCTGGAAACGCTCCAAGTCTGCCCTGTGTATGATAACTTCTAAGCTGGTCGGAGGAAGAAATTCGCACCGGTTAGTCCATAAGCTTCTCGAAAACGATAGGCTGTGCTGCTTCTTGAAGTGTTT
>ML776625.1:816136-858143 GCA_009831015.1 Picea engelmannii | reverse complement strand
CTATTTGGAAGAGACAAAATATGGATAACATTGATCGAAATTATATCATTTGCATATGATTTAGATAGCTAAAGTAGTCATAAACCATAAACAAAGTGATATACAAAACATGAAACAAAAAGTTGATATATTGAGAAGCTAAATCTATGACAAAACATCAATTCTGCTCCAGTCTGTATTAGAACTCCATATCCTTGTTCTCCCACGAATGAGGATGATGATTATTACAAAAATCATAAGTATATATAGGTTTCTCCACAAGGTAAAACTTTTGTGTGGATAATATCAAAATGTATTACATAATCTGGGAAAAATCCCCAAAATCTTCTAAACTAGGAAATGAAATGCAAGTGAAATCTTGGAAACATCTCCTAACTGCTCATAAACTCAATTGCAATTTCGAATTTACCTGCAATAGGACACAAATATCCAATTAGAAAGATATTTCAGTAACAAAACAATAAAAAATTGATCCTACAGACTTAGCTACATAATCATCTGATTTTGTAGCTAGTCTAAAATAGCATATAGAATCAGATAGAAATCAAATGAAATCTTTTAAAAACAACAATCCAATTTAATTCTTTTTTAACAAACATTGAAATCGAATTACTAGTGGATCAAGCAAATTTATCATTCAAATCAAATCAAGTCGAAAAGGATGCAATCAAAACATGATAAGAATGCTCTATTTTTGGATAGCATTAAATCGGGTCAAATAATAACCACATTGTTTCATATCCAAATTCAATTACAAGTAAATCGCATTGTATCCAAAATCGATATAGTTATAATCGAAAACAATCAAAATCGATTAGTTACGACTGTGCATAAAATTCACATTGTTTTAATCAAATATCAAACTGTTATGATTATAATCAAAACGAAATATGCATAACAGTATCCAAAAACCTTGCAATAGTCTTTGGTCACTGAGTGTCATACAGTTAACCGATAGGATTAAATAGCAATCATAACTATCATTGACTCGTTATAGTCATAGCAATAGATTGATACCATTCAATTGTGTGCAAAGATAGGTAAATTGTTTCCAATGGAACCATACTCAATGACTAACGACCAAACGAATTTCGTTATTGATCACCACACAGTCAATAGACAAGATCTTGATATAATCAACATAATTTCTAATATAAACTGGGTAAATAACCGAAATGAATATGACCGAGTTTAATTATAGACACAAATCGTAAGACTAAATATAATCAATCCCACTCCTCAAATCAAAATCAAATGATATATTTGTTATAATATGATAACAAAAACAGTCCAAATTGATTTGGTTAAGTATAACGGCCACTATTCATATATATTCATAATTTGGTTATATAATAACAAAATGATATACGAATTGGTCCGAACATAGAATATACAATCATAACAGCTAACAAATTTGCCAACTATATCGCACAAGATATAACCAATTCGAAAAGAGATATTGATTGTGTTCCAAAATTGGGATAACCTGTGTTAAAAAGATATGAACAATCTTCAATAAATAACAGAGTATCCAAAAACAATCAAATCCAATCATGATCAATCATATCAGGACTAAATCTAATCAAAACCAATCCGAAAATCGATTAATCAAACTTATATACAACAAATGCATGCTTATTAACCAATTTCAATTCGAGGCTATACACAGAGTTGTGAGTTCATCATATAAACAGGTGATAATCATACCAGTGCGACTGTTCGGACTATGCCAACCTTGAGTTCACAACCGTTGTAGCAAACTCCACATTCTTAAACAAAATCGATCCTGTTGTTCGTTGCTTCTTATCAGTGGCTGGCATCTTTGCCTTCTGGCTGGTAAGCCTTGACACTTGGTCTTCCAGAGCATGAATTCTGGATTGCAGCATTGGCATATCGAGGTAATACATTTCTAACCATACGCCACACTGATCACAAGCTGGAACTACTAGTTGAGATAGAACAGGAGGGGGTTTTGACGAGTCACCAGGGATTTCACAGGGCAATTTGATGTCGGGATAATTTGGATCATTTCGCAAACAAGGTGGTAAGTTTTTCACAAAATCATATGCGGGTTTATCACACAGGCCTTCAGAATAGGGATATTCTCTTGCTAGGTAGCGTTCAATCTCTGAGTTGGAATATTCACTTACCATGATAGGGTCTGGGCTGACAAGGATTTTAGGTTTTTTTCTTGCCATGCGAGATATTAATCGAGCGTTCTTCTTGCCTTTAGAATTGGCGTTAGGTTTAGTCTTGGGATTTTTAGCCATGGGTTTAACATTTTCCACATCTGTGGTGGCAGAATTGGGTAGTTCAATAGGTGGCTCGGGTAGGGGTTTGGGTAGCAGAGCACTGTAAGGGACAGGGGGTACTAACTTGCTCTCGCTCACCATAAGTTTATCAACCTGTGGTGGGCTTGAGTCATCAAACTTATTGTGTTTAATAAAATCCTCCCAACAGTCCCGACGTAATCCCAAATGACAAACCACAAGCATTTTGATTAACCCGAAATGAAAAAGACTGGTATCGGACTGGTTCCGCTTGAACCTTTTATACATTTTAAACAAAATCCTATGCACACATAAAGGCATGTTAAGCTCATAGCCCATGAAAACCATCAGTAGCTGAAGGTGGTACAAGAACACGAAACCATACCTGCCCTCGCAAGTAATGAACTGCTTGGTCACCATCAGCAGGTCGTGCCAACGTTGCTTTAGCATATTTGTAGGCAAACCCTTGTCACAGGAACTCACTCTTCGTGACTGGAAGAGCAATGTCCACGGGACATCTTCCACTTTACAATTTTTTGACCACTTCTATCCAACAGCAGGCAGACCAGTAGCCAAACTAAGAAATTGCTCATCAATTTCCAACTACACATCCTCAACCTTGGCTCGGCAACCATCGAAGGTTAACGCAAATTGCTGAGCCACCCCAGGGTTAAAGCCGTCAAACTTTCGTATGAACGGGAGCCATCTGAATTCTTCCAGGTCACTGTAAGCACCATCAAACGTTAACAGTGCTTGGCTACCATTGGGCTCAGCCCTTACGACCGGAGCCATGGTGCAGGTGCATGGTAGGGTTTGGTTTGAACATAAAAAAATGCAGGAGAAAAAAGCGATAGGTCTTAATAGCTGCAAGCACTCAAATGGGAATGAATCAATGTAATTTGTGCGAAGGTGGTGGGATTATCTCTGCCATGCAGTGTATTAATGGCACAGTACAGTGTTGTTCAATCAATAATAATAACGTTTAAAACATATTAATCGACCAACCCGAATTGGTGAATAACCATATCAACGTGCCACTGATCAAATGTAAAACCCAAAACCATATGTTATATTAATGCGCCAAGTGTATAGTTCAAACCAACATGAAATCCAAAAGTTTCACCAATGGGCCAAGTGTAAAACATTGCCATGAAATCAAACTCACCCTTGACCCATGCGCTTGTTGCATAGTCCAAGTTTATAAAACATTGCAACAAGAGATTTTACAAAATCTAGAAGTCGAGAGTTCATAATAATAGGATCATATCATAAAGAAAGATTTAATTCTCCATGACCTCTATATAATCAAGTATAATTCATCAATCAACAATCTCAATGGCTTATCAATTAAATAAAAATCAAGTTGTGCAATGATAAACAAGTGGACATAGTTCGAAAAATAAACCAATAGGTAAGTACCAATCAGCATACCAATGAGAAGATCATAACAGCCCAACTAACGATGGAGGAGTTTTCACACTTTTAGTCGTGAAAACTAAATCGAAACCAATTTGAAAATGTCGCATGAAATAAAAATGTCTTATGTATGCAAAATGCGACAGAAATTTGAAGTTCAAGAGACATAGGTGTAGGCAGCTTTAAGGGCAATTGAAAAAATATAATTGGCTTCCAACACAACCATATAAGCACTTTATCCACTATTTTATTTTCTTGCATATCTTTGTTTAGGAACAAAATGCAATACTTGCTTACTGACAACTCAAATAAAAACTTGTATTCAAACTAAATATTGACAAAAAATTGAAAATTTTGAAAGTTTGAGCTCACTTACTAACTCCAAGAACAATGCAAAAGGATCCTCAAAAATATGTGAACTGATATGACTTTGTATCATCCCTCCCACTTCTCTTTTCTTTTCATAAAAACTTAACTGATAATTGTCATAAAAGGGTTGAGAATCTGCATAATATTTCTCCAATAAAACCTGTGTTGGAATGAAATACATGGTTGATTCTAATAGTAAATCTTCATCTCATCCATATTCAAATTCATGGTTGTCCAATGGCTGAAAAAATTGACTGTTAAAATCCTCCATATAATCAGCTATAGGATCATTGAAAACCTGAGAAGGTTGCTACCAATTTATGTTGTTGTGATCTTGCTCCAGTAAACTATGGTGATTTTGCATCAGTTTGCACTCCTTTGTTTTGTTAATGATCTTGAAATATTCTTTCAAAAACTCAAATGAAGAAAAACATAAGGGAAGAGGGTTTTTCATATTCAATAGCATAAATATCATACAAAGACTGAATGCTTTCCTTAAATTGTTGTTCTATGAAATCAACATCTGGTTGTTCTAAGAAATCAACATCATAATTAACTGCATAATCATTATCATTCTCATCATACTTACTCACATAAAACACATTTTCAATGTCATCAATCAAGAACATTGGGACAACAACTTTCTCTCCAACAATCTGATTTGCAAGTTCACTTTCATGACATTCTTCATTCAAAATTTTGAAAACATTCATTGCAAAATCAACATTTTTCTCATGATGAAAATACTTAAATTCAAATCAGTAGAAAAATGTGTTGGGACAACAACTTTTGGATCAGAAAACTGTTCATTATCCTCTGCAAATACATCAACATTAAAAACTTCAAGAAAATGCATGATTTTATTAACCCTCTGCTCAAAATTCAGGTTGGTTACTTTTTGTTCATGGTCACTCTCATGTTCTACAACATCCAAATCCTCATTTCGAATTTGTTCTAAAATATTTCCATAATATTGAAGGTTATATTCCACTTCTTGTGCATCGTTAAAAATTTGTGGAAAGGTAGCAGACCTCCTCTCCATCAAAAGAAAAGATAAGTTTGGATGGAAGGTTGTTGCATAACACAACATAGAAACAACTTATGAAGGTTGGATCCTTTTAGGAATCCTATAGTACACATTAGAAAACCTCCTATGGAACATAAATATTGTTTCATTGCAATGTCTTTTCATGGCACTGAACTCGTAAAGGTTTTGGTCCAAGGAATTCCTCTCACCCTGGAACTTTAGAAAAGAATCCTTCAATTCTTCCCATGAGTTGATGATCTTGGGATGTAAGTGTCTAAACCATTGTTTAGCATCTCCTTTAAATGATTGAGAAAAGGATCTCATACAAACATCCTCATGCTCAATTTTAAATAAATCCACAAAATTCTCAAAAGCATGGATGTGTTTCGCAGTTGTAGGTTTACCAGGTTCTCCATCAAATAGAGGTAGGTATTCATAGTACATTGGAGGAAAATCATGTAGGATATGAGGTAAATAAAGTGGTCTGTATATCTCTTTGATCTTGGAGGGTTGAGGCTTAAGCATAAGATATATGATATTTTCTTGGGTATTTTGAGCTTATCACATTGATCATGTACATCATATAATTTGAATGAAATCTCTTGGTCATGATCAATTATGCAAGGAACATGAGATGTATTTACAATTTTAGAAGAAGGATATACAAATGTAGATTGTTGGTCATCATTAGGATTCGGCAGGTAAAGAAAAATTATTTTAACGTGTTCAAGAAAGGACAAGAGGTAACTTATGAAAAATAATAATATCTCTTGGAAAAAACTAAATATTTGATACATGGTTTTCCCATGATGTCCTTCCATGTCTCTATCAATGGATATCATCCCCCAGTGGATTCTTTGAATATGATTGAAGCATGATTGGAGTCGCCAAGTGAATGGTGCAACCTTATTTTTTTTGACCTTTTTTTACCATCAGAAGTCAAATAATATCTTTGTCGTTTTATCCTAGAGAATATTTCACCTTTGCTCCCTGGCAACGACATCAAAATGTTATCACTATGTAAATTTCTTGGGTTGAGGAAGAAAATCATAGAGGTAACCTTCAAACCAACTTTAGACTTGGAATATGACCTTTCCAAACCAGAGAGGGCTCTCTCACTATGTATTAGGCTTAGTGGCCAGATCTAAAATGGAAATAAGGTTTTAAGATGTGTTTGATGGTAGAGGTGAAAAAGAATCCATTGGGCATGGAGTCAAATTTACTGCAAAGGGAACTATCAACCACTGATAGTAAAGCTATCAAGGAAAAAGAGGCAAGTTATATGATGTTTTATCAATCAATAAGATTGTAGCAGCATGGTGGTAGAAAAGAGAATTCAACATCCCATTACACTAAGAGAATCTAACTGAGGATGAATTCTTAATGCTACTTTAGAGGAAATTTATGGAATGTTTAATTGATATGAATCAGAGAATCAAGCATGGATGAATTCTGATCACGTACTTTCCAAACAAACATTGGAGAACACACATTTAAATGAAAACTAAGATAAGAGTTACATACACATATAAAGGGACATACTTCAAAAACACCATCACAAGAATCTTTGGTAAGAGTAACTCTAGACTTATGATTGATACCATTATAATTTAGAAATATTACAAAATCATCAAAAGTAATCTCTTCTATGCTTCTTCCAACCCTCTTAGTCAATAAAAATTACAAATATATATAGAAAATATTCTTCCCCAAGAACAGGAGGTCAAGATCAACTCCTTCCCAAAGTTGGATCTGGTTACAAAATTATAGCAACACGTTTAGAACTGTCTACTAGGAAATAGGAATCAATTTTATGGAAAATAGGGGTCAAATATAATATCACATCTCTTGAATCATGATAGTTGTTACAAAAATAAGAGAGTTTTTTTTATATGAAACCTTTCTTGAGAAAAATGTCTTTCAATTTTCAAAAATTCCTCTCTAGAGTATCTGGATCTGCACCTAAAGATAATGACCAAAACATGAAATCATTAAATATTTAAATCTAAAAAATAGGTTGTAAATATCCATTCGAATATGCCAAACCATGACACATGTGAACAAATTGAGAGAGGTTTTTGTGAATGGGCTCATGATTGACAAAATCCTCTTTCAATTTTTGTATATTCCTTTCCAGTGTGTCGAGAGCCACTCCCAAATATAATCACTAAAATGATAAATCATTAAATGTTTAAATATGAAAAATAGGCTGGAAAGATCCACTCTAATATTCCAAACCATGACACCTATGAAGAAAATGAGATGTTTTTTTGAATGGGATAGTTCTTGATAGAAACATCTTTCATTTTTTAAATATTCCTTTCCATGTGGTCAGATATTGATTTTGAAGTTGACCGCAAAAACAGTCATTTCCAAAATTTGCATAGCAAACTTGCACAACGAACTTGTGTATCGAACTTGCGGAGCAAGTTTCCGTTAGAAATTTTCTTCGATTTTTTGGGTTTGATTGATGGTTGAAGGTCGTTGATTGATGTTTTTTCATTTGTGATGATGATAAGCATCCTTAGGACCACTTCATTACTCTTTCAAACACCATTTTCTTCAACATCCTAATATATGTCAAACACTCGATTCATACTTTGACCCTTGAGAAAATTATAGGACACTAACACAACCAATCCATGCCAATTATGCAATCATAGGAACCTAAAGCTATGATTTTCAAATATTTTTTGGTACTCAGTCCATTCATGTCTATTGGGAAATCCTTAACCACCTCATTAATTTTTCTTTTAGCCCTTGTATCCAACTGCACCAACCAAGGTTTTCCAAGCTTGTTTCTTGGTAATTAAAATCTTTCCACCATCTTAGGATCTAGATAACTATGACTAGCTCCTGAATCAATAAAAATAGCAATGGGTTGGTTGTTGATCTTAACTTTCACTTCAATCATATGTGAATGAAACTCAACTTGATTTTTATCCAAGGTTACGTAGATCCTAGGTACATTTTTTCCCATGTCCTCCACTGTATCAACTTGTTGTACATTGTGAACATTCCTCACATTTTCACCTTTGTGAGGGAAATCTATGTACATATGGTCTCCCACACAAACCCAACATTGAATAGGTTATTTCCTTGGTCTTTGTTAGGATATCTAGACACTTAAGAGTTAGTTAAGATCTACTTGGTCTAATATGTCATTAGGTAAAAGTGTGTTTCTTTAGTATGCATTTGTAGTTAGAAAATCTAACGGTCACGATATGTTCCCAACATAGACTGATTTGACAATTTGTACTCTCCTCGATCTTAACGACCATTGATCTGTGGCTTAACACCCGATTGGTCCATGATCTCTATTTAAAGAGAATGGAGGGTCATTTGTTGATGATCGATTATGATAAACTCTATTGTAAAATCTCTCTATAATCTTTTTCTTTTGCATTAATAAACTGCGCCAAGTGGTTGTGTTGGCTAGGGCCATGGATGTTTGCCCGTAGGGGTTTTACCATGTGAAAAAATCAGTGTGTTGATATTTGATCTGGTTATGTGAGTGGTTACTTAAGGTGTTTTTCCTCTGTTGGAATACATGCATTATCAAAAATGGTATCAGAACCTGTTTGAAGACCCACTCCTATTGTAGATCGAGATCCTGAAGCTGAGTTGCCTCATATCCATTTTCTGTCATTTCTGTACATTTCTGGGTTGAGAGGATTGTTCCATAGCATCCAACCCACTCGTTTCATTCAGGAACACTTTTCGTTTCACTCAAAAAGGTTTTCGTTTTCCCAAGATATGACCATTTCAGTCAGATTCAGAGGTGTAAAGCTTGAATACGTGTTTTTTAAATTTTTGTAGAGTAGTATTTTGGTTTTATTTTGGTTTTTTATTGTTGGTCCTTAACCAAGTTTTGAGAATCATTGGTCATGATTGAACTAATTTGGAACTTCAATAGGTTGTTGAAGGTAGAGCGCAATTCGAAGTGGAGATTGTGGGATCTCGTCCCCTTTATAGGGATTTTTGGGTTTTAGGATATGTAACGGGTATGGGAATGTAAGCCCATGGGTTTACCCATGTTTAGGCCCTTTTTTTAAAGTATAAATAGAATTATAGGCGAGGTAAGAAGGGGGGGGGGGAAGAGAAGGTCTTTTGGTACCTTGCTAAGTGTTAAGTGCTAAGTGCAAGCGTGGATTGTAGATGCTTTGTGCATACTATGTGAGACTTGTAGAGCAAAGTGAAAGTGATTGTAAGAGACTGTGGAAATTCTTTGTGCTATAACTCGGGGAAGGAGGATCTACTGAAGTATGTGCAAATCTCTTGTCCTCTGCAGAGTAATATCTCATGGCTCTGTGCATGTAGAAGATTGACATAAGGCAATAAAAGATAAGAAGAGTTGGTGGATGTAGCCCCAGGTTGGGGGTGAACCACATATATCTTGTGTTGTGGTTGCTTTGTGCTTTATGGTTGTTCTCTTGTTTATGTGATTAAATTCTTAGTGCACTGATATATTCTTAAAAGAAATTAATATGATAGCTTAGTGTTGAATAATGTCAATGTATGTTATATATAATCTATGTTGATATGCTTAGTGCTTGAATATATTGGATCTGTGTGAGTATTGTGCTACTCTATTATTAGGGTTTATCTGCGCTGTAAACTCAGGCTAGATATTAATGAACTATAACTGCTAAGTTCCCTGTTAAGGTGTTACAATCACAGATCTGTGTCACAGCTAAGGTTACAGACATCTAAGTCCTGCAACCAACCCTGCCTCTACCTCAAGTGAGACTTCGTCTGCTTCACACATTTTGCTGAAAGGGGCAGTAGTTAGGGTTTTGTTGGTGCACTCTTGAGCATTGAACCCTTGGTCTGTCCTTGTGTCAACAATTGGTTTTGTTGCTGGGACCTGAAACTGTGATTGTTGGGAACAGAAGAAAACAAATCTTTGTGCGTAGATCTTTTGCGCTAATGAGTAGTATTCTACTTGACCTGTAAAGATATGTGCTAAGAAGAGAAGTCAGATATGAAGAAAAGAGGTAATATCTTTAAGCTTTGTGCTCTGATAAAGGTAAGAACAGTGAATTTTTTTTATTGAAAAGGTAAGATAAGTGGAAATCTTTATTTCAAAAGTATGGATCTAGGTATGTTTGACAAATTTTGTTCTAGCTTGAAAAATAGGGCACAGTTACAGGAAAGAAGGTTTGATATGAGTAGTTCTAATAGAAATAATGAGAGATATGTTATTCCTATGCATAGAAAGAATGTTTTGACTAACAAATGGATGCAGGACCCTAGAAAGAATTTGTTGTAGCTTAGATACTATGATCACAGTGCGTAGTACAGGAAAGGTTGGGTATCATTTAAGAGAAAGAGAGGATTAACTCTTTGTTATAGTTGTAGAAGATCAGGACATCTTGTTAAGGAATTCCCTAGAAGAAGACCTAGTTCTCTTTGTTGTCAAGTTATGGACCATGAAGTTTTGGATTGCCCTAGAATGATTTCTAAGGTTGAAATAATGAATATGAGACAAGATAACCCTAAGGAAGATCAAGAAACTGAGACCATGGAAGAACCCCAGAAAGAATTAGAGAATGTATTGATACAAATGAAAGAAACCCTGAATGATCACATAAATATCAACTTATCAGAGAGCTTCAAAGAAAAAAAGTGCATAGAAACAAGAATAGGAGACTTCGACATTGACTGTGTTTTGGATGAAGAGACACAGGTGAATATCATGACAGAAAGGACTTGGGAAAATTTAGGAAATCCTTCTATGATTCCTTCATTGGGGGGAATAGGATTATTTACAAGAAATATGATAACCCTATGTGGAAGACTCACCCAGATATCTATGAATTCTCATGGAACTTCGACAGAAGAAGATTTTGAGGTTGTTAAATTTATTGAGAACAATGCCCATTTTCTATATTACTAGGAAAAACTTGGATTGAGAAAGATCGGGCGAGAAGAAAAGAAGATGAAGTCTTAGAACAAAAGAAGCAAGAATTAAAAGATTTCATGACTAGGAGGATAATGCACTTGATTGAAGAACAGAAGAATAGATCGAAGTTGTTCAAAACCAGAAACTTGGATGTCGAAGTGGAAACAACATAAGAAGGCTCGTCGAAGAGTAGAGCACCTACCCCAGATAGAGAAGAAGTATTTCCCTTAAACCCTATGAAAGAATCTCAACAACGTGAATTTACTATGCTAAAAGGAGATAAGAATCAGAATGGAAAGAGGAATATCGAGATAAAGATTACAGGGAAGAAGGCTAGAAATCTTAGAAAGAAGAGAGCAAAGATAGAAAAGTTGCAGAAGGTTCCGGAAGGGACTTTGTAGAAGGAAGGTTTGCAAAACTAGAACTTTGTCGAGATATCAGAACAACACAACATGCCACTTCTCTATGGAGAAGAAATATAGCCATTGAAAGAATTATAACCACTAGCCAGACGCCCCAAATAGTTAGATTAGCAGTTATGGCCCAAATCTTGCCATCATACCGTTGGGACCGCACCGCAATGGACAGAACCACATTGATGAAGGCCTCTCATCCATTGGAGAGATCCATTACATCATGTCTACTTATTCCATCGATTGTTGCATCAAGAACACTTTTGTGAATTGTATCCAAGCCAACCCATTACTACCGCGTTGTGTTTATTGAGATCAACACATGTTCTATTTCTTTGAGAACTCATTCATCCACCTGAGTTATCCGATCTCAACATGCATGTCAAATGATATCAACGCCGTAGATAAATTCATCGAAGAAGTTCTAATCGACCTTATGGCTGAGAAGGTGATGTCCCTTAGAATTCAAGCCTCATTGACAGGAGGAGTGCAAGCTTCTCTGTCAACTGCTCAGGGATCTGGACCATCCCGACCTGCAACAAAGAAAAGAACCAAACATCAAGATGACTTGTCAAACACGAAGTTAATCCTGACTACATATGGCCTCTAGCTAGCATGGTGAGTCATGAAAGTGTCCCAAGAGACTTTAATTACACCATGGTTACTGCATACCTTCTGAAGGGGATACATTCAGTTAGAAAATTGCAGGATAAGATCACAATGTTGACATTCAGTGAATTCAACCTAGGGGACCGTAAGAAGTACAATATGCTCACTCCTTACAAGTATTTGACAAGGACGAAGGGGAAGAACTAAAAAATAATCTTCCAACCGTGGACTATGAACCTTGCTCAGTCCACCCTCTTAAATGTGATGAAGATACCACACTTTGGAAGGCACCAAGAGGTTAACGTGTGTGTTAAGCTCATTCTATCATGTTACCATGGTGGATATCTATGGCTATATAGATGCATCACAATCGATCTGACATTGATCCATAGGATCATTGGATTGAGCATGCACAGACTCGACCCACAGGACTTCTACCCAAGGAAGACTATAGATCGTGCACTGGCATAGAGGATTAAAGACACATATGGTGATGTACAAAATGGGATGTGAGGCTACAAGGTTTCTTCCATCCAAAATGGCGCAGTGTGCCTGGCCTACCAGTTGATCACAGTAAATCTCATGAGAAAGAATAGACCTACACAAGTCACAGGATTCGTTGTTGACCTCACTGGGAAATGTGTATAAGGACTCTAGATGAACTGGGTGAAGTACCTAGTCAACCAACTCGAATTGGATTGCCGCGAAGCTCAGGATCAGGGCCATGAATTCCACTTTAGTTGGCTTCTGATCCTCATAGAATTTACTGCTTGGGAGATGTTAGAAGGTGTGACCTTCCCAGAAATTGATTCGTTCAAACCACTCACTGCAAACTTCACCACACTCTTATACTCAAGCGATATGGGAAAATAGTGGAAATCAAACGCAGTATTCCATACATACTATGTGCACTTGAAGAGGGCCATCGAAGTTGTCCCTCGCATGACATCAAACACCCTACACTGGTTCAGACCTCTCATGAAGTTTTGTGCGGATCGACACTTCATTTATATCATTGTGTGTGCAGATGAGAATAAAGAAGAGCTTTAGTCATACTATAAGCTCACAAAGCAGGAAATTGAGAAGATAACCAAGGACTAGTCAGCATACCTCCTTATCCCTGCTGACCCTGCAGAAATGTCTGATCCTGAACTAATTGGCATCTCGAAGGCCACTAAAAAAGCACACTACACACCTAGAACCAATAGAAGAAAGAAAACCGAAGAAATACAAAACCTGAACAATGCATCACATGAAACTACTTCAGTATCACTTGGATGATGAGGTGATGATGAATAAGAGACCAATGGAAAATAATATCAGCAGACGCAAGGTGAAGTAACACCACCTAGGGATCCTATTGATGAGTCTGATCCCTCGAAGAAAAGAAAGGTTTCCCCCATGAAACCCACCTCACAGAACAAGTCAAGAGTGAGAAAAATCTCGATGTGAACCATGCTCATGTTCGATGACTTCAACTTCATCATTGCAGTTGTAGCATATGCCTCGCAGGACGTCTTGCAGAAAAATGAAGCCAAGAAAGAAGAGATGTATAATAAAATTGAGGTTGAACTCAGAGGGGTACAACAGGCCCTTCAATCCAACCGCACAGTATCCATTGTGCCCCCACCATCAGAAGCACCAGAGTTGGGAGATGAGCCTACCCAACTCCGATGACTATTTGATTGGACTAAAGATTTCCTTCATCGCACACAGGAAAAAATAGAACAGGCCACAGAGGCCCTCAAGCAAGTGCAAAAATTAGTCATAGAGAAACGTCGAATTGCGCAGCAAGAGAAGGTTGCTCTTCAAACAAAGTTTGAAGAGGAGAAAGCAGAAATCTAGCAAGAGAAAGAGCAGTTTCTCACAAAGCATCTCGAAGTCAAAGAATTAGTCGGGAGAGAACTTCACTCTATGACAGGATTAGAGAAAAAAGAATAAGAACCAGTAG
Source organism: Picea engelmannii (assembly GCA_009831015.1). Classification (NCBI taxonomy): domain Eukaryota; kingdom Viridiplantae; phylum Streptophyta; class Pinopsida; order Pinales; family Pinaceae; genus Picea; species Picea engelmannii. The sequence goes on along the minus strand of ML776625.1, from coordinate 844,183 downwards.
AGCATCAAGTAGTGTAGCTTGCGGAATCTATCCAGCAGCTTCAGCAGAGAATCGCAAATCTGGAGCTACAAACAGTGCCCAACACTCCACAGGATGTATGAGATCAAAGAGAAGCAACTGCTTGAAGTTCATTTGAGAGAATCAAGGCCCTCACCATGGAATGTAAACAACTAAGTGATTGCAGTGCCTAGACTTATGAATGACTCACTGAGGATCTTGAATTGAAGGCACTGGAGTCACAGCTCCAAGAGGCAAAGCAGGAAGCAAAAAATGTACAGGCACAATTGAAGCCCCTGTTAGCAATCGAGAGGATGAAGAGATCCCAAGAATAATGCACTACTCAACATCAGGCCCACACCATTCAAAGAAAATTCATGGAAGTGACTCAGAGGCTCCAACCAGTCCAAGATGAGGCTTGCCAACTGTTTGTGGAGATTGAAGGTTGAGGAGAAAAAATAGAACAAGTCGTCACTATAGCTGAACAACACATAGAGGGACCTGTCAATGAAGCAGTTATCCATGAGTTTTTTGAGTAGGAGCTTGTGGCGCAGCAACAAGTTGAAGCAGCTCGAGCCAAGATCAAGGATTTTGAAGAAGAGCTACCCAGATCAAAGTGACTTGGGATGATTCACAGGTGAGTGTTGGGGGCATGTTGGCCCTTGACCATGTTTTGAGAATCTTTGGTCACGATTGACCTATTTTGGGACTTTGTTAGGTTGTTGAAGGTGGAGTGCAAGTCCAAGCAAAGATCGCAGGATCTTGGCCCCATTTTAGGGATTTTTTGGTTTTGGGCTATGTAACGGGTATGGGAATGTTGGCCCATGGTCTTACCCATGTTTAGGCCCTTTTTGNGAGAAGGTCTTTTGGTACCTTGCTAAGTGCTAAGTGCTAAGTGAAAGTGTGGATTGTAGATGCTTTGTGCATACTATGTGAGACTTGTAGAGATAAGTGCAAGTGATTGTAAGACACTGTGGAAAGGCTTTGTGTTGTAACTTGGGGAAGGAGGATCTAGTGAAGTACGCACAGATCTCATGTCCTCTGCGACATAGGATCTCATGGCTTTGTGCATGTAGAATATTGATATAAGGAAATAAAAAAGAAGAAGAGTTGGTGGACATAGCCTTAGGCTGGGGGTGAACCACGTATATCCTATTTTTTGGTTGCTTTGTGCTTTATGGTTGTTCTCTTGTTTATGTGATTAAATGCTTAGTGCACTGATATATTATTAGAAGAATCTAATATGATAGCTTAGTGTTGAACAATGTGAATGTATGCTAGATCTAATCTATGTTGATATGCTTATTTCTTGAATATATCGGATCTATGTGAGTATTGAACTACTCTGTTATTAGGGTTTATCTATGTTGTAAACTTAGGCTGGATATTAATGAACTATAACTACTAAGTGCCCTATTAAGATGTTACAATCACATATCGGTGTCCCAAATAAGGTTGTATACATCTGATTCCTGCAACCACCCCTGCCTCTACCTTGGGTGATACTTCATCTGCTTCATAGGTTTTTCCAAAAGGACCGGTAGTTAGGGTTTTGTTGGTGCGCTCTTGAGCATTGAACAAAGGAGAAAAATAAAAAAATTAGAAGACTGACAGAGATAGCAAATTTTGTGATAAAAATGATCATGATGAGTCCAATTGTTTCAAGAAGATGGAATCTTTACAAGCAACGATGAAGAAGCAAAACATCAACATTGATTCTACTTCTTCTTCTTATGAGTGGCTTATTGATTCAGGAACATCTTATCATATGGCTAAGGATAAATCCATATTTTCTGCTCTAAATGAATGTAACACCAATAAAATATTTGTTGGTGATGATAGATCTCTTAGTGTTGTAGGATCTAGAACAATTCAAGTAGATAATGGTCATTTCAATGATGTATTAAGTGTTCCAAGTCTTTCTTCTAACCTTCTATCAGTATATCAAATCACTCATTCAGGTGAAGGTAAAAACATAGAGTTTTCACCTCACCAAGTTGTAATCAAGGATCTAAAAGATCCTAAGCATGTTACTGCAACTATAATTGTTGATGATATTACTAGGTTGTACAAGTTTGACAACTTTGGGTCATCAAAATTTTCATCATTTTTTGTTGCTCATAGCGATGACTTGAGCAAACTTTGGCATGAGAGGTTTGGTCATATAAAATATCACTCATTGCATCAACTATGTAATCAAAATATGGTGACTGGTCTTCCTCTTCTTTCATGTAGAGATGGTGTTTTCTCTGGTTGTGTTCTCGAAAAACATCAACGGGACAGTTTTGACAAACGTGCATCTTGGCACACCTCGGGCCCTTTACAGCTTGTTCATAGTGATTTGTGTGCTCCATTTTCTTCTCCTTCTTTTTCTGGGTGCAAGTATTTCTTAACTTTCATTGATTATTTTTCCAAACGTACTTGGGTTTACTTCTTAAAACCTAAGAGCGATTTTTTTGACAAGTTTCTAGCCTACAAGGCCCTTGTATAAAATAAATCTGGACATCAAATTCAAAAGTTAAGAACAGAAAATGGAGGCAAATATGTGAACAATAATTTTACAAGTTACTGCACTACACAGGGCATCCAAATGCAACACACTATTCCATATACACCACAACAAAATGGTGGTGTTGAGAGAAAGAACGACACATTAAAAGAAATGGCTAATTGTATGATCCAATCTAAGGGATTAAGTGTAAAGTATTGGGCGGAATCAATCAACTGTGCAAATTACATATTCAATCACACTCCCACAAAGGCTCTTAAAAATATAACATATGAATAATCTTGGACTAAAATTAAACCAAATGTAAGTCAGTTTTGTGTATTTGGTAGTATAACATGGGCTCACATTCCTAATGAGAAAAGGAAAGCATTGCAGCCTAAAAGTGAGAAGTGTATATTTGTTGGTTATTCTGAAGATGTCAAAGGTTATAGACTTATTTAACCACATTGTAAGGAAATTATTCTTATAAGACATGTTAAATTTGATAAAAATATCTTGGCCTGCTTGCCTAATTCAGTGGTTGTGTCGTCTTCGGCCTACAAGCCATCTTTAGAATTTGTGCCTTCCTCTGTTCCTATTCTGGTTTATTCTTCAGATGATGACAGTGAGGATGAAAAACCACCTCCACCTGTTGACCTTCCTCCAGATGATTCCTTTGAACCTGAACAAGCACCATTTCCACTGCTTCCTAGATGGGTTCATTCAACACGAGAAGAAGCTGGTGATCTTGTCGGTGATCCTTCAGATTAGCATTGAACACGTTCACAGTTCCAGCGATCCTCTTCTCTTTTGGCTCAAGTTTCAGAGACTCATCATCTAGAGACATTTGCAAAAGCTTCAGGTCATCCAGATTGGGATACAGTAGTGAATGAAGAGTATCATTCTTTAATAGAAAACAATACTTGGGATCTTGTACCTCTTCCAAAAGGAATAAAACTTGTCAAATGTAAATGGGTCTACAGAACTAAGTATGCATCAGATGGAAGTGTTGAAAGGCACAATGTTCGGTTAGTTGCCAAAGGATTTTCCCAAGTTTAACAAATTGACTATAATGAAACATTTTCCCTTGTAGCCAAAATGAATTCCATCCGCCTTGTTCTTGACCTTGTTGCCTCACATAAATGGGAGGTCCAACATATGGATGTTAAATCTGCCTTCTTGCATGATGATTTCAAAGAAGAAATATACATGGAACAACCTCCTAGATATGTCCAGAATGACTCTAGCCTTGTTTTTCGCCTTAAGAAATATATTTATGGTCTTAAGAAATCTCCCCGAGCTTGGTATGCCAAAATGGACAACTTTCTTATTGACACTGGATTCTCTAGATGTCATTCTAATCCTAATGTTTATACCAAGAAAGTAGGAAGCCATATCATAATCCTTCTCCTTTATGTTGATGACCTTATCCTTACTGGTAGTGACTTAAAACTATTAAACCATGTGAAAACCAGCCTTAAGAATAAATTTGAAATGACAGACTTAGGTTTTTTGCAATATTTCCTTGGCCTCCAAGTTTTGCAAACCAATGAAGGAATTTTTCTTCTCTTTCACATGGATGATTGTAAAACAACCCCTTCTCCCTTCTAGTCTAGAATTAATCTTACTACGACCTGTACTTCTGCTAAAGTTGATGCCACCCTGTACCGTCAGTTAGTTGGTAGCCTCTTATACTTGACTCATACCCATCCTAATCTTTCCTTTTTTGTTGGTCTTGTTGCTTGATATATTAAAACTCCCCATGAAAGCCATTGGAAAGAAGCTAAAAGGATACTCCGCTATGTCTGTGGTATAGTTCAGTTTGGCATGCATTATAGTTCAAGGGGGACTCCTTTATTGGTTGGTTTCACTGATTCATATTGGGTCGACAACCTTGGTGATCGGAAGTCTACTACAGGTTATGTTTTCAGCCTTAGTTTAGGACCTGTCACTTGGGCCTATAAGAAATAATAGGCTATTTCACTTTCTTCAATAGAAGCAGAGTATCGAGTTGCTGTAAATGCAAGTCAGGAAGCTTTGTGGCTTTGATAGATCCTTTTAGAGTTTGTATTCAAGCAGCGGCATCCAACCAACCTTTGGTGTGACTATCAAAGTGCCATCAATATCGCCAAATACCCAGCTCAACATCAGCGCAAAAAGCACATCGAGCTACACATGCAATTCATCATAAAGCGCATTCATGATCAACTTATTGAAGTGCTCTTTTTCCCTACAGAAGATCAAGTTGCAGACATTTTCACAAAGTCTCTTACAGAAGCGAAGTTTTCCAAACTTCAATCTATGTTAGGAGTTCAGGAAGTTGTCATTAATGGGGGATAGGCTCTAATTCCTCCTCCCTTATCCTATTGTGTTAACATTGTAAATCCTTCAATACTATCCCATGTTTTTCTTAAGGGGGGATGTTAGGATATTTAGACACTTAGGAGTTAGTTAAGATCTACTTGGTCTAATATGTCATTAGGTAAAAGTGTGTTTCTTAGTGTATTTCTTTAGCATGCATTTTTATTTAGGAAATTTGACGTTCACGATATGTTCACAACATAGAGTGATCCGATGGTTCATACTCTCCTCTATCTTAATGGACATTGATCTGTGGCTTAACACTCGATTGGTCCATGATCTCTATTTAAAGAGCATGGAGGGTCATTTGTTGATGATCAATTGTGATAAACTCTATTGTAAAATCTCTATGTAATCTTTTTATTTTGCATTAATAAACTTCTCCAAGTGGTCGCGTTGGTCGGGGCTGTGGATGTTTCCCCGTAGGGGTTTTACCACATGAAAACATCGGTGTGTTGATCTTTGATCTAGTTATGTGAGTGGTTATTGAAGGTGTTCATCCTCTCTTGGAATACCTATGTTGTTGAACAGTCTTTGCCCCAATGTCTCGGTCATTTTGGGTTATTTAGAAGCTACTTGTACCTAAGAGTTATTTCTGAAGAATGGTGGCTTAGTTACTTTCTTCCTATGTTCCATATTACTTTTTCTCTTGTCTTCCCAGGCTTTTGGAAAGTTGGTCTTCCTTTATACTGATCATAAAGGAATTTATCTCTCCTTATGGCCTCCTCCAATGTTTTAGGGTCATCTTATTATATCTTGTCACTGATAAATGATGGTAGCCCACTAAAATACCTCTGAATATTAACTTTCTCATCCTTGATGAAAGAAACATACTTCAACATCTCTAAAAACCTCCTTTCATACTCATCCATGTTCATAATCCCAAGATTTAGTTCAAAGAAGTCCTTCATTTTCTTAGCATAGTATCTCTTATTCAAGTATTTATTTTGAAAATACCTCTTGAATTCCCTCCAAGTAACCTTCTTCTCATCAATGTGTTGCAACTGCACAAATTGGTCCCACCACAGTCATGCTTTTCCTTTGAGTTGATAGATAGAAATTATTCCTTCTACTTGTGAAAATTAATTATTCAATTAAAAATACTTTCTCATTCCTAGTAGCCAAGTCTTTCCATCCCCATCCTTCTTGTGCTCACCATCAAATTTAGGAGGTTTGATTTTGTTCATTTCCCCCTATAGCTCATCCACACTAGATCTCTTCTTATGTTTCCTAAAAGGGGATGTAATTGAACTAATTTATGCTCTCCTATATGAATTCCTTAGGGAGTGATGGTGGTATGTTCTAACACTTCTGGTTCTACTCCTCTCATCACGAGACCTGTGACTACCTGATCTACTTGACTGAGTCTCCTTATCCATATTCTTCTCTATTATGTCCAAGATCTGCATTAACTTGATGTCGAATTCATCCTACTACTCCTTGTATTTAATAAGCCTCTCATTATCATATTTATAACTATGGACATCCTTTTGAAAACTTTGTATGGTCTCTACCAAGTTCATGTCTTGCTCCTTGCCTTCTCCATGTCCATTTGAATTTGTAGTTTCATTACCCATATCGGCATACATGCCTCTAACCTAATCTTCATGGAAGTAATCCCCTTGTTCATATTCCATGATTTTGAGCTCTATGTTGATCATTTTCTTATCTAAATGTTGCTAACTCTACAAAATGTGCAACCAACACAATTTTTTAGATTAAATAATTTAACAAATTCATGAATTATGTATAATTTTGTTCCAATATGTATCATAATTATTTATTCTGGTTTCTTGTGAAAATAAATGCATGGATCAAATTTATGGGTGTATATTTAAAATCCTCTCTCCATTACATTTCCAATGACTTCTCCCTTTCTCAATTCTGAGTCTTGAGCAGAAATTTATGGTCATTTGAAAATTGCCCATTAATTCCTTTTGTTCACACTTCGACTAAGTGCAAATCTGAGCTTTAATTATGCATTTTTTTGCACCTGATCCATTGGATTTTTGGAATGAGCCCAATTGTGTTCCTTTTTAATACTATTATGGACATTATGGACAATTTTCATCCCCTTCTCAGCTCCAAGTTTCTAGATACATCCTATTGGCATTTCAGGCCATTTAATATTTTTGGCCCTAAATGTTGTAGTTTCCTTCTATGCTTTCTTGTGCATATTTATGTGCACGTATTTCTATTTTGACTCTTCAATTGTATTTTATGTCTCAATACATTTCAATATACTTCTCATATGCCTCAATATTATTCTATAGCAAAACGTTATGGCCCTCAGAAGTTAACTGGGTATTAAAATTTACCCTCCATTGTTTGACCTATAACTTCCTCATAAAAACTTTGTTTGACAATTGGTTTACACTGTTAGAAATCTATGTCCAAGATATTTCATTTTAGTTGTACAAATAGAGTGTACATTGGTAAATTAGTTTTTCATGTTTTTCCAGTAGCTAAAACCGTTGTTTAGGGCCTCAAAAACGCGCTACAAAAAGATGACCTTCAAACAATATAAAATGTTGTAAAAAATCAATGGTTTTTTGTTGTTGTAGAGCATCAAAACAAATTTTCATGCACCAATTTGAATATGTACACCCATATTTAGCATACACAGCAACGCCATAAGGTAACGCATGCACCACACACCTATAGTTGGTGTGGACCAATTCTCTGTCGCACCAATATCTGGTGTGCACTACTTTTGTGTTGCACGCCAATATCTATTGTGCACAACTTTTTTGTCGCATGATAATATTCCATGTGCACTGCACTCTTCATGCCGCACAATGCCAAGGTTTAGTGTGCTCACAACAAGCACCATTACTCAGTGCACATCATTAATTAAGCCTTTGCACAAAGTGAATATTCAACATGCACGCATTGCACACCAATATTGCATGTGCACAAACGAATTTTCTCTGTGCTCTGCCAATACTTAGTGCTCACACCACATTCACCAATATTATGCATGCGCCACCCAATATGCACAACACAGTGCTACAATTTAGTGCGCACTTCTGTGAACTGTTATTTTTCCTAGCTTCACCATCTTTACTCCACGTAGCACCAAATTTAAGTGTGCCCACCCACGCACCATAATTTTTTGTGCATTACTAGCTCTGCACCCCACAGCGCCAAATTTAAGTGCGCACATATGTCCACCCTTATTTTTCATGCATTACCAACTCTACACTATGTAGTGCCAAATTTAAGTTCACACACCTGTGCACCCTTAATTTTCGCACATTACCAACTCTGCACCACGCAACGCCAAATTTAAGTGCACACACTCGCACACCATTATTTTTTCTGAATTATTAGCTCTGCATCACACAGTGCCCAATTTGAGTGTGCACGCTTGCGCACCATTATTTTCCACATATCACAAGATTTTCATTGTGCATCATTGATTTGTTTTAGTGCACACACCTTGCACCTTTATGTTTCTGCACATCAATTATTCATGAATTCCGCTGCAGAAATTGAGGATTTTTCCCAATTTTCACCAAATTTCCACCACGGACATTATGCAACAATGAAATTTTTTCAATTTCACTCCAATAAACACAAATTAAACCTCTGCAACTTATAAATCGTTGTGGGTTGAAAATCTTGGTACTCTTTTTTCCAAGTTCATTCACAGATTGAGAATTTTATTCAATCAATCTCACTCAATATGTCATGGCTTCCCTGTAACTTCTAATTTGACCAATTATGGGTCTCAATTTGCTAAGACAAATATTAAAATTAAGAATATCTCGTCACTTTGCCAAATTTCTCCAAATTGCATGAATTTAACAACATAAATCGAGGATTTTGCCCAATTCCAGTCAATTTCTTCTAATTTTCTCCCTAGACACAATGTAAATTCAAATTAGGCCACTCTGAAATCAATTCTCTATGAAATTTCACTTCAACATTATGCTAACTTGGCCCATCCAAGCTCAGTGTTGAAAACTAGGTTTTGAGACCGCATTGTAGCATCCCCAACAGCCAACTAGGCTATGCCAACCAAAAATTTGAACTTTGATACGAAATTAAAAAATAAAAATAATCTAAAAATAGAAAGATTCATACAAAATAATAATAGAAATACACATGCATCATACACAGGAAAAACCCATAAAAACAATTGCATAAATAATAATGCAATACATAATTTAACACACAATTGACGCTTATATTTGATAAAAATATCACCAACTACGTGAACACCTTCCATATTCTTCCCATCCTTAGACCACACTACTCATAAATCTCAACAGTGGGTCACCCTCGATCTGGGGATAAACTCCACTCGGGTAAAGGAATTCCTAACCAGTTTGATATATCTCAGACAATAGGAAAACTTAGTCACAGGTGCCAACTTGAACTAACAACCTACAATCCCTCATTCCCCACATGCATGTCCCACCCCAGGAAGTGTTCCCCTTCTCTTCTCAACAGTCCCTTGGTTTCCCCACTTCCTTTCTTGGGCTTTACCAACATGTAAGATAGGAAGCCTCAAAGCCTTGTAGCTATAGTTTGGCATCTTAAGGAAATTGATTCCCAACAATTCTCTCACCTAGAGAGAATTGATCATGGGCCTGAAAACCTTCCTCTTCAATATCCCATGGGCTTGAAACCCCACCTCTTCAATATCCCATGGGCCTGAAACCCCACCTCTTCAATATCCCATGGGCCTGACAACCCACCTCTTCAATATCCCAATGGAACTAACAACTCGCTTATTCAGTCTAACTCCTAAGCTAACCAAGGTACAAGTATAGGTACAGTGAAAACTATGTATGGATGACCACTGAGTGAGTGAGTGAGTGAGTCCCAGAATCATGAAGGAATGATGGAAAATGAATTAAGTCCAAACTACATGTATATATGTTCTCAACTTGACACTTGTCATGTTGAGAAATACCTTGGCCTACTTGTCCCCATCCTTAGAACTTTGGATAAAATAATTAGCATGCTTTATACTTTAATAAATATTAATAGAATATTCCTTTGGGTTTGAGCGCCCCCTTAACTTAGACCCTTATCTCAACTTTTCTTTCCCCTTTCCCTAACTAGTGGATTTTATCCCCCCATACTCTTTTACATGGTTGGCATGCCGCAGTGATGTGTTTTTCATTAATATTTGTGTGTGACTTACATTTATAATACAAATATACTATCCATTTTGTATCCAGGTTCACCAGCCTAAAAAACATATACATATACACAAAGGATTTGTAGCCTCAAAATCATGCACTCAACTTGCCGGGCACGATATCCTAAGATGTGCACACTTCTTCTTTTAGTACACAACACATGTGCACGTTATACTATGGAATGTGCGCACCAAACTAATTCCAAGGCTTAATATAAACAACTCACCAACTTATATAGATATGTGCATTCATATCTACATTTACAAATGGGGTTCAGCCTAGGGGTATTAGAAAACCTCCAAAGCTACCTACTCCCTGTCCATTGTCCTTTGCACGGTCCTGGGAGTTTGCTCCTCCCCATTAGATCCTAAGGGTTGACTCCATATGAACTCTAGCTCCCTTTGAGTCGAAACTATTGGTGGGGCCACCCGCCTCACCATTTTTGGAGCTACCTACTCCCTCTATGCTACTGGTGAGGCCACCTACCTCACCACAAGTGGAGCCATCTTCTCCTCGTATTTTGTCTCTGTACTCATGTTGGTCACAACATGCATATGTTGTCCCCTCAACCTGTAGAGGTTTCCCTTCCTAACTCCAAGAATCATTGTTGATCCGAAGATAAATCATCTAGGAACAAAAAACACATATCCCTCTCTAAACAATATGTGTTATCCCTTTCCCTTAATCTTTGATATTGAGAGAACACTCCTCCTAAGTTTTGGAAGACATAACACATTTGACACCCTCAACACCTCTCCTGACTCCAATCAGAATGATACAGTACCAAATCCTCGTACACATGATTGGCTCCCATACCAAGATCCTCACACAAGTCTGAGCCAGTCTCAATGAAGTTGTTGAATAATTATTTATCACCTGTCATATGGAAATATGCTCTGTTATCCACCATCCAAGTCCCCATTCTAGAAACTGTACCTGAAAGGGAGGATACCAACAAGATCTTCCTCTAGAACTTGTCTACAAGATCATCAAACTCTGTTGTTGATTCCTTCTTCTTTCTTCCACTTCCCCTCTAGTGTGGATGATGTGAAGCATAGTTCCCAAATTCATGACACTCAATTTTTTTTATCTTACTAAGATCATACTTTTTTCTTGGCTATAGAGATACTTCTCTCTCGGGAGATACTTCTTCTTCCATTTCATCTAGGTTGTAAGGGACTAGTTCTTTTCACTTATATTCTTCACCATACCATCCACATCCTCCCTAGAAACCAATTGATTATCCTCCTAGATACAATTAGTCCATATCCCATCAAACCATGGAAACACCTCTCATGTACAGATCCCCTACATAAAAGGTTCCCAAGACCTAGGAAGACACCACAATGCTACATTCACCAACTCAACATTCAATAACACCTATCCACCCTGGAATAACACAACATAGACATACTCCTAAATCGTTGAGGATGAAAACACACTCATGGCACCCATAACATATATTCCACTCACAACACATCCCCTAACTCCATATGGAATACCACTGCTCTAGGTCCCTATACTACATGCATTGTCCTCCTACCAAGCTCCTTGTACATACCCAACTTAGACAGTGTGAAGCTCTCTAATAAATCTCGTGCCCTTGTCATGTTTCGGTAGTTCCCACTGTATAATAACCATGCAATCCTCTAAGGAAATAATCCTTCTTACCCAAGTCACGACAATCCAATGAATGTCTTCCCAAGTCCATCATCGAAATCACAAAACTCTTTGTGTCTATGCACATGATACAAATGAAACTGTGTACTCTTTCTGAAGAGTCCCAAGCTATGGTTCAACACTCATTCTAGTTCACTCTAGACCACCACAACTCATATGTACAGGTTTCCTCATTCTCCTAGGTCAAATACCTCATACGTCATCATACATTGACAGTGTACAACTCTCCAGCCCGATGAAGACTATATCTCTTCAACCTTCCATCCACACTCATATGTGCCAAAGAAACTGAGTTGCACCCATCGAAACTCATTATGAAAAGTCACTATAAGTCTATCCCCGGAGTTGGAAAACTTCCACACAACATATTGTTGTGAACTGATCTCTCCACCAATCCACCAAAACTCCCAACCCACCACACCACCAAGGTGGAATAGTTCACAACTCCTCGTATGAATGGTCTACTCCATGTCTCAAACCATAGAGCATCTAATATATTTCAATATGAAACCATAATTGTAGCTCCCTCTCATAGATAAATCCTCAACACTACTAAATCTCCCTCTCATAGTTGTCACATGTGACATGCCTAGAAAAAGAAAAAGAACCAGAAAGATGCAACCAATTGTAGAAACTATTTATCTCAAAGATGCCCCCCTTCTCTTCAAATTCCAATATCTAATACCATGTCAATTTTCACATGAAACTCTATGTGACTAATTTTTCAAATCTCAAAATTTATTCATAATGATCTAATAGTAAAACCCTAGCTATTATCAGTGAACAATTTTATAATGAAAATCATTGACTGAAAATATATGTAGCAGAAACACAAAATATTAGAAATGAATCATCAACACATATGAGACACAATATTTTTGTTCTATAACCTTATCAAATTTAGAAATCCTGAGGGCAAAACCAACCCTCCCATCCAATACAAATATCACCAAATATGAGGACAAAACCCATCCTCTCAGCCAATACAATTTCACCAAAATTTGAGGACATCGTTGTCCTCCAGTAACCATGCAAATAAGAAAACCAAACCTCAGAAAATTACTATAAATATCTTCTTCCCAAATGTAACACCCCAAGACTGAGCCCCAATTGTAAATGTATATATTTTTTATAGGATGTTGAGCGAGGTTATTATAGGCAAGAAGACTTATGTGATGATTAGGCTGGAGAGACTAGATACTAAAGGAAAATGAGTCTATTTTTGTATATGTAAACATTCATATCATTAATATAATATATTGTTCTATGTAGATCAACCACAATAAAATATTATGGGGGACTAAAATCCACTGGGAAGGGAAAGGGAGGGGCTAACAACCTAGGAAAGGGGCTAAGCTAGAGGGATTATCTCTAGGAGAATATTATATTATTATTCCTAAATAATATGGTGAGGATAATTATTTTATCCTAAGTTCTTATGGTAAATACAAATGAATCACAAAAATGGAGAGAAACGGGCTCCAGGAGAGCCAGGTGTCATCAAGGGCACATGAAAATATATGTGGGGAGAATTAGTTTGTTTTTCTATATTTCCCCATTCACAAGCAGACTCTCTTAGCCATTCATGTACTTAGCCATGCTCTCCATGAGTTGACCTCTGCATCATTCACACACTCTTGTGTTACCTATACTTTCTTGTTATCAACAGAAAATGGCATCCCTCCTGGGAGGCACAATGCAACTATACCTACTTGAGCTAGTGTTGTACCTTTCCTTTATGAGAAGCATATGTCCCATGCCCTGAAATATGTTGTTGCAATCACCTGTACCTTAGCTAAATGTTGTTGGTGTCTTCACCGTTCCCTATAATTGATTGACTTAAGCACTGAAATGAAGAAATGGGTTATCAGGATCGAGGAATTAAAAAGGTAGGTTGTCGGGCCCATGGATTGAAGAGGTGAGTTGTCAGGCCCATGAGAAACTCTCTCCAAGTGAGAGAATTGTTGGGAAATTGATTTCCTAAGGGATCCCAACTAAAACTACAGTGCTCTGAGACTTGTTCTTCATCCTATTGATGAAGCCCTGGAAGAGAAGTGGGGGAGCCAAAGGACTCTTGAGAAGAGAAGGGGCACACTTCCTAGTGTGGGACATGAATGAGGAGAATGAGAGACTGTAGGTTATTAGTTTGAGTTGGATCCTGGAACAAGATCCTTTCTATTGTCTGATTTGTCTCAGCCTAGCCTAGGAATCCTTTTACTTGGGTGGAGTTTAGACCCAGATCAGGGGTGACCCACTACTGAGAGTGATGATCAATGTGGTCTAAGGTTTGGAGGATCATGGAAGTTTTGCACATAGTTGGTGGTCTTATATAAAAAAATAAGTATCAATTATGTGTTCAATTACATGTTGTGAATTTGTACATGTCTTTATATTTATGAGTATTTTCTGTGTATGTTGTATGTATAGGCTTATTGTTATTTTTGCATCAATATGTGTATTAGTAGAATGTGTTTGTCTATTTAAAGTTATAAATGTATACAGATGAAATTATTTTAAGTTTTCAACTGGCATGACCCAGTCTGGGTAGGTTGGGTATGTTACAATGTATTAAGTTCTGCAAGAGTTTAACTTTGGCATAACCCAACAGTTCTAAGCCTGGGTATGTTACAATATGGTATCAGAGCATGAAGTTTTTTAGGTGGCATGACCCTCCTTGGGTGGCCTGGTACATTACAATATGGTATCAGAGCTCCAGTTTTCAACACTGAGCCTGGATAAGCCATGTAAGTGAAAATTGAAGAAAAAATTTCACAGAGAATCGTTGTCGAAATGGCCAAATTTCGAGTTACAAAGTATCCATGAGTGCCATGAAGGTGTTGAGAACACACATTAATTTTCTTTGAAATATCAGGAGGTGTAGTGGTTCAAAAAACCACAATGACCATTTATTTGGGCCATGAGATTTGATCTAGACCATTAGCTCTATTTGGAAATCTCTTAATCCTTCACAGTCGTCGGATCTAGAGAAGGAGCATGGTTGTTAAACCCTCAAGTATTTCGGACTTCACTGCTTCAAGAGTTTTTAGTCTTTTATGAAAAGGAGGTAAAATCCCCAAAGCTCTGAAGTCTCAGAGTGAATATACGTTGTAGATGACTGGGAGGAGTACTTGACCGTTGGATTTTTCCAAGGAAAAATATGGGTCGTTGGATCACACACAGATCAGGAGGTGAGGCACAGTGGAGAAGATCAGATCCCAACCATCATATCTGCATGTGAGGGAGTGTCAGTCGTAGATATCACGACATTTCAGAGTTTCAACACTCCGAGAGAAATGAGTCCTTATGTTTCCAAGAAGAAAATATCTCGAAGTCCTGAACTCCGAAGTAAATATGGACCGTTCATGTTTATGGAAATGTGTCTACAGATTAGCAATTGTTCTAGAATGCAGCATTCGAGAGATTTGTGGTGTAGAGTGGAGAAGTCTCCTGAAGCCTGAAGCATAGAATCTTTGGAGAGTTCTTATTCAGGATTTCATCGATTCAATGTTCGGTAGTTCGGGGGTTGGGTGGTGTTGGCCCTTGACCAAGTTTTGAGGAAACATTGGTCTTGTTTGCTCACTTTTTGGACTTCAGCAGGCTAGTCGAAGATGGAGCGCCTAGGCAGAGATAATATTGTAGTATCTCACTTGTTTTGTGGGCTTGTGGACCCAACAAAGTGTTTACTAGGGTTTATGTAATAGGTTATGGGATGTCAACCCATGGGTTTACCCATGATTAGGCCTGTTTGTAAATGTATAAATAAGTAGCTAAGTGATGTAAGAAGCCTAGTTGGCTATGTGCATAATATGTTGTAAGTGTTAATGTTGGCTTAGTGCAAGAATATCTTAAGGGTTGCAGAGCTACGTGCAAGAGGTTGTAAGTTTATTTGCGAAAACTAACTATGTAGAGTAAGGCTCTAGGCTAATAAGGAGTTGGCTCTATGCCTTGACCTGATTTCGAGAACAAGGATCTGGTGTGCAACGTGAATATCTCCTATCCTCTACAGAGTTTGGCTCTGTGGATTTGTACGTAGGAGCAGATGAATGTAATAAGATTGAAGACTAATAAATAATAAGAAGAAGTTCGTGGATGTAGCCCCACACTGAGGTGAACCATGTATATCTTGTGTCTTGATGTTCTTTGTGCAATGTGAATTATGTTGTTTATCTACTTAGTGTTGTTGTTATAATGTATGATGAATGCATATGATGTTATTTCTTAGTGATTAATAGTATTAAAGATAAATGGATGTTGGATTTGAGCTAATGTTATGTTCTAACTGAGTGAAAGTGCTTGATCTTTATTGTTACTACGTTGATTTGTAATAAGGGTTTAATATGTGATGTGAATGAGAATCGTGAACTAATGCCTATTGTTATATAATTTATCTACTAAGTGTTGTAATCACAGATATGTGTCCTAGCTTGGTTGTAGACACATGTGTCCTGCAACCCCCCTGCCTCTACCTAGGGTGAGACTTCATCTGTTTCACAGGTGTTTCCAAAAGGGACGGTAGTTAGGGTTTTTTTGGTGCATTGTTGAAGCATTGAACCTTGGGTCTGCCCCTATGCCAACAAATGGTTCCGTTGTTGGGACCTAAAACTAGGATTGCTGGGAAATGAAGAAAAGAGAAAGATTTGTGCATAGATCTGCTATTGTAGTGCACAGTATTCTACTTGACTTGTGAAGCTCTGTGCTAACAAAGAAACCTGATCTGAAGAAAAGAGGTAAGATCTTGAATCTTTGTGCTTTGGTAAGGGTAACATAAGTGGAAATTTTTTCTTTGAAAAGCATGAATCTAGGTATGTTTGATAGATTTTGTCCTAGTCTGAATGGTAGGGCATAGTTAGAAGAAAGAATTGATTTGAATAGATAAAGAAATGTTATTCCTATGCATAGAAAGAATTTCTGGACTAATAAGTGGATGCAGGAGCCTAGAAAGAATTTGTGCAGATTGCAGGTTCAACACTGTGATCCTAGTGCGCAATACAGGAAAGGTTGGGGATAATTTAAAAGAAAGAGAGGATTGACACTGTTTTATAATTGCAGAATACCGGGACATCTTGCTAGGGAATGCCCTGGTACAGGTCCTATTTGTCTTTATTGTAAAGTTATTCGTCATGAGGTTGAGGATTGTCCAAGAATGATTGCTAAAGTTGAAAAGATTAACATGAGACAAGAAAACTCTGAAGAAAGTCAAGAGGCTAAGAGCATGTTGGAGAATCATAAAGATAAAGAGTAAGAGACTATGTTAGTATAGTTAAAAGAAGTAATGGATTATCATAGAGACATCAGTTTACCAGAAATCTTGAAAGAAAAAAAATGCATAGTTACAAGAATATAAGACTTCGACATAGACTGTGTATTGGATGAAGAAACACACTTGAATATTATGCCAGACAACACTTGGGAATTTTTGGGAAATCCTGCTATGGTACCTTCATTGGGAAGGATATGATTCTTTAAAGGAAAGATGATAACCCTATGTGGAAGAGTTACTAATATACCTATGATCGCTCATGAAACATATACTCAAAAAGAATTTGAAGTCATTAAATTTGTTGAGAACAATGCTCCTTTTCCACTTTTGTTAGGAAAGACTTGGATTGAGAAGGATCAGATCAGAAGGAAAGAAAAAGAGGAAGATATAGAACAAAAAAATAAATAACTAAGGGACTTCATAACAAAAAAAATAGAGCAACTAATAGTAGAACAAGAGGATAAGTCGAAGCAACAGAGGGAAAGAGAATTAGCTGTCAAAGTTGAAAGAATGTAGGAAGGCTTGAAGCACCTACCCGTGCAATAAAGAAGTGTAGCCAACCCGAAAATAGTAAGAGAAGGGACATTAACCTTAGAATCTGTAAGAGCACATCAACAGTGAGAAGTCCTTTCACCATCAGAGAATAAGAATACAAATGGGAGGAGGATTCCATAAATTGTTAGAGAATATCAGATCACAGGAAAGAAGGCCAGGAAGATCAACAAGAAGAAAGATAAGATGCATCAAGCTATAGAGAACAAAAGGAGGAATTCGCGGGAGGTAGGTTTGCAGAACTTGAACCTCGTCGGAATAGCAGAACCACACAGAATGGCACTTCGCCACAACAAAGCTATATGACCATTGGAGGCGCCCCAACTGTTAGAATGACACCCCAGAATGGATAGAAAACATAGTTATGAGTGAATGGACCGTTGATACTGCACCTTAACAGACAGATTCATATTGATGGATGCATTCCTACCCGTTGGAGGAATCCATTATGACACTTTCTTATTTAACCCGATGGACGCTGCATCAGGACCACTTTTTTCCACCCATGATTATCCAAGCTACCAGAGAATTGATTGTATATCGCGTTGTGATTTCTAGACCTCACCATCCATTAGATTACCTCGCTTATCAATTCTCCTACCCAATATATTTGTCTACAAGAGTGAATGTTGGGTGAACCTAGCATGTTAGATATATCTGTCGGGGTGATCCTATGAAGATAATGGCTAATAGACAATTTTCTATAGGAATATAGGTGTCGTTGACTGGGGGAATGCAAGCATCCCCTTCTTTTGGATGTCGTTCTAGCCATGCTAACCTCGTGAATAAGAAGAGAAGTAAGCAAAGCGATGATATGGCTAACGCAAAGAATATCCCATCAGTATTTCCATATTATATACCACCTTTGGCTAGTGTGGTTAACTGCAAGAGCATCCCACATGAATTTGAGTGCACATTGATCACTGTGTACATGCCAAAGCAGATATGCGTAGAAGGAAGCCAATTAGGATAGATCCCAGCTCTGAAGAAAAACAAATTTAATCTCGATGACAGAAAGAACTATGCCATGCTCGTGCCCCATAGCTATTTGATGAAGACGACTAGGAAGAAGCCTCACATAGTCTCCTAGACATGGATTAAGGAGTTGGCCCAGTCCATGATATTGAATGTAATGACGATTACTCACTTTGGTTGACATCAGGAGGTTAACGCTTGCATTAAACTCCTCCTGTTGTGTTATCATGGAGGATATATGTAGCTCGACAGACACATTACTGTGGATCCGGCACTGATCCACTTGATTACAGGACTAATCATGTAGGAACCAAACCCTCAGTAGTTCTACCCAAGGAATACTTTATATCTCTCCCTCGCGTAGCGCATAAAGGAGGATTATGGAAATGTAGAAAAGGGAAAGCGAGGCTACAAGGTAGCCTCTATCCAGGACGGTGCAATGCACCTTGCTTACCAACTTATAGCTAGCAATATCATCAGAAAGAATCATCCGACATAGGTCACTGGGTTCGTAGTGGACCCCATTGGAAAGTGCCTGGAGGGGATGAAAATGATCTGGGCGAGTTACCTCGTTAACGAGCTCAAGAAATACTGTCGCAAAGGGCGGGATTAGGGGTATGAATTCCATTTCAGTTGGTTACTTGTATTTATCACATTTGTATAGGAGAGTTACCTCATTAACAAGCTCGAGAAAGACTGTCGTTGTCGGAAGGAGTGACATTTCTAGAATTTGATCCATCAAGGCCGTTGGTCGCACGGTTCTCCACCTTGTGGTATACAAATGACATGTCGAATAAATGTCAGTCAAACGTTGTGTTCCATGCCTACTACCAGCAACTGAAGCATGATATTGAGGCATTTCCATGCATGACACTAAACACATTGCACCAGTATAGACCTCTAGCGAAGTTTTGTATAGATCAACACTTTATCTATATCACTACATGCAGGGATGAGAGCATGGAGGAGTTACAGTCCTATTATAAGTTGATCGGTGAAGACATGGAGCAGATCACCAAGAATGGTTGATGGATTTTCTAGTACTGGTTGAAGATATAGATCTCTCTAACACAGAAATCATAGGAATCCCCTTGGTCACCCAGGTCGAGCATGTTGGACAAAGCAGCGCGAAAAAAAAGAAGAAAAAGGTAGAAGTCCATCATATAGAAATTGATGATGAGGAAAACACCTCTGTAGAAGATGGATCTGGCTTGCCAGAAGGAGGAGGAGAAGACCAAGGCAATGGACAAGGAGGAGAGGATGATGGAGAAATGTAATAAGAAGGCAAAGCTACACTGCCGCATGATCCCCCTATTGGAACAAAGACTTCGCAGAAAAGGAAGGATTCTACAGATAAACCTTCGGAAAGAAATAAGATGTGCACCAGTAAGCCCAAGATGAAGGCTACGCTCACAAAGGATGATGTCGATATAATCATCACAGCCATGGAGGATGCTTCATAGGATATCTTGTAGTGATATGGAACAAATAAGGAAATGTTGTACGAAATAATCGAGAAGGAGATAAAGGAGATACATCAAGCCATTTATTCAAGCTAGGCAATACCTATTATGACTTCTTTGTCGAATATTATAGAATTGGGCGATGAGCCCACCCAATTATGAAGACTAGAAAATGCAACAGAGGCTCAACTTCATCGACTCCATGAAGAGAAGGAGAAGGCTACAGAAGCCTTGAAGCAATAAAATGAGGAGGTCTTAGAGCAACTATGAGTTGCGCAGTCTTGCGTAACTGCCTATGAGAAGGAGAAAGATGAAATTCGAGTGATGTTTGATGACAAAGAAAAGATACAACAATAAAAATACCATCTTCTTGCAGAGAACACTATGGTCAAAGAGGCAGTGACTAAAGCACTTCTCTCTATGTCAGGATTAGCACAGAAGGAACAAGAGTCAGTTGAGATTCAAGTGGGGAAGCTCGCTGAAGCCATTCAACAGCTTCAAGAAAGGATAACAAAGTTAGATATCCAAGCAGTGTCGATCACTCCACAAGAAGTGCGTGATCAGAGGAAGGAAGTCACCAAGAGTACAATTGGAAAGATCAGGACCCTCACCTCAAAATGTAAGTAGTTGAGTGATTGAAGTGCACAATCCTATAAACGCCTCGCAGAATACATAGAGTTGAGGAAAATAGAAGTGCAGGTGAAGTAGGCACAACAACATGCATCCACCATGCAGGCACAGATGAAGCTACTCACTACGGTCGAGAAAATGAAGAGATCATGGGAGAATCTCACAGTCTAATAGAAAATTACTACCATCTAGAGAAGAGTCATGGAAGTTACACAGAGACTACAGCTGGTTCAAGATGAATCCTACATGATTTTTGAAGAGATTGAAGGACAAGGCTCGCAGTGAGACCACGTGGTTACGATAATGGAACATAGCCTGGAAGGGACTATTACAGAGAAAATGATTCAGGAGTTCGTTGAGCAAGAATATCTGGTGAAGAAGCAAGTCGAGGCAAATCGAGCTAAGATCAAGGCCTTTGAAGTAGCATTCCCTAGATCTAAGTGACTCCAAACAAGTCACAGGTGATTTTTGGGGGCTTGTTGTCCCTCGACCAAGTTTTGAGGAAACATTGGTCATGTTTGATCACTTTGTGGACTTCGATAGGCTGGTGAAGATGGAGCACCAAGGCAGAGTTGAGATCGCAGGATATCACTTTTTTTGTGGGCTTATGGACCCAACAAAGGGTTTACTAGGGTTTATGTAATGGGTTATGGGATGTTGGCCCATGGGTTTACCCATGATTAGGCCTATTTGTAAATGTATAAATAAGTAGCTAAGATATGTAAGAAGCCTAGTTGGCTATGTGCACAATATGTTGCAAGTGTTAATGTTGGCTTAGTGCAAGAATATGTTAAGGGTTGTAGAGCTAAGTGCAAGAGGTTGTAAGTTGCTTTGTGCAAACAAACTATGTAGAGTAAGGATTTGTGCTAAAGGCTTTGGCTATGTTCCTTGACCTAATTTCGGGAAGAAGGATCTGGTGTGCAGCGCGTAGATCTCCTGTCCTCTGGAGAGTTTGGCTCTATGGATTATTGCATAGGAGTAGATGAATGTAAGAAGATTGAAGACTAATAAAGAAGAAGAAGAAGTTGGTGGATGTAGCCCCACACTGGGGTGAACTACATATATCTTGTGTCTTGATGTGCTTTGTGCGATGTGAATTATGTTGTTTATCTGCTTAGTGTTGTTTTTATAATGTATGATGAATGCATATGATGTTATTTCTTAGTGATTAATAGTTTTAAAGATAAATGAATGTTGGATCTGAGAAAATTCCATGTGCTAAGTGATTTAAAGTGCTTGATCTTTATTGTTACTGTGTTTATCTATAATAAGGGTTTAATCTGCAATGTGAATGAGACTCATGAACTAATTCCTATTGTTGTCTAAGTGCTCTGCTAAGTATTGTAATCACATATGTATGTCCCATCTTGGTTGTAGACACCTGTGTCCTACAACCCCCCCTGCCTCTACCTCAGGTGAGACTTCATCTGCTTCGCAGGTGTTGCTGAAAGGGTCGATAGTTACGGTTTTGTTGGTGCATTGTTGAAGCATTGAACCCTAGGTCTGTCCCTATGCCAAAAGGTGGTGTTCAGCAACAAAAATTTCTAAAGCTTGAATCTCCAGAGCACCGAAGTATTAAAATCTCCTGAGAGTGCTTGTTCGGGAGTTTCGATGAAAGTTGTAGAAGAAACCTCCAAAGCCCGAAGTTTCAAAGCTCCGGAGCCCCGAAGCTCCAGATAGCATATGTTAGTAAATTCTTCGTTTCATCTCTTTCAAGTGTTATAGTGTGAAATATTATGAATCTTGAAGGTTCAGAGCGTCGAAGTATTAAAGATATGGAGAGAGGTGGTTCAGGGAGTTAGCCACTTTAGTGTCTCAGAGAAATGTTGTGTTGTGTTGCAAAATCCTATGAAGCCCAGAGTCCCAGAGCTCCTATCAACCGTGGATCTCATCCAGGAGTGTGGACCATTGATTCATGAAACCTTCTGTGGATTTTCAGTTTGGCATTCAGAGGAAGTGAACTGTTGTGCAGTAATATCCTCTAAAGCCTAGAGTACCAAAGTTCCAGAGAATCAGAGTGATGTGGCATGATGATGTCACCTAGGGTGGCATAGACCCACTTATGTGTGCCACGTGTAAACTTGATTCGTGTCTTTAATAGACCTTTTGTGCCAATTGGAACTCGACACGTGTCACTCATTGATTGGGCCACGTGTCAGATCCATATTTTGACATGTAATACCCCTACTGCGTAGTGCTAAGAAGACCTAGATAGTTCAAAAATTTAATGTTTGGGAGTTTTCAAGTGCAAAGTTGTAAAGACCTCTGAAGTGCAAAGCTCTGTAGAGAATCTTCGGAAGTTCACAAGTTTGGTATTCAAGAGAAATAAGGTGTTAAGTTAGCGTATCTCCCAAAACCAGAAGTTTGAAAGTACTGGAGCCTCGAAGCTCCGAAGAATCATATGTTTGGAAGTTATCTAGTTCAACATTCGAGAGAAATAAGGTGTTAATTTAGTAGATCTCCTGAAGCCCGAAGTTCTGAAGTACCAGAACCCTGAAGCTCCGAAGAAACATTAGTTCAAAAGTTCTCCAATTTGACATCCGGGGGGAAAGGAGGTGTGATGAAGGTGAGACCCACGAAGCCCAAAGTTCTAGAGAACCGAAGTCCCAAAGCTCTGGATAAGTTCCTTTCATCTAAGCGCTTCATCATAGCCCGTGGTCAGATGATTTTCTGGCCAAAATAAAAAGGGGCTAGTGCCCAAATTTTGATTTTTAAAGACAAAAAAGGGCTTAGAGAAGGAGCCCATAGATTTCTAAATTGTACGGACCTGCAAATAAGGGAAATTACAAAATCCTATAAACCTAAAAAAGAGGATTCAGCATGGGTCCAAGAGCTATTCATCTCTAAATAAGAAGAATAAATGTACAGGGATTACATCATAGAAAAGACTATTTTTAAATACCCATAACTTTCTACTCAGGAATTGGAATTGAGAATGGAAGCAGGCTTTGGAAAGGGTCTTGAATAGTAGAATATAAGTACTCATTCAGAAAATTGACTTGGGCAGGAAATTTTCAAGAAAATCAAAAGAATGAATTTTGATGCATTATGGAACCCAGAATGATTGAGATAGTGGAGGACATGGGAAGAAGTGTACCTAGGATCTATGCATCCCTGGACAATAAGCAAGCTGAGTTTCAGTCACATGTGATTTAAGTGGGAGAAATTATGGAAAATATTGGTTTGTGTAGCCGACTACGGGAGCTAAAAGAAAAATTAATGAGATGGTTAAGGCATGTCCGATGGACATGAATGGACTGAGCACCAAGGCAGACTTGAAAATCCTACCTTTAGGTTCCTATGACTATCTAATTAGTATGGATTGGTTGGACCAACACCATGCTATCCTAGACTGTCATAATAAGGAATTCACTTTCCTGGATGAAGAAGGGAACCTAAGGATGGTGCAAGGAATCCCCAGGGTAGTAACTATCAGAGAAATTTCAGCATTGCAACTGAAGAAATATTACAGAAAATGATGTCAAATATTTTCAGCTCATATGGAAAAGACACCTAAATATAGGGTGTCAAATATTGAAAACTATGTAGTCCTAAAAGATTTTGGACCTGGTATCAAGAAGGAGTTGAAGAACTTGAGGACATAATGTCATGTCAAGAATATCCCACAAGATGATCAAAGGTCAAGACTGAAGAATGTTAATATATGAATCTAGATGCAGCCATGAAGTTTGGGAATCCACTACAAAAAATCCACTCATGTTAATCAGAGTGCTCAATGGAATTTGGGTATAAATGTAGATCATGTAGTGAATAAATTAGTGAAATTCCATTCACTCTAAAGGATGCCACTGTACAGATAAGGAAGTAGAATGTTGGAATATTGGCTCTAAAATATTGATAGGTTAAAATGTTATTTTTTTTATAAAGAGAAACAAGGAGTATATTTGGAGATAAGATGTAACATCTCCAAGGATCAGCCCTACAGTTTGGAGATAGCACCTCCATTATTTCTATCAGAGTGCACAGTCTAACCATGGTATGAAGGGTAGCGATATGGCATGAAAGAAGTTGATTATGAAAGTTAGGTTGAAATCATATGGGTCCATACATGAGGAAGTAATGATTCATTAAGCAAATCCAAGTACCGATATGTTCTATCAAGGAAATGATAAATCAATTTCTTTCAAGAAAGAAATTGGTGTTAAATATCCATGGTTAATCAGAGAACATGACTGGTAATGTAATTTGGTCATGTAGGAGTTGGATCAGAGGGATCCAAGTAATAGTGGAATGCTGAAAATTAATATCAACATATTATATTGGTACAAGTGTCCAAAGTAGATAAGAAATATTCTAGCATGGAGATCTCAAGTCAAGAAGAACTTCAAAAAGAAATGAATTTCTGAAGAGAAATCAATAAGGAACCATAAAGAATAAAATGGTTCTATGCTTGGTATAGAATGAAAAAGAGATGTAACCTAACAAGAATCCATCTCAAGTGGAATAGATCCGTGAGTGACATTCTCAGAGGTTGGAAGTATCAATAGAAATTATGATGATAAATTTAAAAGTAGTGTTAATTACTTCCAATTAATTCTATGAAGTTGGAGAAGAAGGCATATGTGCATCCTTATATTATGCTATATATTGGATACCCAAGTCAATCTTGAGGCTAGGTGGCTAAGAAAAGAAAAGAGAATGGTGCAAGGAACTTCAAGTGATAAAGTATTCAGTCGGGGAAGGGTTGAAGTAGGTCAGCCCCGAAAAGTAAATGGATGTTGAAGATCCAAAGTCTATAAAACAACATGTTTGGAATTATAATTTTTCCAAGTGTGAGTTGGGTTAGATGGAATCCAGGAAATAAATGAATATTGAAGGTTAATATCAGCATAGTGTTTGGTTGGAAATGCAAAAGAAACCAAGAGTGATTTGGCTAGAAAGTGCTCAGGGAAGAAATAATCTTGTACAATGATTATAGTGAGAGAACAAGAAGATTCAGGAATCCGGGAAGAATTGAAGACTTATGGGATCAACAAGGAAAAGTAATACATGGAAAAATAGGTTGTTGCAATGACTATAGAAGCAATTATGTTAAGGCTTGTTGGACAACCATACATAGAAAGAGAGAATTCTTACATGTTTGCAAGTGTTGTTGATGATGTTGTTGCATATGGAAGGAAACAATAGAAAGATGAAGTGTTGATTATAAGACTGATAAAAGAGGCATGGGAGATTCTACTGTCATGAGCTAATCAGGTAGCATCAAATTCATTTAATGGAAGCTATGTAGGTATGAGTTTTATTTACTCTTATTGCATAATTGTTGAAGGGAATTTAGGTAAGAATTTCCTCAACCATAGTTATTTTATAAAATCGCATGGTTGTATTATTTGAATGTATTAATGGGAATAAGATACCACTAGGTGTGGTAAAGGATGGAGGCATGTAATAATTAGAAAATATTCTTATCTTTTGAATGCACACACTGACATGGTAGCACGCCATCTTAATTTGGTTATGATCTAATAACCAAAGCAATAAAAGGTAAGAACATGTTATAGGAATGGATGTCAAGAAAGATAGTCATGTATGAGACCATGACATGGTTAGTTATGGAAAGGTATGGATATGGAAAGGCTACATACCACACAAATATCCAATGAACTTCCTACCTTTAAATAATACTTGGACTGCAACCTTTTTGCTAACACTAATGAACACCACAAAATTATATTCTTTGTGTAGTGTTCAGGTCGAAAAGGAAGACATCCAAATTATTGAGAAGACAATAGGGAGTGTATGGAGAATGTGTCAAGGCATTGGCCAGACTTCTAGTTTACCAATGGTGAGATGCATGACTTAGATACAGAGCATCTTGAAAATCAATGAAAAAGTGCATTGAATAGATATGAATTGAGAATTGCACAAATGCATAGTAAGTAGTAGAGTTTCATGTATGCATGATAGAATTGACATGCTTGAATGAATTTGTTTTTGAATGCATCCATATATGTTATCTAATGGAACTAATTATACTAACTGCTGAAATGTTACAAACTCATGGAGTTGAGAACATTTCAAGAGTTGTTAGGACATTGCAACAGGAAAGTTGCAAGTCAAGTAGTCACATGAGCATTGACTATAGGAAATTTTTTGTTCAAAACATAGAGTATGGAACTTACTGATATTAATGGTGAACATGCATATGCATAGAATGATAATGCATTCTATTTAATAAATGTTTTGGTAGTTGTGATTGAATTCTTAGTTGTAGACAATTCTAAGATCACTTCGTAAGGTTTTGGTACATATTGCAATGAAATTATGATGCAGAGGAAATACTGACAATCTATTGGTTGAATGCAAGATAGAAGAATTGTAGGAAAAATGGTATTCAGTATGGTGCTTGTTGAAATCCAGAAGGAAGATTGCATCCTACTATTGCAACAACCATGAAAAATTATGAAACAAAATTTCATATTTTGGGAAAATTTGAATTCCTTATGAAATAAGTTTGAGTTCTAAATGAATTTTTTTATAATGTTCTCTCATGATCAGTGCATGTGTGTGATGCAGATGAGACAAAATTGATTAAAGTTGGAATGCTTGGAAAGAAAAAGTACTGTTGAAGACACTGGAGCCCTATAAATGTAGAACCTTGGTGGGGTTATAATAATGGGTTGGATCTCTCCTTGTGTGTGAAATACTTGGAAAGATGGATCATTGAAGGATTGTGTAGAAGTGAAGGGGTGCTTGATCCTAGAAGGGTGAGTGCAATGAAGAAGAGGAAAATCAAGAGTGCTTATGGCATGGTAGTTGTCATAAGGAGGGTATGTCAAATGGAACAATGAACTGATTCCTTTCCTAAAGAAACTTTATGGAATAGAGAAAATGGCTTCCAGCTGCAGTATGAATACAAGAATTGGTGCTTGAAAGTAGATCACCAGGTGGATAAAAAACATCCAATAGCAAAGGCTTGGATATTTTTGAAGAATTTGAATTGTACATGGTATATAATGCATTGAGGATAGTGCATAAATAAGGGGAGGGGAATGTAACACCCCAAGAACGAGCCCCAATTGTAAATGTAAATATTTTTTATAGGCTGGTGAGCCGGGTTATTATACGCCAGAAGGCTTATATGATGATTAGGCCAGCGAGCCTAGATGCTAAAGGCCAGTGAGCCTATTTTTGTATATGAAAACATGCATATAGTTAATATAATACATTGTTGCATGTATATCGACCACGATAAAATAGTATGAGGGGATAAACTCCACCAGGAGGGGAAAGGGAGGGGCTAAGAGCCTAGGAAAGGGGCTAAGCTAGAGTTCTTATGTTAAGAACCAAACATCAATATAGCATATAAAAACCTCAGAAGAAGTACTCAACGCCTTGAAAAAGACATAATTTCAGATAATAAGCCTCTTCGAGGGGGAAACCTCCTTTTACCCCACTTAAATGTTCAAGTACAAGATGATTCAAAATGAAAATGTCTCCTTGGTATATATAGGAGACTAGGAG
>ML776625.1:774911-798982 GCA_009831015.1 Picea engelmannii | reverse complement strand
GTGTGTATTTTATGTGTGACTGATGATCTTTACTCGTACTGTTCATATGTTGTATGTTGCTTGATAACCCATGAAGAAATATTAATAATTGTTAATAAGGTGTAAAATTGTTTAAGCTTATAAACAACTGATTCACCCCCCCCCTCTCAGTTGTATTAGTATTTCCAACAATTCATAATCATAATCCTATGTGTAGATACCATATGTATATTTCACAACTCACATACATATTTACTTTAAATCATTCAACTCATGATTGTTCACAATCATTCTCATGCGATCCTCAAAGGCATAATCATTTTTCCTCTTATCATGACAACAAAGAATCCTTTCTCATTTACTCTTTCGTCTATTTATACTATCATTTCCTGAGGGAATGGAGCACGTTCCCCTTAATCTATCATTCAAAACAAAACTTCATGACTCTTCACAGTAGATTCATCCATGCATCCATGGTATTCATTCAAACTAGGAAAGTGCAATTATTTCCTTACATTTCACTCATACATCATACATGTGCATCATTTGCGTGTTTAATATCATTCATTCATATCTATTTGGTCTTAATATCATGCCTTATATCAAGAAACCTTATGATGCATTAATTCCATGCACTCATGCATAAATAATAACAATTTAACATCCATCATGCAAGCTCACTACTTGCACCTTTTCCATGTCACTCATACAAATGGACATATCAGACTTCCAGATCCTCCTCCCAAATATCTTGATACCATTGTTATGACAAGTCTCATAGAGATACTCAACACTAAGTTGCTCTCTCTCTGAGACATTGCAGTCATTCACATGGTATCCACATGGCAAGTTTAACAAAAATAATCATAGCTATGTCCCCCTTTCCATATGACAACAACCAGTAAGAAGGAATTTTTTCCTCAACTAGTATAAAGTTATTCATCAATCTATAAATACCATCTGGGAAATTCCAACAATGCACAAGGAAACAAGACAACTTATCAAGCTTATTTTTCATGCCTCCAACCTTTTTTTGTTAACAGGCATTTTTATCAAGGGAATCCTTTTCTAGATTCCCTCTCACTACTACTTGAGTATACCAAGCCATGCCTTATATGGATATCATCCACCTCTTGATGTCAACCTGACCCATTGGTCCTCTATAAGTGTCCCAACACTTCCTTTACCACATTTAGGATCAACATTTCATTAACCAGTCTACCTTATCCTCATAAGCTACTATGTACTCAACATCATCAACCTTTTACTTATGCTACCATAGTCAGAACATCACTAACCATATGATCTATGACATCACCATTTTTTACATTCAATGACAGACTATAATAAGTATATATTCATGTTATATGCATGCTCTATGCTTGTGATATGCATTGCAGAATATCTATGTGCACCAAGCATTATACCCATGTTTGCAGTGCAGGTAGGTTCCACTTACTTTCCTCTTCAATTTTCATGTATATACTTACCCTTAGTTGGTAGGGGTACACACTTCCCTAGCCCAACCATGAGATTTTAAACTTGCTCATGTCATTTCACTTCTTCCATGAGGATCATTATCAGTCCTTGTGACTTCCTTTATTTTGCAAAGAGTGATTACCATATAAGGAAGTCTTTAAGTTATAATAGGTCAAACAAGTTGACCTCACCTACTCCAATGAGGCCTCTAGACATGGAGGATTTTTCTCCCAATTCATAATCCTTCATTTAACCAATGATTTTAATTAACAGAGGTTTCATAAGCCCATTGTTGTAGTGATGGATATCATTTCTCCAAAAGAAATGATGGGCTTCTTCTGCCACGGTCTATCATGATTAAATCTCATTGGGTAAAACCCAACTAGATTTTAATCTGCATCCTTTTCCTTAAGGGACTTATGCAGATAACTTCCATATGGTAGTAATACTCTCAATAGGACCATCTTAGCCTTGGTAAAGTATTCTTATGACTTTTCTCTGATCCATATAGGCCCGTGTTTGAATCATGCTCTGCTAGATAGGGTAGAGCAAGGTGCCCTCTCCCTTAAAGTTTTCTAAGATAGAAAATATAATCACTTGATTCTTTTGGGTGCCCAAGTAGGACAAGTGTTATTTCCCACTCTGATACCACTTTGTAACACATCCAACGCCTTAAGTACCTTTTTAAGGGATGGGGTATCAAAATTTCTCTTTCCTCCATCATCTCAAATCCTCTTCTTGAGATGTCCATCACCTTCTACTTGTCAAGATCTTTCCAACCACTATTACCATGCTCAAATCCGAGCTCTAGATTGGAATTTATTCCCTTCCAAATTTATGCAAGCATCATTGGTCAAAGGCCACATGGCACCCATGTGGATTCACCTCATTCGTACCATTCCACCTAGCACAGACTTGACCATGGTCGTCATCACTTAGTGATGGCATGGCCGCTGGAGAGATGGTTACATAGAATGTTCCTCTCCCCTTCGCATTAACCGGGCCTTCGTCCCTTCATCCTTCCTATCCATGTCTGAATCATTCTCGGAGTTCCGAAGTCCTGGAGTCCTTTCGCGTGGCTCCAACCTTCGGCCCTTTTGACTCATCTGTTATACCACACCCAAACCATCCGGAACTCAGAAGCCCCGGAATCCTGCCACATAACTTTGAACTTCGGCCCCTTTGGAGCATACATCCTAACATCCTAAACCTCCTAGATTTATGAACTCTCGATGTCCTGCCACATAGCTCTGACCTTCAACCCTTTTTGGAGAACACGTTCTAACACCCTAAGTCTCCTGGAGTTCTGAACTCTTGAACTCTCGGGCTCCCATTAGCCATTAATTCAAGCATCCATGCACCAAGGGATGACACACAACAGAGAAAAAATATGACACATGGCCCTATCAATGCGAGACACATGTGTTGACGGGCGAAATTGACCGTCTGTCAACTGAGAGAGTGGAACCGGTCCAGGGTTGTCTAAATAACCCAAGACGTTTGGAATGGACCACCCTGACGGGTTTAACGGCTCCGTTGGCCGTTCTAAGGTTCTAAGAAAACCAAAAAGAAAACTAATCTAAACTAACTAATCTATCTAAAACAAATAAAACAAACTAAACTAAAACTAAATAAAACAAACTAACTAAAACTTAAATAAAAACAAAAACTAATCTACTAATCTAATTAAAACAAACTATTAAATAAATTAAACTAAAACTACATAAAACAAACTAATTATCCTATATACAAACTATTAATTACTATTACACTAACTCTAACAATTAACTATCTAATTACTAATTGAATTACAACTTATTCACAAATGTACATTATCTACAACTTGCAGATTTGAATAAAACCTGTAAAACTCATTTGATTTCTGCCCTTAGACAACGAGAGATAACATTATCTACAACTTGCAGATTTGAATAAAACCTGTAAAACTCATTTCATTTCTGCCCTTAGACAACGAGAGATATTTTGTTGATTTTTTTTATTTTTATAAATAAGAAGTAAAACTTACCGAAATTAAACAATCTAATATACTAAACACACATATGTATCTAACTAAACTAAAATAAACAAAAGACTAACTGACTTGGAAATGCTCCAAATTTGTCCTGTGTCTGATGACTTCGCAGCTGGTCGGAGGAAGGAAACTCGCACTAGTTAATCTGAAAGCTTTTCGTAAATGATAGGCTGCGCTACTCTTTGAGTTGTTTACAGGACAAACAAGACATAAAAAATCATAACAATTATATGATTTATAAATCTCTGCAATAAGGGAAACCTGTTATGCAAAAAACTTATACTTAATAATTCAATTTATGAAGAAGAGAAATCCGCCATTCACAAACTGAACTAAGCAATTGCTATGTTTTTTAAATGCTTGGAAGAAATCAGATATGGATTACAGTGATTAAATTATATCATTTGCAGAAGATTAAGATAGCTAAAGTAGTCATTAACCCAATACAAATTGATATACATAACATGAAACAAAATATTGATATCATGAGAAGCTAAAGTTGTAACAAAACACCAAATTCTGCCTCAGTCTGTATTAAAATTCCATATCCTTGTTCTCCCACGAATGAGGATGAGCCTTATTATAAAATAATAAGTATATATAAGTCTTTCCACGGGATAAAACCTCCTTGTGGATAGTATCAAATTGTTTTACATAATCTGGGAAAATATCCCCAAAATCAACTAAACTAGGAAATTAAAATGCAAGTAAAATATCTCAAATATCCCCTAACTGCTCATCAAATCCACTGCAATTTCGAATTCATCTGCAATACACCAAAAATAACAAGTTAGAAAGATATTTTATTAACAAAACAATAAAAATATGACTCTACAGACTTAGCTACAGAATCATCTGATTTTGTAGCTAGTCTAAAATAACATACAGGATCAGAATTAGAATCAAATCAAATCTTTTAAAAGAATTAAATCCAATTGTCTTCCAATGATCATTTAACACGAATCACTCAAGATTCAATTGATTTATCTTTCAAAAATAAACAGAATCAAAAGTGACTCAATTGAAAACAGGGGTAAGAATACTCTTTTTTTCTTTTACCATAAAATCGGGTCGGACAGTAACAAGACTATTCCATATCCAATTGAAATCGAATAGGATCAAAATCCAATAACCAAATAGAGAGACAAACATGCTCTGTTTCGATTTTCATCATAGTCAGGTAGACAGAATCGAAACCAAACAGTTTTACAAATCGTTTCGCATCCAATTCGAAAGTAGTGCAATCAAGCAAATCATATGCAATCATTGTGTTTTTCCAAAACAAGAGATACAATCAGATCAAAATGGAATCATTTTACAATTGTTACAACTGTTATGAAATCAAACGGTTCACGCCACAGGTAGATTAATTCAAACAGGTACGAGAATCAATTCAAACAAAATCAAAACCAGATTGATTTGGCTTTGACCACAATCACAGTAGAATTGACATAAGTGATAACTGGTAAAATATGCAAATAAGCTCGATTGGATTTGAACGAAATCATTAATTCCAAACAAATCGCGACTGGATTAATATATAAACAAATCATGAATTCAATCTCGTTTCACAAATCCAATTGAAACAGCATATCCATCGCAAATACGAATCCAACTGATAACAGGGTAGTGCTAACAGTAAACCAATACGAATTAACCAGCTGGGTTTTTCTCATAACCGTTGTGAATTGATTTGGATGTATTTTAACATGATCATATTGAGAATAATCCGAATTGTATTCCTGTTGATCGAAAGTCATATGGACATAAAACCAAAACAATTAACCATATCAAAATCGTTGCCAATCATAGCGTATACATTATAACTAAATCAAAATGAAATACGATTGTGTTCAAAATTGAATATACAAACCGCTCCAGTCTAGAATAGATACAACGATTTCAATTGATAGCAGAGCATTCATTTTATCTAAATCAAACAAATCGAATCCACACCAAGATCAATCAAATTGAAGAAAATCCAATCAAAGCTAAATTGGGAAAACGAACTTCCATTTAATCAAAGCATAGCTATGTACAGAATGCATATAGTGTGACAGGGAAAATCAATGATGTAATCAGATCTATTCTTAATCAAATTCGAATTCGTTATATAAACAAGAGATATCGAAACATACCTGTGTGAGGTTGCTCAAATTATGCCAACTTAGAATTCACGACCGCTGTAGCTGATTCCACATTTTTAAACAAGATAGAGCCAATCGTCCTTTGTTTCTTATCAGAGGCTTGTAGCTTAGCCTTTTGAATGGTAAGCAGAGCAACCTGGTCCTCCAAAGAGTGAATTCGGGACTGTAGAATTGGAACATCGACATAATATCTCTCTAACCACAAGCTACATTGATCACAGGGTGGCACCGTAGGCTTAGATAGAGCAGGATAAGGTTTGGGTGAGTGATCGGGGGCTTCACAAGGAAGCTTAATGCCTGGGTAATTAGGGTCATCTCGTAGGCAAGGGGTTAAGTTTGACACAAAGTCATATGAGGGTTGGGCACACAGACCTTGCGAATAGGGATATTCGCTAGCCAAGAAACGCTCCACTTCCGAATCGGAGTCCTCACTCAACATGATACGGTTTGGATTGACAGGGGGTTTTGGCTTATTTCTTGCCATCCACGAAATCAAACGGGCATTGTTTTTTCCTTTGTTTATAGTGGGTTTCGCCTTATGATTTTTATCCATAAGCTTAACAGTCTCAACACCCTTAGTCACAGAGTGGGGTAGGTCGATAGGTGAGTCGGGCAAGGGTTTAGGTAGCAGGGTGCTATAGGGCACTGGGGGTACAACCTTGTCCTCACTCACTACAGGTTTGTCAACCTGTGGAGGATTCGAATCCTCAAAATCATTCTGATCGAAGAAATTGCTCCAACAATCTCCGCGTAGACTCAAATGACAGACAACAACAATCTTAACCAGCCCATAATGAAAAAGGCTACTATCGACCTAGTTCCTCTTGTATTTCTTTGACATTTTAAACATGCTTCTATGCAAATAATAGGGCATATTAAGCTGATAACCCATAAAAACCATAAGCAAACGAAGGTGGTGTAAGAAAACAAAACCGTACCGACCTTCGCAGGTGATAAACTATTTGATTATCATCAATAAATCATGCCAATGTTGTTTAAGCATGGTCACGGGAAAACCTTTATCACAGGAGATAACTTTACGTGACTGGAAGAGCAGTGTCCAAGGGACATCCTCTACTTTGCAATTCTTGGACCATCGTTGTCCAGTGGCAGGCAAACCCATGGCAAGATTGATGAACTGTTCGTCGATTTCCAATTGAACATCTCCGACCTTGGCTCGACAGCCATCAAATGTCAAAGCGAATAGTCGAGCTACGTAGAGGTTAAAACCCTTGAATTTTTGTATAAACTGAAGCCACCCATTGTCCTCGAGGTCACTGCGGGCACTGTCAAACATCAACAGAGCCTAGCTGCCATTGGGTTCAGCTCAAACGACAGGGGCCATGGTGCGAGCACATGGTAAGGGTTTGGTTGAATTTACCAATGCACAGGAGCAGAGTCACTTCGTCTAACAACAACGAATGATCAAAGGGGAAGCATTAATGTGCGCATGTGAGGGTGGTGGAGTTATTCACTGCCATGCATAATAATTATGGTAAAGTACAACCGGTGAATTCCACAACTATTCAATTAATCATAACATAGTTCAAAACCAAATCATTCATCCAACCAAAGAATCAAACGGTGGGTGTTATACCAACGTGCCATTGCATATAGTTTTTCAAACCATGAATAATCAACGTGCAACCAATACCAAATGTTAGCCATGTGACATTGTATAAATCAAAGTTTTAAACCATTATGCCAATCGAATTCATCAAATTGACAAGCCAAGAACTATAATAATATCAACATAAGGATCACATCTCATATATATAAAAACAAAAATAAATCATGACCCCTATGCAATTCATAGAATCAATAATTAGGCAAGTCATAAAAAGTATAAATCAAAAGGCTCAATGACTTACAAACTTAAAAAAATCAAGTTTTGCAATCAATATAAAAATGTCCAATGGGCATAGTTTAAAAGTCCTTTTAGCCACATGATGATAAACCAAAGGTAAGTGCCATAGAAAATATCGATAAAAGGATCATGACAGTTCAAATAGCGATCGATATGTGACCTCGAAAGGAGAAATTTTCACGCTTACAGTCGTGAAAACTTAACGAAGACAAATTTGCAAGTGTCGTAAGAAATGAAAATATCGTCTATTAGAAAAATGTGACGACAATTTGAAGTTCGGAAGACATAGGTGTAGGCAGCTTATAAGACAATAGAAAAAATTGAATTGGCTGCCAATAATGGCAACACACTGGTAGAAGCAGTTATCTCTGTCAAAAGAAATAAATCCAGATTAGGACAGCAAAGAAAATTTCAACTCAAAAACAACAACCAGAAAATCGTACTAACATCACCATTAATCATTTTTTTCCAGTAGTGTTTTAAAAGATGAAAACCAATAACCGTCTTAAGATCAGCAAGTCATGATATTAAAGATAAAATCTTCAATACTGTTGGCATGGCCACTGCTGCCAGCAGGCGTCCATAGCCTCGACAGGGTTGCCAATTAACCCACTCTGACATCTATATCCTATCAAGAAGTTATGGATCAGAATAAAGGACATTAAAGAGGTTTCTCATATTTTTTATAGATTTTCATTTACCTGACATTGCTTCGCTGCCAGCGGGCCTATTCAGTACCCCGACGAAGTTGTCTTGGTGCCATGCTTGCATTTACCCGCTGCCAGCAGACCTGTTCAGTATCCCTACGGGTTTACAAGCACTTCCCACAGCTCTTATTCATAATTTTTATTTTGTTTTTCTTTTGTAGATATATAGCTGAGCGGGGTGACGCTGAAAGTCTTGATATTTTAGCATATTGTTTTCAGACCTCATCAGAATTTTTTAACATTGTCCTTTATTTAGTTCCAGAAATGTTTTATTTATAAAAACAACTTCCTATGACAGGGAGACATCTTTTGAGTCATTCCTTTACGGAAATGGGACAGCGTAAAAAGATAATAGATGATCATGAAAAACTTTGCTCAGAGATTGAAATCGGTAAACTTCTTTCAAACAACAGAATTTTCCAACACAGATTTTCTATCATTGATGTTTGTACAAACTTTTCAAAAGTTATTTCAACGAAGAAATTTTCTATCGTCTTTTTCTGAATGGCTCAGTGCATAGGTATGCGTATTTTTCAAAAAACACAAAAAACTGATCAATTCAAATCAAAATCAAAGAAAACAAAAAGAAAACAAAAAGCAAAAAATAAATGAAATTATATACATAAAATACAGGGGTAGTTATCAAGCAAAGTATCTTTTCAGGGCTTGGCCATTCGCCAAATAGGTGTCAGGCTGCCCTTCAAGATTCTGTAATCGAAAGGAACTAGGACCCAACTTTTCAGCAATTAGAAATGGCCCAAGCCATAAGTTTTGAAACTTGGTGTGCTCACCCTTTCCTTCGTGTGGTTTGTCCCACTTCAAGACGAGATCGCCTACTTCAAAATTCCTATCAGAAGAAGAATTAGAATCGAACTAGCTTTTAATCAATTGTTGATGTTGATCTAATTTACGCTTAGCTTGGGTTCTTACTTCTTCTAACTTCATTAAAGCGTTAATGCGGCTTTCTAAAGGGGGACAATCTTCTTCTTGGACCTTTTGTGACAACTGAAGTGAAGGAAGAAGAATGTGAGGTGGCAGAATGGCTTCTCTACCATAAACGATAAAAAAGGAAGATTTACCTATAGCGGCTTTGGGGGTTACCCTATCAGCCCACAGTGCGTTCAGCAGTGCATTGTGCCAATTCTTGTGATTTTCAGCCACGGTTCTTTTGATAATTTTGATTAAGTTCTTGTTTGTTGATTCTGCTAAGCCATTGCCCTGGGGGTATTAACTAGCAGAATACTTCAACTTCATTCCTTTTTCCAAAGAGAACTCGGTCATCTCAAGAGAAGAAAAGTATGAAGCATTGTCGAAGACTAGACAATCAGGGATACCGAAACGAGTGATAATATTCGAGTTCAGAAAAGCAATCACCTGACTTGTGTTAATAGTTCTTAGCGTAGCGGCTTCGGACCATCGTGTAAAGTAGTCTGTGGCTGTCACAATATACTTGTGTTTTTGTGATGATGGAGGGTTAATAGGACCTATGATATCAAGGCCCCATTGCTGGAAAGGAGAATCTACTGAAACGGGTTGTAAGGGAAAGGCTAGTTTTTGCAACCACCCTGATGCTTTCTGACAGATGATGCATTTACGACACAAGGCATGGGCATCCCTAAAAAGTGTGGGCCAGTAATAATCGGCTCTCAGCACCTTATGAGCAGTGGTGTCACCACCGAAGTGGCCACCAGATTCTCCTGCATCCAACTCAAGCAAGACTTTTTCTGCTTCGTCTTTTTCGAGGCAACGCATCAGTACACCATCAAAATTCTGACGAAACAGTATACCGTTAACTAGATGAAAGGAGTCATACCTTAGTCCCAACGCTCTTCTTTTGGCAAGGTCAAGGTGACGGGGGGCTGATCCATGTTCAAGACAGAATCTTATATTGTCGTACCAAGGACTTACGAGGTTTTGCGCACAACCAATCAAACTTTGATCGCGTTGTTCTGGTTTTGACGTATCACTTCCTTCTTGTTGTCTTATTTCTGAATCAACAACCAACTTACACAATCCTTGGCCTCTCACAATTTGAGTTGGGGTGATCTCTAAGTCATACTCCTGCAAGGAGGTGACCCAGTTGGCTCTCTTCTCTCCTAACTCCTTCTGCACTAACAAGTTCCTTACGGAAGGGTAGGGGACAATGACTTTCGTCCTCGACTTCAAAAGATAGGACCGGAAATGATTAACTTCTTTGAAAATAGCGTAGGCTTGCTGATCAACCACTGGGTAGTTAAGTTCAGCACCTTTGAAAGGAGAGCTCATAAAGGCAATGGGTACTTTGTTATTCTCAGGATTCTTCTGAGTTAGGACTGCAGCATAGGAATGATTAGAGGCAAAAGTATAGAGTGTAAAATCTTGAGAGAAGTCAGGGCTCATGAGAGACGGAGCGTCTATTATGGCCTTCTTTATAGCATTAAAAGATTGGTTTTCAGTGGGTCCCCAGTGATATTGGATGTCTTTCTTAATCAAGTTCTGGAGAGGCCGGACCATTTCGGAGAAGCTGGGGACAAATCTTCTCACGAAGTTAATCTAGCCTAGGAAAGACTGCATGGATTTTTTGGATGTAGGTGGGGGAAGTTTAGCGATGACTTGAGTCCTCTCGGGGTCAATAATCATCCCATCACTAGACACAATAAATCCTAGTAATTTACCCTGTTCTACTGCAAAGATGGACTTCTTGGGGTTCAAGGAGATGTTGTATTTACGACATCATAGCAGAATGACTCGTAAGTGAGATAGATGATTGTCTTTGTTTTTATAATAAACGGTCACATTATCCAAGTAAACTACTATGGAGTGATTGATTAAGCCTCAAAAAGCAATGTCCATTGCTCTCTGAAAGGTAGCACCAACATTAATCAATCCAAAAGTTATCTTGTGATAAGCATAAGTGCCCCACGGGGTATGGAAGGTAGTTTTTAGTTGGTCTGGCAGAGACATTAGGACTTGGTTGTATCCGAAGAAACCATCCAATAAAGATAGCCTCTCAAAACTAGATACCTGTTGCAGGATCTGTTCCATGGGAGGGATAGGATAATTGTCTTTATCAGACGCTTTATTGAGATTTTGGAAATCGACACAAAGTCGGATTTCCCCGTTTTTCTTCCATACTGGGACAAGGTTGGACACCCATTGAGTGTGCCTAACAGGAAAAATTATTTTAGCACTTAGGATTTTATTCAATTCTTTTTGAACGGTCGGTTCAAGTTTAGGATGCATTTTCCTTAGTTTCTGTTGGAAGGGTAAGGTTTGGGGCTTCATCGGGATGACATGTTGTATGATATTAGGATCGAACATTTTGAGATCATCGTATTTCCATGAAAAGACATCCTTAAATTCTTTAAATAATTTAACAAAAGCAACTTTTTCTTGTCTAGAACATCCCAAGCCTAGATTGATACACTGAGGATTTTCACTAGTTCCTAAATTGACTTTTTCATAGGACAACGAGGAACTATTAGTTTTGCAATTAACTGTCCTTTTAAATTTATCTTCAAAATCATAAAACTTTTCTAATCTAACTATGGATTTGGGTATGAAATTTACCATGTCCGACAGAGCTTTGGGAGATTTCGGATAAGGTATTACCGTAAAGTCGTGCAAATTGTCATCATGCATGCGTTCATCTACCACTGTGCCTTGAAAAGTTTCTTCCATGTGAAGAAAGTTAATGATCTACTGATCATCGTCAAATACTCTCCAGTTTGTGATATTGCCA
The DNA here is from genome assembly GCA_009831015.1 of Picea engelmannii. Lineage (NCBI taxonomy): Eukaryota > Viridiplantae > Streptophyta > Pinopsida > Pinales > Pinaceae > Picea > Picea engelmannii. The sequence continues at coordinate 787,050 of ML776625.1, read as the reverse complement.
GGAACAGATGGTCGAAACAATAGCTCCACGGAGAATGTGTTTGGAGATAAGCCTTCTGCAGGAAGAAGTTTAGAGGCTACATTAGCTAGTAGATCTGCTTCAGCATTATTTAGTCTAGGAATGGAATTTATATTGAAAGCAGAAAATGTGTTCATTAAACTCCATACCTCAGACTGGTAACTTTTGAGATGCGGGGAAAGACAGTGTATAGAGTCTCTTACTTGCCTAACCACTATTTCAGAGTCGCCAAATACAACCAGATTTTGAATGTTCATGTCCAAATATTTTCTGAGACCTTGCAGTAAAGCCTCATATTCTACGGTATTGTTATTACATTCAAATTCTAGTCTACAAGCCATTAATGTCTTGTTACCTGTCGGATCAATAATGATGCAGCCTACTCCAGCTCCTTCTTTAGACTTAGAACCGTCGAAATACAGAGACCAAATTTGGTTTCCATTGGGCTCATGGGACTGTTGCATAGAAGTTGTTGGTTGCACATATGCTATGATCTTGGATCGTTGTTCAGGATTGATGATAGGTGAAACTTCAGCCATGAAATTTCCGAAGAAGGTGTCCATTCCTTGGACTTCAGGTGAATCAGCAGGAGGTGTATATGGTTCATTAGGGTCATTCAAATCTGTGACCATGAACTTGAGGTAACACTCATGATTCACCATGATCTTGTTGGTCTTACCGTTCTCTGGAAGCCATAAGTGAGACCAGTCCGTCGCGAAGTAACCATGCAGCTGCTTCAACCAATCCCTGCTCAAAAATAGACCATACACTTCTGGAATATCCACCACAATTATATCAATGACCTGATGAACCTTTGGGTTAGACGATAATCTAATCAATACATTTTTTAGTTCGCCTATAAATTTAACATCTGTTCGATCAAGTTGTATGATTTTCAAAGAAGATGGTTCTACTTCGGCATTAATATTTTGGCAAACAGACCAAGGCATCACATTAGATGACGCTCCTGAGTCAACCATACAATTATGCACATTTCTATTGAAAATTTCAAAAGTTAAAAGAAAAGGAGGTACATTCTTGCGAGTACTTAGATTAGTAGTTTGAGGTTTCTTACTCGCAATTTCTAATGCTACTTTATCTACATTATTTACATTATTTACAGGAACTACAGGAAGGCTTCCTTTATCTTGAGGATCAGGATTATTTTTAGTGGAAGTCTTCTGCGGAACTTTGCTTTGCACAACCTTGTTACCATTTGAATTACCATTCTTGTCGTTCTCTGAAATATTTTGCAACATCTTCTGTAACAAAAATGGAAACTTCAATAAATCATAAATAGAAATGTTAGCCCTTAACTTTTTAATATCTTCAACAACATCATAATCTAACTTGGGGCTGACATTGCTCTGTTTAGTTTCTGCTGATCTAGATGGCTTTGGAGGTGAAGTTGTAGTGTTCTCGGTAGAAGGCTTGTTTGTTGTCTTACTCCTAGTGTTATAAGGGTGAACAGTCTCAAAGTTATCTTGAAATATGTTGTCCGAGAAATGTCCAAAAATGTTTGGAGAAGACTCTTCTTCTTGAACTATTTCCTGTTCGACTTCCTCCTGAGGAATTTCAGGGGGCATCAAGTTATCTTGGGCTTCTAGAATTATCTGCAGAGCGCATTGCAAACTTTCTAGTTTCAAGCCTTCGGGGTTTGGATTAGGTCTGTTGGTAGAAAAAGACTTTCGGAAAGGAGGTTTATAGGGTCCTTTACTCGAGGAAGCTTCTTCAGTTGACCTTTTTAAATCTATAACTTGATTAGACAATTTTTGTACAACTTTAGTTAAACTTTCCAAATCAGAGTTTTCAGGTTGTGTTTTGCTTTGCATGGGTCTGGGGAGAATTTCAATCTTCTTTTTGGAAGAAGAAGTAGTTTCAGTTTCGTTGCTAGAAGAGTCCTTAAGACTAAGTATGTCTTTTTCAATCTGGGTAGCCTCCTCGAAGGCTTCTAACAACGTGTCATTTTTAGATCATTTAACCCAAATAGATATACTTTGATGTAAAGCTTTAGTGTAGTAAGCTATTACAAGACTCTCAGCAGGCATAGAATCTGCTGGGATTCGATTTTTAAGCGTTAATAATCTTTGATTAAAATCTTTAACTTTTTCTTTCGGGTTCATTTTTAAGCTTGAAAGATCCATGACTAAGACTTCCAGAGGTTTACCATCTCCGAATTTTTCCAAAAAGAACGACTCAAACTTTTCCCAAGACACTATAGTATGGGGCTATTGGGCAAAGTACCAAGTGGATGCATTACCCTCGAAAGTATAAGGGAACAACCTACAGACAACGTCTTCATGTTCAACATTGCGGAGTCTAATCGCTAACATAAATTTTTTGATATGATCTTCAGCTATTTGTTTTGAATCGGGATCAAACTTAGGAAGCCATTTCTCCAGGTGCTTGGGTAAAGGGTGCTGGGCTCCAGGTACAGCTACAGCATCTTGGTCCAACCAGGGTCTAGCAGGGCTGTTCTGATTTTCCATTGGGGTAATGGGTGTGGAAGGCTGAGAAGGTGAGTTGCCTTCATCAAAAGAGGAATATCCTCTAGAAGAGGAAGGAGATGAGGGAGGTGGTGAAGGAGGTATCTCAGATCCTCCTGTAGCAGGATTGGTGATTGGATCTGTAGGATTCACAGTGAGGTTAGTGTCACCTAATTGTTCTCTGATCTCAGAGAAGTCTAAAGGTTGACCCCATGGACGGTTTGGTTGCCTAAGGCGAGCTAAGGCACTATGTGTTTTAATAAGAGATTGGCGTACAATCTCTTGTAGGTCACCACGTGTAGGATTAGGGGTTGCTGGCTCAACTGTTATCTGAGGATCTTCGGTTGAAGTAGTTGTTGTTTGAAGGGGAATATTATCAAGTGAACGGCTTCTAGTCACTATAAGTGAGCGATTAGGGGGGGAGGAGTCTTGTGACCGCCTCGTGCCATTAATTAAGTTCAGGCCCTCCTTCTAGCGCCATTTGTTGATGGGCGAAATTGACCGTCCGTCAACTGAGAGAGTGGAACCGGTCTGGGGTTGTCTAAATAACCCAAGTCGTTTGGAATGGACCACCCTGACGGGTTTAATGGCTTCGTTGACCATTCTAAGTTTCTAAGAAAACCAAAGAGAAAACTAATCTAAACTAACTAATCTATCTAAAACAAATAAAACAAACGAAACTAAAACTAAATAAAACTAACTAACTAAAACTTAAATAAAAACACAAACTAATCTACTAATCTAATTAAAACAAACTACTAAATAAATTAAACTAAAACCACATAAAACAAACTAATTATCCTATATACAAACTATTAATTACTATTACACTAACTCTAACAATTAACTATCTAATTACTAATTGAATTACAACTTATTCACAAATGTACATTATCTACAACTTGCAGATTTGAATAAAACCTGTAAAACTCATTTGATTTCTGCCCTTAGACAGCGAGAGATATTTTGTTGATTTTTTTTATTTTTATAAATAAGAAGTAAAACTTACTGAAATTAAACAATCTAATATACTAAACACACATATGTATCTAACTAAACTAAAATAAACAAAAGACTAACTGACCTGGAAATGCTCCAAATTTGTCCTGTGTCTGATGACTTTGAAGCTGGTCGGAGGAAGGAAACTCGCACCGGTTAATCCGAAAGCTTTTCGTAAATGATAGGCTGCGCTGCTCTTTGAGTTGTTTACAGGACAAACAAGACATAAAAAATCATAACAATTATATGATTTATAAATCTCTGCAATAAGGGAAACTTTTTATGCAAAAACTTATACTTAATAATTCAATTTATGAAGAAGAGAAATCTGCCATTCACAAACTGAACTAAGCAATTGCTATGTTTTTTAAATGCTTGGAAGAAATCAGATATGGATTACAGTGATTAAAGTATATCATTTTCAAAAGATTAAGATAGCTAAAGTAGTCATTAACCCAATACAAATTGATATACATAACATGAAACAAAATATTGATATCATGAGAAGCTAAAGCTGTAACAAAACACCAAATTCTGCCTCAGTCTGTATTAAAATTCGATATCCTTGTTCTCCCACAAATGAGGATGAGCGTTATTATAAAATAATAAGTATATATAAGTCTTTCCACAGGGTAAAACCTCCCTGTGGATAGTATCAAACTATTTTACATCATCTGGGAAAATATCCCCAAAATCAACTAAACTAGGAAATTAAAATGCAAGTAAAACATCTCAAATATCCCCTAACTGCTCATCAAATACACTGCAATTTCGAATTCATCTGCAATAGACCAAAAATAACAAGTTAGAAAGATATTTTATTAACAAAACAATAAAAATCTGACTCTACAGACTTAGCTACAGAATCATCTGATTTTGTAGCTAGTCTAAAATAACATACAGGATCAGAATTATAATCAAATCAAATCTTTTAAAAGAATTAAATCCAATTGTCTTCCAATGATCATTTAACATGAATCACTCAAGATTCAATTGATTTATCTTTCAACAATAAACAGAATCAAAAGTGACTCAATCGAAAATAGGGGTAAGAATACTCTGTTTTTCTTTTACCATAAAATCAGGTCGGACAGTAACAAGACTGTTCCATATCCAATTGAAATCGAATAGGATCAAAATACAATAACCAAATAGAGAGACAAACATGCTCTGTTTCTATTTTCATCATAGTCAGGTAGACAGAATCGAAACCAAACAATTTTGCAAATAGTTTCACATCCAATTCGAAAGTAGTGCAATCAAGCAAATCATATGCAATCGTTGTGTTTTTCAAAAACAAGAGATACAATCAGATCAAAATGGAATTTTTTTACAATTGTTACAATTGTTATGACATCAAACGGTTCACGCCACAGGCAGATTAATTCAAACAGGTACGAGAATCAATTCAAACAAAATCAAAACCAGATTGATTCAGCTTTGACCACAATCACGGTAGAATTGACATAAGTGATAACTGGTAAAATATGCAAATAAGCTTGATTGGATTTGAACGAAATCATTAATTCCAAACAAATAGCGACTAGATTAATATAGAAACAAATCGTGAATTCAATCTTGTTTCACAAATCCAATTGAAACAGCATATCCATCGCAAATACGAATCCAACTGATAACAGGGTAGTGCTAACAGTAAACCAATACGAATTAACTGGCTGGGTTTTTCTCATAACCGTTATGAATTGATTTGGATGTATTTTAACAGGATCATATTGAGAATAATCTGAATTGTATTCCTGTTGATCGAAATTCATATGGACATAAAACCGAAACAATTAACCATATCAAAATCGTTGCCAATCATAGCATATACATTATAACTAAATCAAAATGAAATACAATTGTGTTCAAAATTGAATATGAGAAACCGCTCCAGTCTAGAATAGATACAATGATTTCAATTGACAGCAGAGCATTTATTTTAGCTAAATCAAAAAAATTGAATCCACACCAAGATCAATCAAATCGAAGAAAATCCAATCAAAGCTAAATTGGGAAAACGAACTTCCATTTAATCAAAGCATAGCTATGTACAGAATGCATATAATGTGAAAGGGCAAATCAATGCTGTAATCAGAGCTATTCTTAACCAAATTCGAATTCGTTATATAAACAAGCGATATCGAAACATACCTGTGTGAGGTTGCTCAAATTATGCCAACTTAGAATTCACGACCGCTGTAGCTGATTCCACATTTTTAAACAAGATAGAGCCAGTCGTCCTTTGTTTCTTATCAGAGGATTGTAGCTTAGCCTTTTGACTAGTAAGCAGAGAAACCTGGTCCTCCAAAGAGTGAATTCGAGACTGTAGAATTGGAACATTGAGATAATATCTCTCTAACCATGAGCTACATTGATCACAGGGTGGCACCGTAGGCTTAGACAGAGCAGGAGAAGGTTTGGGTGAGTGACCGGGGGCTTCACAAGGCAGCTTAATGCCTGGGTAGTTAGGGTCGTCTCGTAGGCAAGGGGGTAGGTTTGACACAAAGTCATATGAGGTTTGGGCACACAGACCTTGAGAATAGGGATATTCGCTAGCCAAGAAATGCTCCACTTCCGAATCGGAGTCCTCACTCAACATGATAGGGTTTGAATCGACAGGGGGTTTTGGCTTATTCCTTTCCATCCGCGAAATCAAACGGGCATTCTTTTTTCCTTTGTTTACAGTGGGTTTCGCATTAGGTTTTTTAGCCATAGGCTTAATAGTCTCAACACCCTTAGTCACAGAGTGGGGTAGGTCGATAGGTGAGTCAGGCAAGGGTTTAGGTAGCAGGGTGCTATAGGACACTGGGGGTACAGCCTTGTCCTCACTCACTACAGGTTTGTCAACCTGTGGAGGATTCGAATCCTCAAAATCATTCCGAGCCAAGAAATTGCTCCAACAATCTCTGCGTAGACTCAAATGACAGACAACAACAATCTTAACCAACCCATAATGAAAAAGGCTACTATCGGCCTGGTTCCTCTTGTATTTCTTTGACATTTTAAACAGGCTTCTATGGAAATAATAGGGCATATTGAGGGGATAACCCATAAAAACCATAAGAAAACGAAGGTGGTGTAAGAAAACAAAACCGTACCAACCTTCGTAGGTGATAAACTATTTGATTATCATCAATAAATCATGCCAACATTGTTTAAGCATGGTTACGGGCAAACCTTTATCACAGGAGATAACTTTACGTGACTGGAAGAGCAGTGTCCAAGGGACCTCCTCTACTTTGCAATTCTTGGACCATCGTTGTCCAATGGCAGGAAAACCCATGGCAAGACTGATGAACTGTTCGTCGATTTCCAATTGAACATCGCCGACCTTGGCTCAACAACCATCAAATGTCAAAGCGAATTGTCGAGCTACGCAGAGGTTAAAACCCTCGAATTTTTGTATAAACGGAAGCCACCCATTTTCCTTGAGGTCACTACGAGCACTGTCAAACATCAACAAAGCCTGGCTGGCATTGGGTTCAGCTCAGATGACAGGGGCCATGGTGCAAGCACATGGTAAGGGTTTGGTTGAATTTACCAATGCACAGGAGCATAGTCACTTGGTCTAACAACAACAAACGATCAAAGGGGCAGCATTAATGTGCGCATGCGAGGGTGGTGGAGTTATTCACCGCCATGCATAATAATTATGGTAAAGTAAAATTGGCGAATTCCACAACTGTTCAATCAATCATAACATAGTTCAAAACCAAATCATTCGGCCAACCAAAGAATCAAACGGTGGGTGTTATACCAACACACCATTGCATATAGTTTTTCAAACCATGAATAATCAACGTGCAACCAACACCAAATGTTAGCCATGTGACATTGTATAAATCAAAGTTTTAAACCATTATGCCAATCGAATTCATCAAATTGACAAGCCAAGAACTATAATAATATCAACATAAGGATCACATCTCATATATATAAAAACAAAAATAAATCATGACCCCTATGCAATTCATAGAATCAATAATTAGGCAAGTCAAAAAGTATAAATCAAAAGGCTCAATGACTTACAAACTTAACAAAATCAAGTTTTGCAATCAATATAAAAATGTCCAATGGGCATAGTTTAAAAGTCCTTTCAGCCACATGATGATAAACCAAAGGTAAGTGCCATAGAAAATATCGATAAAAAGATCATGACAGTTCAAATAACGATCGATATGTGACCTCGAAAGGAGAAATTTTCACGCTTACATTCGTGAAAACTTAATGAAGACAAATTTGCAAGTGTCGCAAGAAATGAAAATATCGTCTATTAGAAAAATGCGACGACAATTTGAAGTTCGGAAGACATAGGTGTAGGAAGCTTATAGGACAATAGAAAAAATTGAATTGGCTGCCAACAACATGTCACATTCCAATTGGAATACAAGGTCTGTAAAAACTGTGATTCAAGGTGACACATGGCATGTCACACATGGGTCCATGTCACCCTATGTGACGTTAGCATGCCATATCACTCCAGAATGACGGCCTTTGGGAACCATCCCAATACATTCTGGTCTACTATCGAGATAGGTCCACGTAGATTCCTAGACCTACGGCCTCTGTTGCTTCACAACTTTGGCGTTCGGGGGTTCCACCTATTTAACACTCCTTTTCCCCCGGAGTAGGTCAACATTGGACTAACCACGATCTAGATCCAATGGATGGGAGAGATCCCAAAGCACCCTCAAATCGGTGGTTTGCATTACTTCGCAAGTTCGATGTTCGAAGGTTCTTATTTTTTAACACCCTTTCTCTTCAGAGTAGGACTTTGTCGGAGTGCTACACACTATCCTTCCATTAGTTGATCAGACAGTTGGGAGAGGTTCTCGAAGGACTCCCCAAATCAACGAATCACAATTTTTGCTCAAAGGTCCCTAGGTTTCAGTGTTTGTCCACTCCTATAGGCATACCTGTCAACCTAGAACACGCTGGAAATATGCATGGCACCTTCCTTAGGTTACCGACACCTCTTTCCTGTGTCACAAGGACACCACACATGTCATCATCATTGATCGAAGCGTGGACCTCGACATTCTCTTGACGTGATACACTCTTTCCCACGATCAAACAGCTGAGAAGGGTCTCGAAGGATCCTTAGATAAATGACCCACATTACTTCGCGACTCCATCATTCATGGGTTTTGGTGTTATAACACTTATGTTCTCCCGAAGTGTTCAATGTCGGACTGACCACGGTGTAGATCCAATGGTCAGGGGAGATCCTGAATACCCTCATATCTACTACTCACGTTACTTCACGTCTGAGGAGTGGATCGAGGTTTAACAAGGGGATGAATCCTACGATGATGTGTATCTGACCACTAACTTCCTACCATCCTTCACATTACCAGTTTGATAAGTCGCCTTCGACGCAATCTAGATGTTATGAGGATTCCAACATCTAGGAGCTCTGAACCTTGGAATCCCTGAAACTCAGAAGGCTTATCTCCCGTCGGGCGTAGCGTTGGGTTCCATGGTTATGGTCATATGAGGCTTTTGATAATTTTTGAGGGCTATACCCTTAGCTCTCAGTCAAAATTAGATTAAAGACATGGGAATGAGCCCACAGTTACTTGGACGACTGGTTTGAAGGAAGCACCTTCCATTCTTAGAACTCAAATGTTAAAACAGGGAAAGGTAAATTGTGGGATCGACCAGACCCAAATGTTCTTGTGGAGACTATCCCAGCTCTTTACTTGTGGAATTGATACCTAAGTAATACCTTTAAGAAATCTTCTAACCAGTACAGAGGCCAACGCCTTATGTCCCAAATTTGTTTAGAACCCCATTACTGATAGTTTTCCCTTTATAGGTAAAAGTAAGAAGAAAACCATTCACACAAGATAATGGTCAAGCTCTACCTCAAAATATTCAGTTGGTTAGACCACCAGAGTCACAACTATCTAGCATCTAACAAGATACAATAATATGTCATCATCCCTATTTATCAAGGATGTATCTGTATAGAGAAAATACAAGCATTCAATCAAACATTTAAATTCAAGTTTGCAGAGTCTATGGAATACTTATCTATTACATTTGATAGTCAACCAACTGACTGTGGGTGTTCTCTTCTCCACCCAGCCGTAGGCTCAAAGGAATTCACTCTTAGCACTTTGGCCACCCCTGTGCCAATCCATGATATCACTACGGAAAAATTTCATTTTCTCATAGATTCTTTCTCTATCATAGCCTCTGCGAGGTTTATCAAATGCTCCCTCAGCATCAAGCTCACGACCTTCTTCTCAATTCAGTTTTTTTGGGTTCTTTCCAGTAATGAGAGAAACCTATTATTTTCCTTTCTTCCTCTTCGCATATCTGGATCTCACGCCCCCTATGGGAATGGTCTCCTTCTTGTCTTCCTTCATGTGTATTCTTTCACGCATTTTTAGGAAGGTTCTGGATCTGTCATGTTCCTTTTGTCAGAAGAAACTCGGGTCAGTCAGGACCTGCAAAAAAAATGTACTATGTGGCACTTTGGGCCGATGGTCTTCTGTCTCCTCAACCAGACTCTCCATACTTCCATTCATGGGGGTAGCTGATTGTTCAACCAGCAATCCTTTCATTAATTGACTTTTTTTCCTTGGGATCAAGATGAGGCTTATTATTTCAGCAAGGAGAAATTGGGGTCATTTTGACATAATGCACCCTCTCTATTGTTTCCTCACTCTTTCCTCTAGTGATATCATGGCTAGTACTTCAAGGCTTCACCCCAACAGTCAATTATTGGCAATCTAAACAATAATACATTTACATTGTTCTCATGGCATAGTAATGTAATCATAATTAATAATTGATTACAATTTGGGGGAAAGAGGGGTGTTACAACATGTTGCTTTCTACAAATCCATAAAGAATTTGCATGTTGCTTCTGATTTTACTTTAACATTTTGCATGTTACTTTAATGTAATTATTGTTTAATGTTAATGTGAGTATCGTTGAATAAACATAATTATGATGTTTCATCAAACTGCTATTTCTTTTAAGCTTTCCCTTTTTCCTTGCAATATTTTCAAGATAAATATACATTTATAATAATTGCATGTTTCTCATAGAGTTGGGATGGGATCAATTTAAATGAGCTTCCTTCATAAGAATATATAATTCTTGTGATTTTTCGTATATTTCTTATGATTTTTCATACATTTCTTATAGTAAAATCGAACTAGTGACTTAGACTTCCCAATTTCACATTTAAAGACAAAGAAACATATATTTTCATAGGAATCTAAAAAGCTTTATAGCAGGCAGCATCATCACATTTACATTATCCTCCTCAATATTTTAGAACCAATGGTACATTTACCTTCTTTATGCTTCTTGTGTATTCCTCTATTTAGTTATGTAAAATTTGAAAAAAAATGAATATATTTATTTATTAACTCATTTTATTTTTTTTTATTTTTTTTTAAATATGTTTACTATTCCAAATTAAAATATTAATTTATTCCAAATTAAAATATTAATTCATTGTATTTTTAACTTTTTATTAAATATGTTTAATATTCCAAATTAAAAGATAATTCATATCATATTAAATATTGGGTGCAAATAACAATACGTTCAATATTATACAAGAAAGATAATCTATATCTTATTAAACTTAAATTAATATTGGTTACAACCACTTTTACTTAAATGTGTAAAATGTAGTTATGCTCATTCATATCATTTGTATGTAGTTATGCTCATTCATATCATTTGTAGTTATGCTCATTCATATCATTTGTATGTAGTTATGCTCATTCATATCATTTGTAGTTATGCTCATTCATATCATTCAAACAATAGATGAAAATACCAACTATCCTCTTTACAAGGTAGCCATGATGAAAATACCAACTATCCTCCTTACAAGGTAGCCATGATAGATCACAGGGTGAATTCAAAAACAGTCCTTACAAGGTAGCCATGATAATCACACGGTGAATTGATAAAAACAAGAGTTGAGAGAAAAAGAAATACAAGTCTGGCAAGTTAAATGTACAGTATAGAATAATACCATACAATTTAATACAATTTAGAAGTATTCTGCAACAACTGTTAGAAAGTAAAAAAACAACCAAAATATCGTTTCCTTGAATTACACTTCACATTCTTCCATGAAACCCTCTGAACATTACCATTTAACAAAAAGCATGAACACACATCTTAGACGACGCTGCAAGGCTCAGATTGAACTTGTAGTTCATTCATGTGGGCGGAGAGATGACTTGGTGGTGAAATTGCTCACCAATAGTCCAAGGTCGAACTGTCCAGAGGTCGCTTGACTGCACTCAATGATCCACAGCGACTCCTCAAAAACCTCCACACTGCAGGGCACAGTCAAACCCTCTTTCTGCCTGAAACCATATTCTTCACGGGCCTTATCGAGCAGCATATGGAAGACGGGATGGGATAAGTAGACAGTGGGAATCACAAATCTTTTCCGTTCTTCGCCAACATAAACAGCCAAGCACCCTTCAGGAATTTCATCATCTCTGGAACCGCCGCCACTACCCTCTCTCTTCAAATACTCGGCCCTCCGAGAATCAGCACTTAGAGACCTGTAATGTTTTTTCCCTTTAGATTGAAACGATCCCAACCCTTTAACCATTTTCGCTAAATTCTTTACAGAATCTAGCCT
>ML776625.1:671822-774811 GCA_009831015.1 Picea engelmannii | reverse complement strand
AATCTTCCACCTTTTCACCTTTACTACAACTCACTGTTTGGAGTTTATCAGGACCTCACTCTTTCATGCATGCCTGGTCTGGTTTCTGAGTTGATACGAGGTTGTTTTGAGTTTCCTTCCATTTGATCACCCTTTAAAACAAAGCGTGACATTAACTTTGATGGGCTTCGGGCTCTGCTCCTGCTAGCAATCCAGGAGTGACTTCCGAAAGCCAACACATTGCACTTTAATATTTTTTCTATCCAATAGACTATGTAGAGAAAAATTGGGTGCATTGGCTTCAACTTTGCCATATTTTCACTCAAAAAATTTAGTAGTACATTGTTCAATCCTCTACAAACTCTAGGTGCATATCTCTGTTTCCAATCTATAACAAGTACTAGTAATTAAATTAAATTTTGATTTACTTCAAACTCTCCATCATGAAGTTTATTTGGTACATATCTCTTCTCTTTCATGATCTATTCAACATGATATGGCTACCAAAAATAGGCTAAGAAAACAACCAATTCCCTTTCATTCTCCATCCCAATTCCCCCATCCACAATATATATTTCCCCTAGATACTTCTTCTCCTACTATTACCACCTCCCCACCCCACATTAGTCAACATTACACATTACATGTCATCTTCTCACAACACATTAGAGTGGTGTTCTTTGCAGTGCCCTTGCTTTACAAATACCTTTTTCTCTAACCCTACTACACAAATTTCCCCTCCAGACATTGTCATCAATGTGAAAAAACTATTGAACATGATCCAAACCTCATTCTGATGACATATCCCACCTCTCCCACCCATCTGATGTTCTTTAATTAGAATTCCATATTAAATATCATCTCACTAATCTCATCACGGACAATGATAACAAAAAATATTAGTCTATGTGGCCCTTGTCAAATCATTTTCTTTATTGGTAACTCCCCACCCTCACCCATACCATCTCAACTAGATGAATGAGGGAACTCAATATTGTTTTTAGTTTATTAATGTAATATCACCTTCACCATTAGCCCTCATTTTTTAGACACCATCATGTGTGATGTTACTCCACTAGATTTCACACAGATTGCATCGACCTACTAGTAGGGATACCTTCTTGCATGAGTGCTCTGCCACATACGATTCTTGCACCAATAGATACACCCTCACTAAGGATGATCAATGCTTCCACTTTCAATCATTTGTTGCTTCTTCTACAAAAAATCTATTTAGTAATGATGGTGTACATCAAATCACCTTTTATGAATGTTTACATTTGTTTATTATTTAGGAAGCTAAGATTTATCAAACCTCTTCACCCCCACATCATTGGAACCCATCCTCATTAAATATCAATATTTTATTATTGAACCCACCACTTTTCCACCATTGACCTTGTGCCTAGTTCCCCCCTTCCCAATACCTAAACCTATTGTCTTACTTTTCCTGAGTTGGTGGATATTGAAAAAAATAAATAGGCATTGTTGTAAGAAGAAAATGTTTTCCCTATATCCTCACCTTTGTGGATCCCTTTTCTTTATTATCCCTAAGAAGGAAACCCATGCATGGTAGCTAGTCATTGAACATCAAACTCTCAATAAGGTGATCGTCAATAATAAATACCAATTTCCTTGCATTGACAATATGTTGGAACATTTGTAGGGTGCTTACTATTTTCCAAAATTGGATCTAACTTTATGATACCATTAGCTTTGAATGGAGGGAAATGACGCTTGGAAAACCATGTTCATGACTGAATTTTCATTTTTTATGAGCATTGGTTGGTAATTCCCTTTGGTCTCACCAATCCCCCCATCACTTTTATGGGAATCATTAACGACTCAAGTTTCGTCCACAGATTGGACATTTTCCCATTATTTATCTAGATGATATCTCGATCTTCAGCAAAACCTAGGATGTTCATGTCCTCCATCTTCTTCAAGTGCTAGATATTTTTCATGCCCATCAACAATAGGTAGCTCTCAAAAAACAAATGGTTGTCCAACTCTATATTTATTACTTGAAATTTTTAATTTATGCAAAAGACATTCATCTAAACCCCTGTAAATTCAAGACCCTCATAGACTAGCCATTACCCCACACAATAACTAATCTTAATTTTTTTTTGGTCTGTGTCAATTTTTATCAGAAGTTCATTTTCTAGTTTTTCAAGATGGCATGTACTGTTTATGTAATCTCCAATCAAAATATTTTTTATTGGATCCTATACATCGAAGCCAACTTTTAGAACCTCAACCACCTCTTGTGTTTTGCACCCATCCTTTGACTACCTGATTTCTGGAAACCCTTTGAGATAGAGTGTGATGTTTCAAATTATGTTATTGGGGCCATCCTCAAATATGGATGCCATCTTGTAGCATATCATTCACAATCCTTATCAACAACCAAATTGAATTTTAACATATATGGGAAATAATTTTATGCATTGGTTTAGAGTTTAAAACACTAACACCATTATTTGTTGTGTAAAGAAACCATGCTTGACATAGATGACCATCTACTTATCTTTCTCAATTCACAATCTAAGCTTCAAGAAGACCATCACCTCAAATCGAATTCCTATATCCAATAATTTCATCTTGTGCTTGAAAATACAAGAAGGGGTTACACAATCAAGGAGTAGATTTGTTGAGTCACCCACCTACCCCAGTCTTACAACTTTTGAAGGTGAGAGTGCTCACTTTTGATGACTAGAAACAACAATATGCCACAAATCTAGTGTTCAGTTTGATTATAGGGCCTACAACACCCTACAATAGTGAATCAAATACCATTTCTAGAATACACACTTTGAGAGGGCTAGTTCTACCACTTGTACTAGATTTTTGGACCTAATATTAGATTTTTGTACCCAATATTGGGGCCCATTTGTTACTTACTATATGGGGGGCACTTTGGAATCCAAAATACTACCTTTCATTTGCAGAAGAATTTTCATTGGCCTTACATGTCTTAGTAGGTTATGATTTTGTGAGGCGTTGTGCCTTGTACCAACAACTTCCACTTCCTACCCATCATTGGGAGGACATTTCAGTGGATCTTATTTCAATATTTCTACTAACCCTACATAAACATTATTGTTTTTTTGTTGTAGTATGTGATTTTTCAAAGATGGCATTATTCCTCAATTGTAAGAAACATATTACTACACAACAAACATTAAGCTTTCTTTTTCACCATGTTTGGAAAACTTTTAGTTTTCTTCACACTATCAATTCTATTAGGGATGCTTGTGTTAGTAATTTTTGGAAGCTTCTTTGGAAAAAGTCGGAATGAAAATCACAATTCTCTACTACTTTCCACCCCCAAACCAATGGCTAGATTGAGGTGGTTAATCACACCTTGTTCCAATTTCTCTTGGCAATCTATTCCAAGAACAAGCACTAGGATAAAGTGTTACACATTGTGAAACATTGTTATAATAGAGAAGTGCACTCCATCACCAAATGTTCTCCTTTTAAAGTGTGCTATGGGTACTGACCAACTGCCCCTTTTGATTTCTTTACCACCTTATTAGCTCCTACTTCATAACAACAACATAACAAGCAGAGGAAAACCATTGAATTTGTGAAATATATGGCTCATATTCATATACAAGTATGTAACACCCTTCAAAGTAACTAATCGCACATCAAGATGCTTCTTGATCTCCATCGTAGCCTTGCATCCTTCTAGATTGGCGATAATAAATGGATATATCTTCAAAAACAATGCTTTTAGAGGGCTAATCATCATAAGATTTATCCACTCCATTATGACTCATATCAGATTCTATAGCAAGTTAGTGAAAATGCTTTCAATTTGGAACTTTAACTGTAATTGAATATTTATCTGGAAGTTAATGTCTCCCAATTAAAGATGTATGAGCCTTTCCAATTGGACATTCAAACATTCCCATCTCTCAAGATCCAGATTTCTAACCCCCATTGGTCAATGATACTTTATTGGAGATGTACCACCAATCTACATGTGGTGGCATTATCACTACATACCTTATGGGTAGTGAGGGTAAATTGTCTACCCTAACTAAATAGTTTCTACAAAGAAATTCACTACCCATTTCCCTCATATGATTTGGGGGATGGGGCCACTTGTATTTTCAAATAAGGAAAAAATGATAAAGGAGAGAAATACCTTGAAGATTAATAGTTCTCCAATGTAATAGTACATTGAATAAACAGTTAAATTTTATAATTCAAATAAGTGTCATTACTGAATGACACGAAACAAAATTAACCACCTTAATTTGAATTTACTATAAAATGAATATTACAAAATTAACGAGCTGACTTTGAATTTACTTTAAAAAAATAATAAATTAGTTATTACAAAATTAACCAGCTCACTTTGAATTTACTTAAAAAAAAAAAAATTACTATATATTAAATTTGTTAGTTTTAGAGTAAATAGAAAAGTCTAATTTCACATTATTTCATCGACATTATTATATCTATTGAATCTTGACCATTCCTTGTTTTTTGGCCTTTCACCCGAATAGTTTTTACCTACGACAATGCCTCAAAGCAAAGTGGTTGTTGATTCGACTAAATTTTGGGAGCAGAGAGGCAAAGGAAGCGTCTCTATCATTCCTCCCACGGATTCCAGCCAGATAACAAAAGCTTATGGATTTTGACATTGAAGTAGAGGACGGCCTCTAATGCCCCCGAAAATTCAATTCAGATTTTTTTCAACATGTACAAACGAAAATATAGTTTTCTTGACATAATTTCCTCGAATATTCTAACATTTCGCTGAGCAAAAATTCCAAATTTCAAAATCTATTTAATAATCTTAATTCCAATTTGGATTTGAAAGCTCCCTTGGATCATTCTCGAAGAGAGATTGAAATGAATCTCATTCTCTTTAAATATTAAGAAAAAACAAAATAATATTAATATTTATTGCATTTTGCTGAACTAATTTAGAGAGGAGTCATTAGTTTAAATGGAAAATGTAAATGAAATTAATTTGATTGTAGGTTTGGATTAAAATTAACAGAGTTAATTGTGTATGAAACTTTGGGATTATGTTTGTGAAGTTTTTTGAAATGTTCAATATTTTTAGTGAACATTCCATCCATTATTATGGACATAGGAAACTGATATGATGGATGGAGTGCTTATCAGAAAGATCGAACATTTCAGAAAACTTCACACAAATTTTTGATGCAAAAATTCTTTAAGCAATATGACTAAATGTGGAATCTTGCATACTCATTAACACTTGATTTTAATATTGGATCCTTCTGTTATAATTGAATTAAATATTATCTTAACATCAAAAATTGGATTGTAGATTTGGATTATTAAAGAACCCAGATATAGAATTATGTAGAATCAAGAGTTGAGTTTTCCAATAATCTAAATATACAACTAAGTTAAACATAATCTTAAGATGAAGAATCAATCTAACAAATCCTACTAGTTGTCACTATAACTTTAGGCTAGTGTCAATAATCCACAAGCCAACTCTTAACCCAAAACTTATAACTTAACAAGAGTCGAAAATATAACCCATAGTATAAAAAGTTACTAAAATGCAAAAAATGCAAATATATTTATAACTTACTAAAAGTTTAATCAAATTAATGCAAACATATATATATTAATTACTAAAAACAGAGATATATAGTAATGGCGTTGGCTAAACTTTCTACTTTTTGAGTTTTTTTTTACCTGAATCCCATGATGTAAATTTTGACAAAATCACTATTTTATATTGCAAACAGCCAAAAATTAGAACGTTTAAAATAGAATATTGCTATAATAATTGCTAAAAATTTTAATCAAATTTATTGTTATTTCCTTATTTTGCGTGAATTTATAGTGTGAGAAATTTACGGCAGATCTGATCGCTTAACTAAGTCCGTTAGCCATCGAATCCACCGGGATCCCGCTCTTACTCCAAAGAAAAAGACTGGCCGTTTAACTTTACAATTTACAGCGATACTTTATCCTGCATTCGACAAAATCCCAACATTATTGACTCTAATTTATTTACTCCGACAGGCAGGCCAATAAGACGGACTGTATCTTATTTTTGGAGGATTCTACACGCTGGAGAGTCTGGGGAATTAAGACTGGCTCGCCCGGTAAAGCTGGGTTGATTGGCTTTGCGAGATTTAGATGGCCTTTGACAAGAATAAATAGCAGAAGAATTAGGTTTTCTGCCTTTGTTTCTATTCACGAAGGATAAACGCCGTAAAAAACAAAGGCGGTTGCATGGAAATCTCTCAAAATAACTCAAAAGCACGCCTATATTTCTCCTTTCAGCGG
Organism: Picea engelmannii; assembly: GCA_009831015.1. NCBI lineage: Eukaryota > Viridiplantae > Streptophyta > Pinopsida > Pinales > Pinaceae > Picea > Picea engelmannii. The sequence continues at coordinate 768,532 of ML776625.1, read as the reverse complement.
AAACAAGATCATCTCTGTAGATTTTGAGTGTCTGTTTATTCATCTCCGGTTTATAGAGATCTGTACGCTAGAGTCTAGTTTTTTTTTTCAGTAAAAATTGTTGTTTTGTAGATTGCATCGATGTATTCTGGGCGCTTTCTATCTTTTCTAGTGTGTATAAAGTTCCTTTGGTTAATGGGTTTTAGGCTGCTTTAATAGAAGGAACTGAAGCTCTCCATGAGCCTCAAGAGACTAAATTCTGTGATAGGTTGCATCGATGTCTTCTGGGCGGTTTCTACCTTTTCCGGTGTGTATGGGTTTTAGTCTGCTTTAATAGAAGGAACCGAAGCTCTCCTCCTCACGGTGCGTATTGAGCCATGAGCCTCAGGAGAATAAATTCTGTGAAGAGTCTAGCRAGGCTAGATTCTGTAAAGAATTTAGCGAAAATGGTTAAAGGGTTGGGATCGTTTCAATCTAAAGGGAAAAAACATTACAGGTCTCTAAGTGCTGATTCTCGGAGGGCCGAGTATTTGAAGAGAGAGGGTAGTGGCGGCGGTTCCAGAGATGATGAAATTCCTGAAGGGTGCTTGGCTGTTTATGTTGGCGAAGAACGGAAAAGATTTGTGATTCCCACTGTCTACTTATCCCATCCCGTCTTCCATATGCTGCTCGATAAGGCCCGTGAAGAATATGGTTTCAGGCAGAAAGAGGGTTTGACTGTGCCCTGCAGTGTGGAGGTTTTTGAGGAGTCGCTGTGGATCATTGAGTGCAGTCAAGCGACCTCTGGACAGTTCGACCTTGGACTATTGGTGAGCAATTTCACCACCAAGTCATCTCTCCGCCCACATGAATGAACTACAAGTTCAATCTGAGCCTTGCAGCGTCGTCTAAGATGTGTGTTCATGCTTTTTGTTAAATGGTAATGTTCAGAGGGTTTCATGGAAGAATGTGAAGTGTAATTCAAGGAAACGATATTTTGGTTGTTTTTTTACTTTCTAACAGTTGTTGCAGAATACTTCTAAATTGTATTAAATTGTATGGTATTATTCTATACTGTACATTTAACTTGCCAGACTTGTATTTCTTTTTCTCTCAACTCTTGTTTTTATCAATTCACCGTGTGATTATCATGGCTACCTTGTAAGGACTGTTTTTGAATTCACCCTGTGATCTATCATGGCTACCTTGTAAGGAGGATAGTTGGTATTTTCATCATGGCTACCTTGTAAAGAGGATAGTTGGTATTTTCATCTATTGTTTGAATGATATGAATGAGCATAACTACAAATGATATGAATGAGCATAACTACATACAAATGATATGAATGAGCATAACTACAAATGATATGAATGAGCATAACTACATACAAATGATATGAATGAGCATAACTACATTTTACACATTTAAGTAAAAGTGGTTGTAACCAATATTAATTTAAGTTTAATAAGATATAGATTATCTTTCTTGTATAATATTGAACGTATTGTTATTTGCACCCAATATTTAATATGATATGAATTATCTTTTAATTTGGAATATTAAACATATTTAATAAAAAGTTAAAAATACAATGAATTAATATTTTAATTTGGAATAAATTAATATTTTAATTTGGAATAGTAAACATATTTAAAAAAAAATAAAAAAAAATAAAATGAGTTAATAAATAAATATATTCATTTTTTTTCAAATTTTACATAACTAAATAGAGGAATACACAAGAAGCATAAAGAAGGTAAATGTACCATTGGTTCTAAAATATTGAGGAGGATAATGTAAATGTGATGATGCTGCCTGCTATAAAGCTTTTTAGATTCCTATGAAAATATATGTTTCTTTGTCTTTAAATGTGAAATTGGGAAGTCTAAGTCACTAGTTCGATTTTACTATAAGAAATGTATGAAAAATCATAAGAAATATACGAAAAATCACAAGAATTATATATTCTTATGAAGGAAGCTCATTTAAATTGATCCCATCCCAACTCTATGAGAAACATGCAATTATTATAAATGTATATTTATCTTGAAAATATTGCAAGGAAAAAGGGAAAGCTTAAAAGAAATAGCAGTTTGATGAAACATCATAATTATGTTTATTCAACGATACTCACATTAACATTAAACAATAATTACATTAAAGTAACATGCAAAATGTTAAAGTAAAATCAGAAGCAACATGCAAATTCTTTATGGATTTGTAGAAAGCAACATGTTGTAACACCCCTCTTTCCCCCAAATTGTAATCAATTATTAATTATGATTACATTACTATGCCATGAGAACAATGTAAATGTATTATTGTTTAGATTGCCAATAATTGACTGTTGGGGTGAAGCCTTGAAGTACTAGCCATGATATCACTAGAGGAAAGAGTGAGGAAACAATAGAGAGGGTGCATTATGTCAAAATGACCCCAATTTCTCCTTGCTGAAATAATAAGCCTCATCTTGATCCCAAGGAAAAAAAGTCAATTAATGAAAGGATTGCTGGTTGAACAATCAGCTACCCCCATGAATGGAAGTATGGAGAGTCTGGTTGAGGAGACAGAAGACCATCGGCCCAAAGTGCCACATAGTACATTTTTTTTGCAGGTCCTGACTGACCCGAGTTTCTTCTGACAAAAGGAACATGACAGATCCAGAACCTTCCTAAAAATGCGTGAAAGAATACACATGAAGGAAGACAAGAAGGAGACCATTCCCATAGGGGGCGTGAGATCCAGATATGCGAAGAGGAAGAAAGGAAAATAATAGGTTTCTCTCATTACTGGAAAGAACCCAAAAAAACTGAATTGAGAAGAAGGTCGTGAGCTTGATGCTGAGGGAGCATTTGATAAACCTCGCAGAGGCTATGATAGAGAAAGAATCTATGAGAAAATGAAATTTTTCCGTAGTGATATCATGGATTGGCACAGGGGTGGCCAAAGTGCTAAGAGTGAATTCCTTTGAGCCTACGGCTGGGTGGAGAAGAGAACACCCACAGTCAGTTGGTTGACTATCAAATGTAATAGATAAGTATTCCATAGACTCTGCAAACTTGAATTTAAATGTTTGATTGAATGCTTGTATTTTCTCTATACAGATACATCCTTGATAAATAGGGATGATGACATATTATTGTATCTTGTTAGATGCTAGATAGTTGTGACTCTGGTGGTCTAACCAACTGAATATTTTGAGGTAGAGCTTGACCATTATCTTGTGTGAATGGTTTTCTTCTTACTTTTACCTATAAAGGGAAAACTATCAGTAATGGGGTTCTAAACAAATTTGGGACATAAGGCGGTGGCCTCTGTACTGGTTAGAAGATTTCTTAAAGGTATTACTCAAGTATCAATTCCACAAGTAAAGAGCTGGGATAGTCTCCACAAGACCATTTGGGTCTAGTCGATCCCGCAATTTACCTTTCCCTGTTTTAAAATTTGAGTTCTAAGAATGGAAGGTGCTTCCTTCAAACCAGTTGTCCAAGTAACCGTGGGCTCATTCCCACGTCTTTAATCTAATTTTGATTGAGAGCTAAGGGTATAGCCCTCAAAACTTATCAAAAGCCTCATATGACTGGAACCATGGAACCCAACACTACGCCCGACGGGAGATAAGCCTTCTGAGTTTCAGGGCTTCCAGGGTTTAGAGCTCCTAGATGTTGGAATCCTCATAACATCTAGATTGCATCGAAGGAGACTTATCAAACTGGTAACATGAAGGATGACAGGAAGTTGACGGTCAAATACACATCATCGTAGGATTCATCCCCTTGCTAAACCTCGATCCACTCCTCGGACACGAAGTAACATGAGTAGTAGATATGAGGGTATTCAGGATCTCCCCTAACCATTGGATCTACACCGTGGTCAGTTTGACATTGAACACCTCGAGAGAACATAAGTTTTATAACACCAAAACCCATGAATGATGGAGTCACGAAGTAATGTGGGTCGTTTATCTAAGGATCCTTCGGGACCCTTCTCAGTTGTTTGATCGTGGGGAAGAGTGTATCACGTCGAGAGCACGTCGGGGTCCACGCGTCGAGCAACGATGATGACATGTGTGGTGGCCTTGTGACATAGGAAAGAGGTGCCGGTAACCTAAGGAAGGTGCCATGCATCTTTCCAGCGTGTTCTAGGTTGACAGGTATGCCTCTAGGAGTGGACGAACACTGAAACCTAGGGACCTTTGAGCAAAAATTGTGATTCGTTGATTTGGGGAGTCCTTCAAGAACCTCTCCCAATCGTCCGATCAAATAATGGAAGGATAGCGTGTAGCACTCCGACAAAGTCCTACTCTAAAGAGAAAGGGTGTTAAACAATCAGAACCTTCGAACGTCGAACTCGTGAAGTAATGCAAACCACCGATTTGAGGGTGCTTTGGGATCTCTCCCATCCATTGGATATAGATCGTGGTTAGTCCAACGTTGACCTACTCCAGGGGAAAAGGAGTGTTAAACAGGTGGAACCCCCTAACGCCAAAGTCGCGAAGCAACAGAGGCCGTAGGTCTGGGGATCTACGTGGACCTATCTCGATCGTAGAACAAAATGTATTGGGATGGTTCCCAAAGGCCATCATTCTGGAGTGATATGGCATGCTAACGTCACATAGGGTGACATGTAACCATGTGTGACATGCCATGTGTCACCTTGAATCACACTTTTTACAGACCTTATATTCCAATTGGAATGTGACATGTGTCTCCCATTGATAGGGCCATGTGTCATATTTTTTCTCTGTTGTGTGTCATCCCCTGGTGCATGGATGCTTGACTTAATGGCTAATGGGACCCCGAGAGTTCAGGAGTTCAGAAATCCAGGAGACTTAGGGTGTTAGAACGTGTTCTCCAAAAAGGGTCGAAGGTCGGAGCTATGTGGAAGGACATCGAGAGTTCATAACTCTAGGTGGTTTAGGATGTTAGGATGTATGCTCCAAAGGGGCCGAGGTTCAGAGTTATGTGGCAGGATTCTGGGGCTTCCGAGTTATGGATGGTTTGGGTGTGGTATAACAGATGAGTCGAAAGGGCCGAAGGCTGGAGCCACGCAATAGGACTCAAGGACATCGAAACTCCGAGAATGATTTAGACATGGATAGGAAGGATGAAGGGATGAAGGCCTGATTAATGCGAAGGGGCGGGGAACATTCTATGTAACCATCTCTCCAACAGCTATGTCATCACTAAGTGATGACGACCATGGTCAAGTCTGTGCTAGGTGGAATGGTACGAATGAGGTGAATCCACATGGGTGCCATGTGGCCTTTGACCATTGATGCTTGCATAAATTTGGAAGGGAATAAATTCCAATCCAGAGCTCGGATTTGAGCATGGTAATAGTGGTTGGAAAGCTCTTGACAAGTAGAAGGTGATGTAGATCTCAAGAAGAGGATTTGAGATGATGGAGGAAAGAGAAATTTTGATGCCCCATCCCTTAAAAAGGTACTTAAGGCATTGGATGTGTTACAAAGTGGTATCAGAGCGGGAAATAACACTTGGCCTGCTTGGGCACCCAAAAGAGTCAAGTGATTCTATTTTCTATCTTAGAAAACTTTAAGGGAGAGGGCACCCTGCTCTACCCTATCTAGCAGAGCATGATTCAAACACATGCCTGTATGGATCATAGAACAGTCATAATAATACTTTACCAAGGCTAAGATGGTCCTATTGAGAGTATTACTGCCGTATGGAAATTATTTGCATAAGTCCCTTGAGGAAAAGGATGCAGATTAAAATCTAGTTGGGTTTTACCCAATGAGATTGAATCATGATAGACCGTGGCAGAAGAAGCCCATCATTTCTTTTGGAGAAATGATAGCCATCCCTACAGAAATGGGCTTATGAAACCTCTGTTAATTAAAAGCATTGGTTAAATGAAGGATTTGGAATTGGGAGAAAAATCCTCCATGTCTAGAGGCCTCATTGGAGTAGGTGAGGTCAACTTGTTTGACCTATTATAACTGAAAGACTTCCTGCTAGGGTAATCACTCTTTGCAAAATAAAGGAAGTCACAAGGACTGATAATGATCCTCATGGAAGAAGTGAAATGACATGAGCAAGTTTAAAAACTCATGGTTGGGCTAGGGAAGTGTGTACCCCTACCAACTAAGGGTAAGTATATACATGAAAATGCAAGAGGAAAGTAAGTGGAACCTACCTGCACTGCAAACATGGGTATAATGCTTGGTGCACATAGATGTTCTGCAATGCATATCACAAGGATAGAGCATGCATATAACATGCATATATACTTATTATAGTCTGTCATTGAATGTAAAAAATGGTGATGTCATAGATCATATGGTTAGTTATGATTTGACTATGGTAGCATAAGTAAAAGGTTGATGATGTTGAGTACATAGTAGCTTATGAGGATAAGGTAGAATGGTTAATGAAATGTTGATCCTAAATGTGGTAAAGGAAGTGTTGGGACACTTCTAGAGGACCAATGGGTCAGGTTGACATCAAGAGGTGGATGATATCCATATAAGGCATGGCTTGGTATACTCAAGTAGTAGTGGGAGGGAATCTAGAAAAGGATTCCCTTGATAAAAATGCCTGTTAACAAAAAAAGGTTGGAGGCATGAAAAATAAGCTTGATAAGTTGTCTTGTTTCCTTGTGCATTGTTGGAATTTCCCAGATGGTATTTCTAGATTGATGAATAACTTTATACTAGTTGAGGAAAAAATTCCTTCTTACTGGTTGTTGTCATATGGAAAGGGGGGCATAGCTATGATTATGTTTGTTAAACTTGCCATGTGGATACCATGTGAATGACTGCAATCTCTCATAGAGAGAGCAACTTAGTGTTGAGTATCTCTATGAGACTTGTCATAACAATGGTAGCAGGATATTTGGGAGGAGGATCTGGAAGTCTGATACGTCCATTTGTATGAGTGACATGGAAAAGGTGCAAGCAGTGAGCTTGCATGATGGGTGTTTAATTGTTTTTATTTATGCATGAGTGCATGGAATTAATGCATCATAAGGTTTTTTGATATAAGGAATGATATTAAGACCGAATAGATATGAATGAATGATATTAAACATGCAAATGATGCACATGTATGATGTATGAGTGAAATGTAAGGAAATAATTGCACTTTCCTAGTTTGAATGAATACCATGGATGCATGAATGAATCTACTGTGAAGAATCATGAAGTTTTGTTTTGAATGATAGATTAAGGGGAACGTGCTCCATTCCCTCAGGAAATGATAGTATAAATAGACGAAAGAGTAAATGAAAAAGGCTTCTATGTTGTCATGGTAAGAGGAAAAATGATTATGCCTTTGAGGATCACATGAGAATGATTGTGAACAATCATGAGTTGAATGATTTTAAAGTAAATATGTATGTGAGCTGTGAAATATACATATGGTATCTACACATAGGCTTATGATTATGAATATGATTAAGTACATCATGGATGTAAGTTAACAAAACAAGGAATATGTGTGAATAAATAATCTGGATGCATAACAAAGATGCATGTTTATGTTCCTTATGGAAATATTTGGTAAACAACTAAAGGTTGAGGCCATCATAGATAGTGAAGGATATGCAATAAGGAAGTTGCATGCTAAAGGAGTTCCTTGTGGAGGAACTGTGTGAAGACTTTGTCAAGAGAACACATTCACCAACTTAATGATTGTTGAGAATTGAGTAGTGGGATGCAAGCATATGTATATATATAATAATTCTGGATTACATTCTAAAACAAAATGTATGAGTGGAAGACTAAAAAATGAATTTTGACCATTCTGACAACTGAATGGTAATGTGAAGAATGCACAGGTTTGTGATTCATTATGAAAAAAACATTATGTTAGTGGAGCATGCTGATGTATTCAATAAGTTAGGGTGAGCCTAACCAAGTTTTCTCAAGGAAAGGAGCAGGATGATCCCATCAGGGAGTAGATTGCATAAGCAAGGAAGGAGAAAAAGGGGGACTACTTTTCTCACCCTAAAAACTTTGAATTGTTTAACAGAGTTGTAAGCCTTAGAAGGGCAGTTATGGGAACAAGTACAACTGGAAAAAGAGAGAATGAATACATAAACATATTTAAATGAATAGGCTTGGTCAAACCGTATTAAATAAAGGAAGTGAGTCCTTGGAAAAATCTTTTAGTCGGACTAAAAGTCCTAGGATGTGTAGAAGGAGTTGGAAAAAGGGAGAGACCTTAACTCCTTTCTTGTTGTATATTATGTTTTTCTTTGGGATGAGAAACTGGTGTGTTGATGAAAGTAAATGTTTTGACACCATCATGATGATGGTTGTATGATTGTAGAAACAATTGAGAATTGTTTATGTTTCACTCATGAAACACATCAAGGATAATGTGAAGAAGTGAATAAAGATATGCTAGGACGTATCTGAAAATGTTTTATTGATTTGAATGTTATGATACATGTATTTTTATTTCACATGATGACTAATGTATTTGCGATATATATCATGTGTAGAAAATAATTTGAAACTGTTGGGAAAGACAATTACAAAATATGGAAAACCTCAAGCAGAGAATGAATATGAGAAGGTTGTTGTTGAAAATTGTTGAAGGGACTCTAAAATCCCCATAAAGAACCACTGATGAGGTAGTATCAGAGAGGGTGTTGAAATTCAGAACATGAATAAAAGTATTCATGCCTATAAGGCATAAGGTATGAAGGGATTGGGTAAGCTCCAACACAACATGATAAAGTGCTTATCATAAGCCTGGCAAACCTGAACCCAATATAAAGGGTACATTGGGTATGAATGTGGCCATGAATATTGGCACATTGATTAAAGTCATTTGATATTTGAATTGCATTTAGAAAAAAATGGTATGCTGAAAGGATGCATATGTAAAGAACCACATTTCCTTTTTGCTTTGTACCCTTGAATAAATGAAATGACTTGGACTGTTAGTATGCATAGTTTTGAAAATATAATGTGCATGAAAACTAACAATTTCTTGTATGAGGAATGATGAAAATGTAGGAATAAAAGTGTCTTGGATATGGCGATGTTGTAAGCCCATAAGGAAAACCAATTTCCTGCTAAGCTAAATTGCTATGGGAAAGAAGGTCACATACTTGAGAATCTGGTTCCTGTGAAGAATGAATCTGAAATAAATGCGGAATTTGGAAATCTGTGGGTGACAGATTTGCAAGAAAATTTTGAATTTGAAATTGATGATAATATCTCATAATTTATGTATACTTGTGATACAGGCGAGACAGAAAAAATCTATCTAGGAAGGATAGGTGAAGGATATCAAGATGGAAATAATGAAAACATATACTATTGATACAAGAGAACCCTATGGTGAGCCATGATCGCCGTATAATATGTTGTGTTGTGGAAACACAGGCTGGAGGGACACCTCGACAGAGCAAGTCTGTGGGATGCCTCGACTATAAGGATCAATGAAGTATTTATAACTCTTCCTATGCAATAAATCCTTGGCAAGGAAATATGGATCGCTCGAGGGACTCTATAGCAGAGAAGGGGATGCCTGAGCCTGGGACTGGAGGGTGAGTGACGAGAAGGAAGATGAGACTCTTAAAATTATTATAAACTATTGATTGGAATCATGCACATAATGGGTATGTCCAGGAAACACAATGAGCTAAGATAAAAAGACAGTCATGTGAATGCAAATCCATGAACTACACAGATCAATATTGTGCTAGATTATGAAAATTTCCTCTTGAATTTTTCACAACAATAAAATGTTTTTTCGCATGAAATTGTAATTAAGATTTTTGTTGTCCAAGATTATTGAAGGCAGGTGATGAAGGCCAAGAGTCTGGAAAGGACCTGACGAAAAAAGAGGATCAAGATTTCTGAAGCAGATGAATGAAAAAGGTATGACAGGTGTCACTGAGAAATAACACCGAGGATGATGTCCCTTTTTAAGGGGGAGGGGATTGTAACACTCCTGTCTCCCCCAACTTATAATTAATCATTAATTATGATCACCATGCTATGGAATGGGAACAATGTAAATGCATTATTTTTTAGATTTCCAATAACTGATTGTGGGGGTAAATCCTTCAAGTATTGGCCATGATATCACTAGAGGAAAGAGTGAGGAAATAATAGAGGGGACAAATTATGTCAAAATGACCCCAAATTCTCCTTGCTGAAATAATAAGCCTCATCCTTATCCCAAGGAAAAAAATCAGTTAATGAGAGAAGGACTGGTGGTTCAACAATCAACCACCCCCATGAATGGAAGCATGGAGAGTTTGGCTGAGGAGACAGAATACCATCAACACGAAGTACCACAAAATGCAGTTTTCCTATAGGCCCAGACTGACCCGAGTTTCTTATGAAAGAAGGAACAAGACAAGTCCAGAACCTTCCTAGGGAGGAAAAAGGCGTTCAAGAATACACACGAAGGAAAAAAATAAGGAGACCATGCCCACAGGGGCATGTGATCCAGATATACTAAGAGGAAGAAAGGAAAACAAAGGTTTCTCTCATTACTCGAGAGAACCGAGAAAACCTGACCTGAGCAGAAGGTTATGAGCTTGATGCTGAGGGAGCATCTGATAAACCTTGCAGAGGCCATGATAGAGAAATAATCTCTGATAAAATTAAAAGGTTCTCTAGTGATATCATGGCTTGGCATGGGTGTGGCCAGAGCGCTAATAATGAATGCCTCTGAGCCTATGGTTGGGTGGAGAGCCGAACACCCACAGTCAGTTGGTCAGCTATCAATTGTAATAGATAAGTATTCCATACACTCAACAAACTTAAATTTAAATGTTTGATTGAATGCTTGTATTTTCTCTATATAGATACATCATTGATATATAAGGATGATGCCATATTATTGTATCTTTTTGTATGATAGATAGTTGTGAATATCGTGGTCTAACCGACTGAATATTTTGAGGTATATATTGACCATTATCCCCTATCAATGGTTTTCTACTTACTTTTACCTAAAAAGGGAAAACTATCAGTAATGGGGTTCTAAATGATTTTGGGACATAAGGAATTGGTCTCTGTAGTCATTATAATATTTACCAAAGGGATTACTCAAGTATCAATTCGACAAGTAAAGAGTTGGGATAGACTCCAAAATCCTGTTTGGGTTCGGTCGATCCAATGATTTACCTTTCCTTGTTTTAGAACTTGAGTTCTGAGAATGGAAGGTGCTTCCTTCAAACCAAATGTCCAAGTAACCATGGGATATTTCCCATGAATTTAATCTAAGTTCGACTAAGAGGTAAGGGTATAGCCCTTAGAAATTATGAAAAGCCTCATATGACCAAAACCATGGAACCCAGTGCTACGCCCGATGGGAGCTAAGCCTTTCAAGTTTCGGAGCTTCAGGGGTCCAGAGCTCTGAGATGTTGGAATCCTCATAACATCCAGATTGCACTGAACGAGACCTATCAAACTGGTAAACTGACAGATGACCGACAACTGGTGGTTAGATACCTATCATCATACGGTCCATCCCCTTGCTAAACCTCGATCCACTCCTCAGATGCAAAGTAACGCAATACATCTATCTGAGGCTATTATGTATCTCCCCTGGCTGTTATATATATGTTGTGGTTAGTTTGACGTTGACCACTTCAGGAGAACATAAGTGTTATAACACCAAAACCCCCGAATGTGTGAGTCACGAAGTAATGTGGGCCATCGATCTAAGGATACTTTGGGACCCCTCTCGATCGTTTGATCGTGGCAACGAGTCTACCACGTTGAGAGAACGTGGGGGTCCACGCGTTGAGAAATGGTGATGCCATCTGTGGTGGCCTTGTGAGATAGTAAAGAGGTGTTGGTAACCTAATGAAGGTGCCATGCATCTTTCCAGTGTGTTCTGGGTTGACAGGTGTCCCTCTAGAAGTGGGCAAACATTGAAACCTAGGGAACTTTGAGAAAAATTGTGATTTGTTGATCTAGGGAGTCCTTTGAGAACCTATCCCAACCATCCTATCAACTAATGGAAGGATAACGTGTAGCACTCTGACGAATTCCTACTCCAGGAGAGAAAGAGGGTTAAACAGTCATAACTTATGAACCTCAAACTCATGCAATCACGCAAACCTCTGATCGAAGGGTGCTTCATCATATCTCCTGTGCGTTGGATCTATATCGTGGTTAGTCTGATGTTTACCTACTCTTGGGTAAAAGTAGTGTTAAACGGGTGGAACCCCCTAACGCCGAAGTCGCGAAGTAATGGAGGCCATAGATCTAGGGATCTACGTGGACCTATCTCAATCATAGAACAAAATATATTGGGATGGTTCCCAAAGGCCATCAGTCTGGAGTGATGTGGAACGTTGATGTCACATAGAGTGACGTGGACCCATGTGCGACATGCCACGTGTAACCTTGACTCATGCGTTTTACAGACCTTATATGTGAATATGAATGTGAAATGTGTCTCCCATTGATAGGGCCATGTGTCATCTATGTTCTTTGTCGCATGTCATCCCCTAGTGCATGGCTACTTGACCTAATGGTTAATGGGACACTGAGAGTTCAGAAGTTTGGAACTCTTGGAGATTTAGGGTGTTAGAACGTATGCTCCAAAAAGGGTCGAAGGATGGAGCTACGTGGTAGGACCTCAGGAGTTCAAAATTCTGGGATGTTTAGGATGTTAGGATGTATGATCCAAAGGGGCTGAAGGCCAGAGCTACGTGGTAGGATTCTAGGGATTTGAAGTTCCATATGGTTTGGGTGTGGTATAATGGATGAGTCGAAAGGGTCGAAGTCCATAGCCACGTGGAAGGACTTTGGGACTTCGGAACTCCGAGAATTATTTAGACATGTATAGGAAGGATGAAGGGCCAAAGGCTTGGTGAATGCAAGGGGGTGAGGAGAATTCCCCGTAACCGTCTCTCCATCGGCCATGTCATCGCTAAGGGATGATGACCATGGTCAAGTCCATTCCAGGTGGAATGGTATGAATGAGGTGAATCCACGTGGGTGCCACATGGCCTTTGATCAATGATGCTTGCATAACTTCATAAGGGCATAACTTCTAATCCAAAGCTCAGATTTGAGCATGGTATCGGTGGTTGGAAATCTATTGACAAGAAGAAGGTGATGGAGATCTCGAGAATAGGATTCAAGATGATGGATGAAAGTGAAATTTTGATGCCCCATCCCTTAAAAAGGTACTTAAGGGTTTGGGTGTGTTACACATGCAATTTCGAGACAAAATTTTCTAGACGTTAAACAATAAGCACATTTTGAAATAGAATTGCACAACTTCATAATTAAGGTTATAATAAATTATCTACTTTTTATCATGCTTTGTCTTTAAAAGAGTTGATAATATGAGGGAGGTTGTTGTTAGAAATAATTTCTTTGGGAATGAAGGGTCAAGGTTCTTAAATCCCACCATGATACACATGTTTTTAAGGCTTGCCATATTTATAAATTATGGTTTTGCAAAATAGTTGGATGGATTTCTAGATTTGCTTAAACATTTTTGGGAATGAAGGGTTAAGGTTTTAAGGTCTTATGGGACACAAGTTTTTAATATTTATCATATTTATAAATTATGGTGTTATAAAACAATGTTATATTTTTTTTACTTGCTTGACCCTCCATGATTATCTTTTAGTTTTACATAGTCTTTGTACAAAGTTGTGAGTATGGGAAACAACTATATTGTTATTTTTCTTGGAAAGTTCAACATACTTTTTATATTGAAAGATTCAAGGAACATGTGTTGTATTCTATATGCAACCTAAAAATATGCTTAATTTAATTTCTATGTTCCCCGCATATAAGGAAGAATACTCGATCATGGTCCTTTAACCTTTCATTGGATCAACATGTTTCTACTTGATCCACTGATAGATTGCAAGGAAACATGGAGTTTTAAGATGGATATTGTTTTATATATATTGATAATATTTACGGGTGGATGTGGTATGATTATCTTTAACCTAAAGATATGATGTGAACATATGGAGGATAATATTTGTCATGGTCCTTAACCCTTAAAATTGAATCACAAGAAGTATATTAGAAATTCTCAATGCTTTATTTGTCAAAATGCCCTTAAGGTGGAGCAACATCATACAATTATCCTTTTATGGAAGAAATCCACTCATGTTCACTTGTCTCTTAAGGTAGAGTGACCTCTCAATGATCTAAGCTCCAATAAAAAATACTCCAAGATACATTCTCCATAAGGAGGACTCCATACTTATTTATAGCTAAGTAGAAAACCCTAATCAAAATACCATGCTAACTACCTAGTGGATCTTCTTTAATGAGCTCACATTACATTTATTCTATACTAACTACCATAGTAGGTATTATTTAATAATAACAAACCTAGTGGACCTAGTACACCTTACATTGAATGAACTCCACTATTTTAATTTAATGGGCCGCCCCATAGTCCCCCATTAGACCCCCCTAGGGATGATCCCAACACTCCAACCCCCTTAGAGATGAGTTTCCAAAGAGATTTGCTCTCAAGTTTGGGAAATATCATTAACCCATGAAATTGAATCACAAAAGAGAAATCATAAATACTCACACTTTATTAATATCAAAACCCTTGAGGTAGGGAAACACCTTACAATGATCCTTTTGTGGAAGGAATCCACTCATGTTCACTTGCCTCATAAGGTTAAGTGACCTCTCAATGATCTAAGTTCCAAGTACATTATACTCCACACATACCCATAAGTAGAGCTCCATATTTATTTATAGCTAACCATAGAACTCTATTATAATTACATCCTAACTACCTAGTGGACCTTCTTTGATGAGGCCATGTTACATTTATTCCATGTTAACTAACTAATGAGTATTATTTAATAATAACAACCATAGTGGACCAAGTTCACTTTACATTGAATGACCACTGCAATTACATTATTATGACTCTAGTGGACCCTTTGACCTTTCCATTACACCCCTAGGGAGGATTCCAACTCTCCACCCCCCTTCAAAAAGTGTTTCCCACAATGCTTAGAGTGAGGATGTACAAATATAAACTAGGGTCCCATGTGAAAAGGATCACTACAACATTAAAGTAGTCCAAGAAGCTCATTCATAAAACTAGGTCCCATGTATGAGTGTTGATTGTTGTTAATCCCTAAACAAAGCTCCATGTTAAACATACAACTCCTTATTAATACCTAGATATTGAATTATTACATTTCTAGTGTTATATTATGTTGATTTTTGTAGCTTTGAATAGGTATCCTGGCATGGTCCTATGTGTTGGGCAGGTGGGAATTGTCATGGGCACCACATCACACTTTCGATTTAGTGAAAGCCCCTTAGAATGAATATGGGATTCATGGTTTTAGTGATGGGATTTGTGGGTTTGTGTTGGGGCTTCACACCCATAAGAAATTCTAATTTGATGTTGACATTATGGAGGGGTTTCTATGTTGACCCCTAAGGATTGTATATAAAGGAGAGAGGTCATTATGACATTTCATATGGTGTAGAGTGTGTGGAGATGAGGATGGATCTAGCATAAGTGCGTTTTCACTTGTGCTGGGAGGCTTGGTGATTTAAGAAAATGGAAATTATGCATGGTAGAAAATTTGGCCTAGAGGAGAGGAATTCATAGAGAGCGAGTTGTACAAGGGTGTCCGTACAAGGGTTTTATGTAGTTGCACGCAGGTTGAAGGAAGGTGAATCATGTATGTAGATGGATTGTAGGAAGGAGAATCATGTATGTACGTATGTTGAAGTGGGAATAGTCATGTATATGTGGGTTGTAGTGGAGAAAAGCGTGCATGTACATGGGTTTCTATTAAGGTGAATCACGTAGAGAGGTTTCTTGGAAGGAGCATGTTTGTACAAGATGATAGGCGATGTCAACAGGTCATACATATGGACTGCAACAGATTTTTTGTGCAACATACCCAACCACCCAAGTCGGGTCATGCCACCTAAACAATTTCATGCTCTGATGCCGTATTATAACATACCCAAGATTAGACCTACTGGGACATGCCACAATTAAACTCTTGCTGAACTTAATACATTGTAACATACCCAGCCGACCTAGACTGGGTCATGCCACTTAAAAACTTACAATAATTTCATATGTATACATATATAACTTTAAATAGAAAAATACATTATGCTAATACACAGATTCATGTGGAAATAACAGAAATCCTATACATACAACATACAAAGGAAATACTCATAAATATAAAGAAATGTACAAATACACAACATGCAATTGAACACATAATTGATAATTATATTTTTATAGAAGACCACCAACTACGTCCAGACCTTCTACGATCCTCCTAGCCTTAGACCATGCTGCTCATCATTATCAGTAGTGGGTCACCCCCGAGATGGGACTAAACTCTACCCAGGTAAAGGGATTCCTAGGCTAGGCTAAGAGAAATTAGACAATAGGAAGGATCTCATTCCAGGAGTCAACCCAAACTAAAAACCTACAATCTGTCATTCCCCACATTCTTGTCCCACCCCAAGAAGTGTGCCCCTTCTCTTATCAACAGTACTTTGACTGCCCCACATCCCTTCCAAGGCTTCAACAATAAGCTAGACATGAAGTCTCAGAGCACTATAGCTACAGTTGGGCTCCCTCAAGAAATCAATTTCCCAACAATTCTATCACCTGGAGAGAGTTTCTCACAGGTGTAAAAACCTGCCTCTTCAATCCACGGGCCTGAAAACCTGCCTCTTCAATCCCTCAGGCTTGACAACCCGTTTCTTCGGTTCAATGCTTAAGTCAACCAATTACACAAAATGGTGAAGACAACAACAATGTTTAGTTGAGGCACAAGTGATGGAAGAAACAAATTTCAAGGCATGGGACATATGTTTATCATAATGGAAAGGTACAACATTGGCTCAGGTAAGTACAAGTGCAATGTTCCTCCCACGAGGGATACCATTTTCAGTTGATAACAGGAAAGTACAAGTAGTGTGTGCAGGATCTAGAAGTGTGTGAATGATGGAGAGGTTGACTCATGGATAGCATGGTTGAGTGCGTGAATGGCTAAGAGAGTTTGCTCGTGAATGGGGAAAGATAGAAAAACAAACTAATTTCCCCCACATATATTTGCATGCGCACTTGATGACACCTAGCTCTCTTGGAGCGCGTTTCTCTCCACTTTTGATTCATTCATATTTCCCATAAGAACTTAGGATAAAATAATTATCCTCACCATAGTATTTAGGAATAATAATATAATATTCTCTTAGAGATAATCCCTCTAGCTTAGCCCCTTTCCTAGACTCTTATCCCCTCCCTTTCCCTTCCTGGTGGAGTTTATCCCCCCATACTATTTTATCATGGTCGATATACATGCAATGATGTATTTTATAAACTATATGAGTGTTTTCATATACAAAAATAGGCTCAATGGCCTTTAGCATCTAGGCTCTCTGGCCTAAACATCATATAAGCCTTCTGGCCTACAATAACCTAGCTCACTAGCCTATAAAAAATATTTACATTTACAATTGGGGCTCATTCTTGGGGTGTTACATTCCCCTCCCCTTATTTATGCACTGTCATCAATGCATTATATACCATGTACAATTCAAATTCTTTAAAAATATCCAAGCCTTTGCTATTGGAAGTTTTTTATCCATCTGGTGATCTACTTTCAAGCACCAATTCTTGTATTCATACTACAGATGGAAGTCATTTTCTCTATTCCATAGAGTTTCTTTAGGAAAGGAATCAATTCACTGTTCTATTTGACATACCCTCCTTATGACAACTACCATGCCATAAGCACTCCTGATTTTCCTCTTCTTCATTGCACTCACCCTTCTAGGATCAAGCACCCCTTCACTGCTACACAATCCTTCAATGATCCATCTTTCCAAGGATTTCACACACAAGGAGAGATCCAACCCATTATTATAACCCCACCAAGGTTCTACATTTATAGGGCTCCAGTGTCTTCAACAATAGTTGTTCTTTCCAATCATTCCAACTTTAATCAATTTTGTCTCATATGCATCACACACATGCACTGATCATGAGAGAACATTATAAAAAAATTCATTTAGAACTCAAACTTATTTCATAAGGAATTCAAATTTTCCCAAAATATGAAATTTCGTTTCATAATTTTTCATGGTTGTTGCAATAGTAGGATGCAATCTTCCTTCTGGATTTCAACAAGCACCATACTGAATACCATTTTTCCTACAATTATTCTATCTTCCATTCAACCAATAGATTGTCAGTATTTCCTCTGCATCATACTTTCATTGAAATATGTACCAAAACCTTACGAAGTGATCTTAGAATTGTCTACAACTAAGAATTCAATCACAACTACCAAAACATTTATTAAATAGAATGCATTATCATTCTATGCATATGCATGTTCACCATTAATATCAGTAAGTTCCATACTCTATGTTTTGAACAAAAAATTTCCTATAGTCAATGCTCATGTGACTACTTGACTTGCAACTTTCCTGTTGCAATGTCCTAACAACTCTTGAAATGTTCTCAACTCCATGAGTTTGTAACATTTCAGCAGTTAGTATAATTAGTTCCATTAGATAACATATATGGATGCATTCAAAAACAAATTCATTCAAGCATGTCAATTCTATCATGCATACATGAAACTCTACTACTTACTATGCATTTGTGCAATTCTCAATTCATATCTATTCAATGCACTTTTTCATTGATTTTCAAGATGCTCTGTATCTAAGTCATGCATCTCACCATTGGTAAACTAGAAGTCTGGCCAATGCCTTGACACATTCTCCATACACTCCCTATTGTCTTCTCAATAATTTGGATGTCTTCCTTTTCGACCTGAACACTACACAAAGAATATAATTTTGTGGTGTTCATTAGTGTTAGCAAAAAGGTTGCAGTCCAAGTATTATTTAAAGGTAGGAAGTTCATTGGATATTTGTGTGGTATGTAGCCTTTCCATATCCATACCTTTCCATAACTAACCATGTCATGGTCTCATACATGACTATCTTTCTTGACATCCATTCCTATAACATGTTCTTACCTTTTATTGCTTTGGTTATTAGATCATAACCAAATTAAGATGGCGTGCTACCATGTCAGTGTGTGCATTCAAAAGATAAGAATATTTTCTAATTATTACATGCCTCCATCCTTTACCACACCTAGTGGTATCTTATTCCCATTAATACATTCAAATAATACAACCATGCGATTTTATAAAATAACTATGGTTGAGGAAATTCTTACCTAAATTCCCTTCAACAATTATGCAATAAGAGTAAATAAAACTCATACCTACATAGCTTCCATTAAATGAATTTGATGCTACCTGATTAGCTCATGACAGTAGAATCTCCCATGCCTCTTTTATCAGTCTTATAATCAACACTTCATCTTTCTATTGTTTCCTTCCATATGCAACAACATCATCAACAACACTTGCAAACATGTAAGAATTCTCTCTTTCTATGTATGGTTGTCCAACAAGCCTTAACATAATTGCTTCTATAGTCATTGCAACAACCTATTTTTCCATGTATTACTTTTCCTTGTTGATCCCATAAGTCTTCAATTCTTCCCGGATTCCTGAATCTTCTTGTTCTCTCACTATAATCATTGTACAAGATTATTTCTTCCCTGAGCACTTTCTAGCCAAATCACTCTTGGTTTCTTTTGCATTTCCAACCAAACACTATGCTGATATTAACCTTCAATATTCATTTATTTCCTGGATTCCATCTAACCCAACTCACACTTGGAAAAATTATAATTCCAAACATGTTGTTTTATAGACTTTGGATCTTCAACATCCATTTACTTTTCGGGGCTGACCTACTTCAACCCTTCCCCGACTGAATACTTTATCACTTGAAGTTCCTTGCACCATTCTCTTTTCTTTTCTTAGCCACCTAGCCTCAAGATTGACTTGGGTATCCAATATATAGCATAATATAAGGATGCACATATGCCTTCTTCTCCAACTTCATAGAATTAATTGGAAGTAATTAACACTACTTTTAAATTTATCATCATAATTTCTATTGATACTTCCAACCTCTGAGAATGTCACTCACGGATCTATTCCACTTGAGATGGATTCTTGTTAGGTTACATCTCTTTTTCATTCTATACCAAGCATAGAACCATTTTATTCTTTATGGTTCCTTATTGATTTCTCTTCAGAAATTCATTTCTTTTTGAAGTTCTTCTTGACTTGAGATCTCCATGCTAGAATATTTCTTATCTACTTTGGACACTTGTACCAATATAATATGTTGATATTAATTTTCAGCATTCCACTATTACTTGGATCCCTCTGATCCAACTCCTACATGACCAAATTACATTACCAGTCATGTTCTCTGATTAACCGTGGATATTTAACACCAATTTCTTTCTTGAAAGAAATTGATTTACCATTTCCTTGATAGAACATATCGGTACTTGGATTTTCTTAATGAATCATTACTTCCTCGTGTATGGACCCATATGATTTCAACCCAACTTTCATAATCAAATTATTTCATGCCATATCGCTACCCTTCACACCATGGTTAGACTGTGCACTCTGATAGAAATAATGGAGGTGCTATCCCTAAACTGTAGGACTGATCCTTGGAGATGTTACATCTTATCTCCAAATATACTCCTTGTTTCTCTTTATTAGAAAAATAACATTTTAACCTATCAATATTTTAGAGCCAATATTCCCACATTCTACTTCCTTATCTGTATAGTGGCATCCTTTAGAGTGAATGGAATTTCACTACTTTATTCACTACATGATCTACATTTATACCCAAATTCCATTGAGCACTCTGATTAACATGAGTGGATCTTTTGTAGTGGATTCCCAAACTTCATGGCTGCATCTAGATTCATATCTTAACATTATTCAGTCTTGACCTTTGATCATCTTGTGTGATATTCTTGACACGACATTATGTCCTCAAGTTCTTCAACTCCTTCTTGATACCAGGTCCAAACTCTTTTAGGACTGCATAGTTTTCAATATTGACACCCTATATTTAGGTGTCTCTTCCATATGAGATGAAAATATTTGACATCCTTTTCTGTAATATTTCTTTAGCTGCAATGCTGAAATTTCTCTGATAGTTACTGCCTGGGGATTCCTTGCACCATCCTTAGATTCCCTTCTTCATCCAGAAAAGTAAATTCCTTATTATGACAGTTTAGGATAGCATGGTGTTGGTCCAACCAATCCATACTAATTAGACAATCATAGGAACCTAAAGGTAGGATTTTCAAGTCTGCCTTGGTGCTCAGTCCATTCATGTCCATCGGACATGCCTTAACCATCTCATTAATTTTTCTTTTAGATCCTGTAATCGGATACACAAACCAATATTTTCCATAATTTCTTCCACTTTAATCATATGTGACTGAAACTCAGCTTGCTTATTGTCCAAGGATGCATAGATCATAGGTACACTTCTTCCCATGTCCTCCACTATCTCAATCATTCTGGGTTCCATAATGCATCAAAATTCATTCTTTTGATTTTCTTGAAAATTTCCTGCCCAGGTCAATTTTCTGAATGAGTAGTTATATTCTACTATTCAAGACCATTTCCAAAGCCTGCTTCCATTCTCAATTCCAATTCTTGAGTAGAAAGTTATGGGTATTTAAAAATGGTATTTTCTATGATGTAATCCCTGTACATTTATTCTTCTTATTTAGAGATGAATAGCTCTTGGACCCATGCCGAATCCTCTTTTTTAGGTTTATAGGATTTTGTAATTTCCCTTATTTGCAGGTCCGTACAATTCATAAATCTATGGGCTCCTTCTCTAAGCCCTTTTCTGTCTTTAAAAATCAAAATTTGGGCACTAGCCCCATTTTATTTTGGCCAGAAAATCATCTGACCACAGGCTATGACGAAGTGCTTAGATGAAAGGAACTTATCCAGAGCTTTGGGACTTCGACGCTCTAGAACTTTGGGCTTCGTGGGTCTCACCTTCATCACACCTCCTTTCCCCCCAGATGTCAAATTGGAGAACTTTTGAACTAATGTTTCTTCGGAGCTTCGGGGTTCTGGTACTTCAAAACTTCAGGCTTCGGGAGATCTGCTAAATTAACACCTTATTTCTCTCGAATGTTGAACTAGATAAGTTCCAAACATATGCTTCTTCGGAGATTCGAGGCTCCAGTACTTTCAAACTTCCAGTTTTGGGAGATACACTAACTTAACACCTTATTTCTCTTGAATACCAAACTTGTGAACTTCCAAATATTCTCTACAGAGCTTCGCGCTTCAGAGGTCTTTACAACTTTGCACTTGAAAACTCCCAAACGTCAAATTTTTGAACTATCCAGGTCTTCTTAGCACTATGCAGTAGGGGTCCTACATGTCAAAATATGGATATGACATGTGGCCCAATCGATGAGTGACACGTGTCGAGTTCCAATTGGCACAAAAGGTCTATAAAAGACACGAATCAAGTTTACACATGGCACACATAAGTGGGTCTATGCCACCCTAGGTGACATCATCATGCCACATCACTCTGATGCTCTGGGACTTTGGTACACTAGGCTTTAGAGGATATTACTACACAACAGTTCACTTCCTCTGAACACCAAACTGAAAATCCCTAGAAGGTTTCACAAATCAATGGTCCACGCTCCTGGATGAGATCCACGGTTGATAGGAGCTTCGAGACTCTGGGCTTCATAGGATTTTGCAACACAACACAACATTTCCCTGAAACACTGAAGTGGCTAACTCCCTGAACCACCTCTCTCCATATCTTTAATACTTCGGCACTCTGAACCTTCTAGATTCGTAAGATTTCACACTATAACACTTGAAAGAAACCAAACGAAGAATTTACTAACATATGCTATCTGGAGCTTCGGGGCTCCGGAGCTTTGAAACTTCGAGCTTTGGAGGTTTCTTCTACAAATTTCATTGAAACTCCCGAACAAGCACTCTCAGGAGATTTTAATTCTTCGGTGCTCTGGAGCTTCAAGCTTCAGAGATTTTTGTTGCTGAACACCACCTGTTGGCATAGGGGCAGACCTAGGGTTCAATGCTTCAAAAACACACCAACAAAACCCTAACTACTGACCCTTTCAACAACACCTACGAAGTAGATGAAGTCTCACCCAAGGTAGAGGCAGGGGGGGTTGCAGGAAACAGGTGTCTACAACCAAGATGGGACATAGATATGTGATTACAATACTTAGCAGAGCACTTAGACAATAATAGGCATTAGTTCATGAGTCTCATTCACATCGCAGATTAAACCCTTATTATAGATAAACGCAGTAACAATAAAGATCAAGCACTTTAACTCACTTAGCACATAGAATTTTCTCAGATCCAACATTCATTTATCTTTAAAACTATTAAGCAGTAAGCAATAACATCAGATGCATTCATCATACATTATAACAACAACACTAAGCAGATAAACAACATAATTCACATCGCACAAAGCACATCAAGACACAAGATATATGTAGTTCACCCCAGTGTGGGGCTACATCCACCAACTTATTCTTATTCATTATTAGTCTTCAATCTTCTTACATTCATCTACTCCTATGCACAAATCCATAGAGCCAAACTCTCCAGAGGACAGGAGATCTGCGTGCTGCACACCAGATCCTCCTTCCCGAAATCAGGTCAAGGCATAGAGCCAAAGCCTTATTAGCACAAATCCTTACTCTACATAGTCAGTTTGCACAAAGCAACTTACAACCTCTTTCACTTAGCTCTACAACCCTTAACATATTCTTGCACTAAGCCAACATTAACACTTACAACATATTGCGCACATAGCCAACTAGGCTTCTTACATATCTTAGCTACTTATTTATACATTTACAAATAGGCCTAATCATGGGTAAACCCATGGGCCAACATCCCATAACCCATTACATAAACCCTAGTAAACCCTTTGTTGGGTCCATAAGTCCACAAAACAAGTGAGATCCTGCGATCTCAACTCTGCCTTGGCACTCCATCTTCGACCAACCTATCGAAGTCCAAAAAGTGATCAAACATGACCAATGTTTCCTCAAAACTTGGTCGAGGGCCAATAGGCCCCCAAAACTCACCTGTGAATTTTCTGGAGTCACTTAGATCTAGGCAATGCTACTTCAAAGGCCTTGAGCTTAGCTCGATCTGCCTCGACTTGCTTCTTCACCAGAGATTCCTGCTTGACGAACTCCTGAATCATTTGCTTTGTAATATTCCCTTCCAGGCTATGTTCCACTATCGTAACCACTTGGTCTCGCTGCGAGCCTTGTCCTTCAATCTCCTCAAAAATCATGTAGGATTCATCTTGGAACAACTGTAGTCATTGTGTAACTTCCATGACTCTGCTCTAGATGGTAGTAATCTTCTATTGGACTGTGAGCTTCTCCCATGATCTCTTCATTTGCTCGACCGCAGTGAGTAGCTTCATCTGTGCCTGCACGATGGATGCATGCTGTTGTGCCTCCTACACCTGTGCTTCTAGTTTCCTCAACTCTATGTATTATGCAAGGCATTTATAGGATTGTGCACTTCAATCACTCAACTACTTACATTCTGAGGTGAGGGTCCTGATCTTTCCAATTGTTCTCTTGGCGAATTCCTCCCTCTGATCGCGCACTTCTTGCGGAGTGCTCGACACTACTTGGATATCTAACTTTGTTATCCTTTCTTGAAGCTGTTAAATGGCCTCAGTGAGCTTCCCCACTTGAATCTCAACTGACTCTTGTTCCTCCTGTGCCAAGCCCGACATAAAGAGAAGTGCTTTAGTCACTGCCTCTTTGAACATAGTGTTCTCTGCAAGCAGCTGGTATTTTTATTGTTGTATATTTGCTTTGTCCTCGAACATCACTCGAATTTCATCTTTCTCCTTCTCGTAGGTAGTTACGCAAGACTGCGCAACTCGTAGTTGCTCTAAGACCTCCTCATTTTCTTGCTTCAAGGCTTCTATAGCCTTCTCCTTCTCTTCATGGAGTCGATGAAGTTGAGCCTTTGTTGAATTTTCTAGTCTTCATAATTGGGTGGGATCATCCCCCAATTCTATAATATTCGACGAAGAAGGCACAATAGGTATTTCCTAGCTTGAATAAATTGCTTACTATATCTCCTTTATCTCCTTCTCAATTATTTTGTACAACGTTTCCTTATTTGTTCCATATCACTACAAGATATCCTATGAAGCATCCTCCATGGATGTGATGATTAGATCGACATCGTCCTTTGTGAGCATGGCCTTCATCTTGGGCTTACTGGTGCACATCTTCTTTCTTTCCGAAGGTTTCTCTGCAGAAGCCTTCCTTTTCTGCGAAGTCTTTGTTCTAATAGGGGGATCATGCGGCAGTGTAGCTTCGCCTTATTCTTACATTTCTTCGTCATCCCCTCCTCCTTGTCCATTTCCTTGGTCTTCTCCTCCTCCTTCTGGAAAGCCAGATCCATCTTCTGCAGAGGTGTTGTCCTCATCATCAATTTCTATATGATGGACTTCTACCTTTTTCTTCTTCTTCTTCACGTTTCTCTGTCCAACATGCTCGACCTGGGTGAGCAAGGGGATTCCTATGATGTCCATGTCAGAGAGATCTATATCTTCAACCAATACTAGAAACTCCATCGACCTTTCTTTGGTGATCTTCTCCATGTCTTCACCGATCAACTTATAATAGTACTGTAACTCCTCCTTGCTCTCATCCCTATGTGTAGTGATATAGATAAAGTGTTGATCTATACAGAACTTCACTAATGGTCTGTACTGGTGCAATGTGTTCAGTGTCATGCATGGAAATGCCTCAATATCATGTTTCAGTTGCTGGTAGTAGGCATGGAACACAACGTTTGACTGCCATTTATTCGACATGTCATTTGTATACCACAAGGTGGAGAACCGTGCGACCAATGGATTTGATGGATCAAATTCTAGAAATGTCACTCCTTCTGGCAATGACAGTCTTTCTCGAGCTTGTTAATGAGGTAACTCACCCATAAAAATGTGATAAATACAAGTAACCAAATGAAATGGAATTCATACCCCTAATCCCTCCCTTCGTGACAATATTTATCGAGCTCGTTAACGAGGTAACTCGCCCAGTTCATTTTCATCCCCTCCATGCACTTCCCAATGGGGTCCACTACGAACCCAGTGACCTGTGTCGGATGATTCTTTCTGACGATATTGCTAGCTATAAGTTGGCAAGCAAGGCACATTGCACCATCCTAGATAGAGGCTACCTTGTAGCCTCGCTTTCCCTTTTCTATATTGCCATAATCCTCCTTTATGCGCTACACTAGGGAGAGATTTGAAGTATTCCCTAGGTAGAACTACTGAGGGTTTGGTCCCTACATGATCAGTCCTGTAATCAAGTGGATCAGTGCCGGATCCACAGTAATGTGTCTGTCGAGCTACATATATCCTCCATGATAGCACAACAGGGGGAGTTTAATGCAAGTGTTAACCTCCTGATGTCGGCCAAATTGAGTAATCATCATTACATTCAATATCATGGACTGGGCCAACTCCTTAATCCATGGCTAGGAGACTATGTGAGGCTTCTTCCTAGTCATCTTCATCAAATACCTATGGGGCGCGAGCATGGCGTAGTTCTTTCTGTCACCGAGATTAAATTTGTTTTTCTTCAGAGATGGGATCTATCCTAATTGGCTTCCTTCTATGTGTATCCCCTTTGGGATGTACGTAGTGATCAATGTGTACTCAAAGTCACGTGGGATGCTCTTGCAGTTAACCACACTAGCCAAAGGCGGTATATAATATAGAAATACCGATGGGATATGCTTCACGTTAGCCATATCATCGCTTTTCTTACTTCTCTTCTTATTCGCGAGGTTAGAACAGCTATAATGACATCCAGGCGAAGGGGATGCTTGCATTCCCCCAGTCGACGACACCTATATTCCTATAGAAAATTGTCTATCAACCATTATCTTCATAAGGATCACCCCAACAGATATATCTGACGCACTAGGTTCACCCAACATTCACTCTTGTAGACAAATATATTGGGTAGGAGAATGGATAAGTGAGGTAATCTAATGGATGGTGAGGTCTAGAAATCACAACGCGATATACAATCGATTCTCTGGTAGCTTGGATAATCATGGGTGGAAAAAAATGGTCCTGATGCAGCGTCCATCGGGTTAAATAAGAAAGTGTCATAATGGATTCCTCCAATGGGTAGGAATGCATCCATCAATACGAATCTATCCATTATGGCGCAGTATCAACGGTCCATTCACTCATAACTATGTTTTCTATCCATTCTTGGGTGTCATTCTAATGGTTGGGGTTCCTCCAACGGTCATATAGCTTCGTCATGTCAAAGTCCCATTCTGTGTGGTTTTTCTATTCTGACGAGGTTCAAGTTCTGCAAACCTGCCTCCCGCGAATTCCTCCTTCTATTCTCTATAGCTTCATGCAACTTATCTTTCTTCTTATTGATCTTCCTGGCCTTCTTTCCTGTGATCTGAGATTCTCTAACAATTTATGGAATCCTCTTCCCATTTGTATTCTTATTCTCTCATGGTGAAAGGACTTCTCACTGTTGATGTGCTCTTATAGATTCTAAGGTTAATGTCCCTTCTCTTACTATTTTCGGGTTGGCTACACTTCTTTCTTGCACGAGAAGGTGCTTCAAGCCTTCCTACGTTCTTTCAAATTCGACAGCTAATTCTCTTGCCCTCTGTTACTTCGACTTATCCTCTTGTTCTACTATTAGTTGCTCTATTTTTTTGGTTACGAAGTCCCTTAGTTCTTTCTTTTTTTGTTCTATATATTCCTCCTTTGCTTTCCTTCTGATCTGATCCTTCTCAATCCAAGTCTTTCCTAACAAAAGTGGAAAATGAGCATTGTTCTCAACAAATTTAATGACTTCAAATTCTTGTTGAGTAGATGTTTCATGAACGATCATAGGTATATTAGTAACTCTTCCACATAGGGTTATCATCTTTCCTTTAAACAATCCTATCCTTCCCAATGAAGGTACCATAGCAGGATTTCCTAAAAATTCCCAAGTGTTGTCTGGAATAATATTCATGTGTGTTTCTTCATCCAATACATAGTCTATGTCGAAGTCTTATATTCTTGTAACTATGCATTGTTTTTCTTTCAAGATTTCTGGTAAACTGATGTCTCTATGATAATCCATTATTTCTTTTAACTATACTAACATAGTCTCTTACTCTTTCTCTTTATGATTCTCCAACATTCTCTTAGCCTCTTGACTTTCTTCAGACTTTTCTTGTCTCATGTTCATCTTTTCAACTTTAGCAATCGTTCTTGGACAATCCTCAACCTCATGACGAATAACTTTACAATAAAGACAAATAGGACCTGTACCAGGGCATTCCTTAGCAAGATGTCCAAGTATTCTGCAATTATAACACAATGTCAATCCTCTCTTTCTTTTAAATGATCCCCAGCCTTTTCTGTATTGCGCACTAGGATCACAGTGTTGAACCTGCAATCTGCACAAATTCTTTCTAGGTTCCTGCATCCACTTATTAGTCCAAAAATTCTTTCTATGCATAGGAATAACATTTATTTATCTATTCAAATCAATTCTTTCTTCTAACTGTGCCCTACCATTCAGACTAGGACAAAATCTATCAAACATACCTAGATTCATGCTTTCGAAGAAAAAATTTCCACTTATGTTACCCTTACCAAAGCACAAAGATTTAAGATCTTACCTCTTTTCTTCAGATCAGGTTTCTTTGCTAGCACAGAGCTTCGCAAGTCAAGTAGAATACTGTGCACTACAATAGCAAATCTATGCACAAATCTTTCTCTTTTCTTCATTTCCCAGCAATCCTAGTTTTAGGTCTCGACAACGAAACCATTTGTCGGCATAGGGGCAGACCCAAGGTTCAACGCTTCAACAATGCACCAAAAATACCCTAACTGCTGGCCATTTTGGAAGCACCTATGAAGCAGATGAAGTCTCACCCTAGGTAGAGGCAAGGGGGGTTGTAGGACACATGTGTCTACAACCAAGCTAGGACACAGATCTGTGATTACAACACTTAGCAGATAAATTATACAACAATAGGCATTAGTTCATGATTCTCATTCACATCGCATATTAAACCCTTATTACAAATCAACATAGTAAAAATAAAGATCAAGTAGTTTCAATCAGTTAGAACATAGCATTAGCTCAAATCCAACATCTATTTATCTTTAATACTATTAATCACTAAGAAATAACATCATATGCATTCATTATACATTATAACAACAACACTAAGAAGATAAACAACATAATTCACATTGCACAAAGAACATCAAGACACAAGATATACATGGTTCACCTCAGTGTGGGGCTACGTCCATGAAATTCTTCTTATTCTTTATTAGTCTTCAATCTTATTGCATTCATCTGCTCCTTCACACAAATCCACAGAGCCAAAATCTGCAGAGGATAGGAGATTTGTGCGTTGCACACCAGATCCTTGTTCTCGAAATCAGGTCAAGGCATAGAGCCAACTCCTTATTAGCCTAGAGCCTTACTCTACATAGTTAGTTTTTGTAAAGAAACTTACAACCTCTTGCACGTAGCTCTGGAACCCTTAAGATATTCTTGCACTAAGCCAACATTAACGCTTACAACATATTGTGCACATAGCCAACCAGGCTTCTTACATCACTTAGCTACTTATTTATACATTTACAAATAGGCCTAATCATGGGTAAACCCATGGGTTGACATCCCATAACCCATTACATAAACCCTATTAAACCCTTTGTTGGGTCCACAAGCCTGCAAAACAAGTGAGATACTGCAATCTCAGCTTTGCCTGGGCACTCCATCTTCGACTAGCCTGTTGAAGTCCAAAAAGTGAGCAAACAAGACCAATGTTTCCTCAAAACTTGGTCAAGGGCCAACACCACCCAACCCCCAAACTACCGAACATCGAATTGATGAACTCATGAATAGTCACTCTCCAAAGATTCTATGCTTCAGGCTTCACGAGACTTCTCCACTCTACACCACAAATCTCCCGAACGCCGCATTTTGGAACAATTTCTAATCTGTAGACACATTTCCCCAAACATGAACGGTCCATATTTACTTCGGAGTTTAGTACTTCAAGATATTTTCTTCTTGGAAACATAAGGACTCATTTCTCCCGGAGTGTTGAACCTCTGAACTGTCGTGAGATCTATGACACACACTCCCTCACATGCAGATATGATGGTTGGGATCTGATCTTCTCCACTGTGCCTCACCTCCTAATCTGTGCATGATCCAACGAACCATATTTTTCCTTGGACAAATACAATGGTCAAGTACTCCTCCCATTCATATACAACGTATATTCACTCCGAGACTTCAGATATTTAGGGATTTTACCTCCTTTTCATCAAATACTGAAAACTCTTGAAGCAGTGAAGTCCGAAATACTTGAGGGTTTAACCACCATGCTCCTTCTCTAGATACGACGACTATGAAGGATTAATAGATTTCCAAATAGAGCTAATGGTCTAGGTCAAATATCGTGGCCCAAATAAATGGTCATTGTGGTTTTCCGAACCACTACACTTCCTGATATTTCTAAGAAAATTAAGGTGTGCTCTCAACACCTTCCTGGCACTCATGGATACTTTGTAACTCGAAATTTGGCCATTTCGACAACGATTCTCTGTGAATTTTTTTCTTCAATTTCCACTTACATGGCTTATACAGGCTCAGTGTTGAAAACTGGAGCTCTGATACCATATTGTAACGTACCAGGCCACCCAAGGCGGGTCATGCCACCTAAAAAACTTCATGCTCTGATACCATTTTGTAACATACCTAGGCTTAGACCTGCCGGGTTATGCCAAAGTTAAACTCTTGCAGAACTTAATACATTGTAACATACCCAACCTCCCCAGATTGGGTCATGCCAGTTGAAAAATTAAAATAATTTCATCTGTATACATTTATAACTTTAAATAGACAAACACATTCTGCTAATACACATATTCATGCAAAAATAACAATAAGCCTATACATACAACATACATAGAAAATACTCATAAATATAAAGACATATACAAATTCACAACATGTAATTGAACACATAATTGATACTTATCTTTTTATATAAGACCACCAACTATGTGAAAAACTTCCATGATCCTCCAAACCTTAGACCACACTGATCATCACTCTCAGTAGTGGGTCACCCCCGATCTGGGTCTAAACTCCACCCGAGTAAAAGGATTCCTAGGCTAGGCTAAGACAAATTAGACAACAGGAAGGATCTTGTTCCAGGAGCCAACTCAAACTAATAACCTACAGTCTCTCATTCTCCTCATTCATGTCCCACACCAGGAAGTGTGCCCCTTCTCTGCTCAAGAGTCCTTTGGCTCCCCCACTTCCCTTTCAGGGCTTCATCAACAAGTTGAAGAACAAGTCTCAGAGAACTGTAGTTTTAGTTGGGCTCCCTTAGGAAATCAATTTCCCAACAATTCTCTCACTTGGAGAGATTTTCTCATGGGCCTGACAACTCACCTCTTCAATCCACGGGCCCGACAACCTGCCTCTTTAATTCCTCGATCCTGATAACCCATTTCTTCATTTCAGTGCTTAAGTCAATTAGTTATAGGGAATGGTGAAGACACCAACAACATTTAGCTAAGGCACAGGTGATTGCAACAACATATTTCAGGGCATGGGACATATGCTTCTCATAAAGGAAAGGTACAACACTAGCTCAAGTAGGTACAGTTGCATTGTGCCTCCCAGGAGGGATACCATTTTCTATTGATAATGGGAAAGTACAGGTAACACAACAGGTGCATGAATGATGTAGAGGTTGACTGATGGAGAGCATGGCTAAGTACATGAATGGATAAGAGAGTCTTCTTGTGAATGGGGAAAGATAGAAAAACAAACTAATTCCCCCCACATATATTTTCATGTGCCCTTGATGAGACCTGGCTCTCCTGGAGCCCGTTTCTCTCCATTTTCGTGATTCATTCGTATTTACCATAAGAACTTAGGATAAAATAATTATCCTCACCATATTATTTAGGAATAATAATATAATATTCTCCTAGATATAAGCCCCCTAGCTTAGCCCCTTTCCTAGGTTGTTAGCCCCTCCGTTTCCCTTCCCGGTGGATTTTAGTCCCCCATAATATTTTATTGTGGTTGATCTACACAGAACAATATATTATATTCATGATATGAGTGTTTACATATACAAAAATAGGCTCATTGTCCTTTAGCATCTAGTCTCTCCAGCCTAATCATCATATAAGTTTTCTTGCCTATAATAACCTCGCTCAACATCCTATAAAAAATATATACATTTACAATTGGGGCTCAGTCTTGGGGTGTTACATGTGGGAAGCAGATATTTATATTAATTTTCTGAGGTTTGGTTTTCTTATTTGCATGGTTACTAGAGGACAACGATGTCCTCAAATTTTGGTGAAATTGTATTGGCTGAGAGGATGGGTTTTGTCCTCATATTTGGTGATATTTGTATTGGATGGGAGGGTTGGTTTTGCCCTCAGGATTTCTAAATTTGATAAGGTTATAGAACAAAAATATTGTGTCTCATATGTGTTGATGATTCATTTCTAATATTTTGTGTTTCTGCTACATATATTTTCAGTCAATGATTTTCATTATAAAATTGTTCACTGATAATAGCTAGGGTTTTACTATTAGATCATTATGAATAAATTTTGAGATTTGAAAAATTAGTCACATAGAGTTTCATGTGAAAATTGACATGGTATTAGATATTGGAATTTGAAGAGAAGGGGGGCATCTTTGAGATAAATAGTTTCTACAATTGGTTGCATCTTTCTGGTTCTTTTTCTTTTTCTAGGCATGTCACATGTGACAACTATGAGAGGGAGATTTAGTAGTGTTGAGGATTTATCTATGAGAGGGAGCTACAATTATGGTTTCATATTGAAATATATTAGATGCTCTATGGTTTGAGACATGGAGTAGACCATTCATACGAGGAGTTGTGAACTATTCCACCTTGGTGGTGTGGTGGGTTGGGAGTTTTGGTGGATTGGTGGAGAGATCAGTTCACAACAATATGTTGTGTGGAAGTTTTCCAACTCCGGGGATAGACTTATAGTGACTTTTCATAATGAGTTTCGATGGGTGCAACTCAGTTTCTTTGGCACATATGAGTGTGGATGGAAGGTTGAAGAGATATAGTCTTCATCGGGCTGGAGAGTTGTACACTGTCAATGTATGATGACGTATGAGGTATTTGACCTAGGAGAATGAGGAAACCTGTACATATGAGTTGTGGTGGTCTAGAGTGAACTAGAATGAGTGTTGAACCATAGCTTGGGACTCTTCAGAAAGAGTACACAGTTTCATTTGTATCATGTGCATAGACACAAAGAGTTTTGTGATTTCGATGATGGACTTGGGAAGACATTCATTGGATTGTCGTGACTTGGGTAAGAAGGATTATTTCCTTAGAGGATTGCATGGTTATTATACAGTGGGAACTACCGAAACATGACAAGGGCACGAGATTTATTAGAGAGCTTCACACTGTCTAAGTTGGGTATGTACAAGGAGCTTGGTAGGAGGACAATGCATGTAGTATAGGGACCTAGAGCAGTGGTATTCCATATGGAGTTAGGGGATGTGTTGTGAGTGGAATATATGTTATGGGTGCCATGAGTGTGTTCTCATCCTCAACGATTTAGGAGTATGTCTGTGTTGTGTTATTCCAGGGTGGATATGTGTTATTGAATGTTGAGTTGGTGAATGTAGCATTGTGGTGTCTTCCTAGGTCTTGGGAACCTTTTATGTAGGGGATCTGTGCACGAGAGGTGTTTCCATGGTTTAATGGGATATGGACTGATTGTATCCAGGAGGATAATTAGTTGGTTTCCAGGGAGGATATGGATGGTATGGTGAAGAATATAAGTGACAAGAACTAGTCCCTTACAACCTAGATGAAATGGAAGAAGAAGTATCTCCTGAGAGAGAAGTATCTCTATAGCCAAGACAAAAGTATGATCTTAGTAAGATAAAAAAAATTGAGTGTCATGAATTTGGGAACTATGCTTCACATCATCCACACTAGAGGGGAAGGGGAAGAAGGAAGAAGGAATCAACAACAGAGTTTGATGATCTTGCAGACAAGTTCTAGAGGAAGATCTTGTTGGTATCCTCCCTTTCAGGTATAGTTTCTAGAATGGGGACTTGGATGGTGGATAACAGAGAATATTTCCATATGACAGGTGATAAATAGTTATTCAACAACTTCATTGAGACTGGCTCAGCCTTGTGTGAGGAGCTTGGTATGGGAGCCAATCATGTAGTATGAGGATTTGGTACTGTATCATTCTGATTGGAGTCAGGAGAGGTGTTGAGGGTGTCAAATGTGTTATGTGTTCTAGAACTTAGGAGGAGTGTTCTCTCAATATCAAAGATTAAGGGAAAGGGATACCACATATTGTTTAGAGAGGGATAAGTGTTTTTGTTCCTAGATGATTTATCTTCGGATCAAAAATGATTCTTGGATTTAGGAAGGGAAACCTCTACAGGTTGAGGGGCCAACATATGCATGTTGTGACCAATAGGAGTAGAGAGACAAATGATGAGGAGAATATGGATCCACTTGTGGTGAGGTAGGTGGCCCCACCAGTAGCATAGAGGGAGTAGGTATCTCCAAAAGTGATGAGGTAGGTGGCCCCACCAATATTTTCTACTCAAAGGGAGCTAGAGTTCAGATGGAGTCAACCCTTAGGATCTAATGGGGAGGAGCAACCTCCCAGGACTATGCAAAGGACAGTGGATAGAGAGTAGGTAGGTTTGGAGGTTTTCTAATAACCCTAGGCCAAACCCCATTTGTAAATGTAAATATGAATGTACATATGTATATAAGCTGGCGAGTTGTTTATATTAAGCCTTGGAATTAGTTTGGTACACACATTCCATAGTATAACGTGCACATGTGTTGTGTACTAAAAGAAGAAGTGTGCACATCTTAGGATATCGTGCCCATCAAGTTGAGTGCATGATTTTAAGGCTAGAAATCCTTTGTGTATATGTTTATTTTTTTTAGGCTGGTGAGCCTGGATACAAAATGGACAGTATATTTGTATTATAAATGTAACTCACACACAAATATTAATGAAAAGAACATCATTGTGGCATGCCAACCATGTAAAAGAGTATGGGGGGATAAAATCCACTAGTTAGGGAAAGGGGAAAGAGAAGTTGAGATAAGGGTCTAAGTTAAGGGGGGGCTCAAACCCAAAGGAATATTCTATTAATATTTATTAAAGTATAAAGCTGTTAATTATTTTATCCAAAGTTCTAAAGATGGGGACAAGTAGGCCAAGGTATTTCTCAACATGAAAAGTGTCAAGTTGAGAACATATATACATGTAGTTTGGACTTAATTCATTTTCCATCATTCCTTCATGATTTTGGGACTCACTCACTCACTCACTCAGTGGTCATCCATACTCTGTTGTCACTGTACCTATACTTGTACCTTGGTTAGCTTAGGAGTTAGACTGAAGAAGCGAGTTGTCAGTTCCGTGGGGATATTGAAGAGGTGGGCTATCATGCCCGTGGGATATTGAAGAGGTGGGGTGTCAGTTCCATGAGATATTGAAGAGGTGGGGTTTCAGGCCCATGGGATATTGAAGAGGAAGGCTTTCAGGCCCATGATCAATTCTCTCTAGGTGAGAGAATTGTTGGGAATCAATTTCCTGAAGATGCCAAACTATAGCTACAAGGCTTTGAGGCTTCCTATCTGACATGTTGGTAAAGCCCAAGAAAGGAAGTGGGGAAACCAAGGGATTGTTGAGAAGAGAAGGGGAACACTTCCTGGGGTGGGACATGGATGTGGGGAATGGGGGATTGTAGGTTGTTAGTTCAAGTTGGCACCTGTGACTAAGTTTTCCTATTGTCTGAGATATATCAAAGTGGTTAGGAATTCCTTTACCCGAGTGGAGTTTAGCCCCAGATCGAGGGTGACCCACTGTTGAGAGTTATGAGCAGTTTGGTCTAAGGATGGGAGGAATATGGAAGGTGTTCACGCAGTTGGTGATATTTTTATCAAATATAAGTGTCAATTGTGTGTTAAATTATGTGTTGCATTATTATTTATGCAATTGTTTTTATGGGTTTTTCCTGTGTATGATGCATGTGTATTTATATTATTAGTTTGTATGAATCTTTCTATTTTTAGATTATTTTTATGTTTTAATTTGGTATCAAAGTTCAAATTTTTGGTTGGCATAGCCTAGTTGGTTGTTGGGGATGCTACAATGCGGTCTCAAAACCTAGTTTTCAACACTGAGCCTGGATGGGCCGAGTTAGCATAATGTTGAAGTGAAATTTCATAGAGAATTGATTTCAGAGTGGCCTAATTTGAAGTTACAGTGTGTCTAGGGAGAAAATTAGAAGCAATTGAGTGGAATTGGGCAAAATCCTCGATTTCTGTTGTTAAATTCATGCAATTTGGAGAAATTTGGCAAAGTGATGAGATATTCTTAATTTTAATATCTGTCTTAGCAAATTGAGACCCATAATTGGTCAAATTAGAAGTTACAAGGAATCCATGACATATTGAGCGAGATTGATTGAATAAAATTCTCAATCTGTGAATGAACTTGGAAAAACGAGTAC
Source organism: Picea engelmannii (assembly GCA_009831015.1). Classification (NCBI taxonomy): domain Eukaryota; kingdom Viridiplantae; phylum Streptophyta; class Pinopsida; order Pinales; family Pinaceae; genus Picea; species Picea engelmannii. Next base: position 731,989 of record ML776625.1, on the reverse strand, counting down.
CAAGATTTTCAACCCACAATGATTTATAAGTTGCAGAGGTTTAATTTGTGTTTATTGGAGTGAAATTGAAAAAATTCCATTGTTGCATAATGTCCATGGTGGAAATTTGGTGAAAATTGGGAAAAAGCCTCAATTTCTGCAGCGGAATTCATGAATAATTGATGTGCAGAAACATAAAGGTGCAAGGTGTGTGCACTAAAACAAATCAATGATGCACAATGAAATCTTGTTATATGTGGAAAATAATGGTGCGCAAGAATGCACACTCAAATTGGGCACTGCCCGATGCAGAGCTAATAATTCACGAAAAATAATGGTGTGCGAGTGTGTGCACTTAAATTTGGCGTTGCGGGGTGCAGAGCTGGTAATGTGCGAAAATTAAGGGTGTGCAAGTGTGTGCACTTAAATTTGGCACTACGTAGTGTAGAGTTGGTAATGCATGAAAAATAAGGGTGGACATATGTTCACACTTAAATTTGGCGCTACAGGGTGCAGAGCTGGTAATGCACAAAAAATTATGGTGCGTGGGTGTGCGCACTTAAATTTGGTGCTACGCGGAGTAAAGCTGGTGAAGCTAGGAAAAATAATAGTTCACAGGTGTGTGAACTAAATTTTAGCACTGTGTTGTGCATATTGGGTGGCACATGCATAATATTGGTGCATGCGGTGTGAGCACTAAGTATTGGCAGAGCACAGAGAAAATTTGTTTGTGCGCGTGCAATATTGGTGTGCAATGCGTGCATGTTGAATATTCACTTTGTGCAAAGGATTAATTAATGATGCACACTGAGTAATGGTGCTTGATGTGAGCACACTAAACCTTGGCATTGTGTGGCATGAAGAGTGCAATGCACATGGAATATTATCATGCGACACAAAATTTGTGCGCAGTAGATATTGGCGTGCAACACAAAAGTAGTGCACACCAGATATTGGTGCGATAGAGAAGTGGTCCACACAGACTATAGGTGTGCAGTGCATGTGTTACCTTATGGCGTTGCTGCATATGCTAAATATGGGTGTACATTTTCAAATTGGTGCATGCAAATTTGTTTTGATGTTCTACAACAACAAAAAACCATTGATTTTTTGCAACATTTTATATTGTTTGAAGGTCATCTTTTTGTAGCGCATTTTTGAGGCCCTAAACAACGGTTTTAGCTACTGGAAAAACATGAAAAACTAATTTACCAATGTACACTCTATTTGTACAACTCAAACGAAATATCTTGGAGATAGATTTCTAACAGTGTAAACCAATTGTCAAACGAAGTTTTTATGAGGAAGTTATAGGTCAAACAATGGCGGGTAAATTTTAATACCCAGTTAACTTCTGAGGGCCATAACGTTTTGCTCTAGAATCATATTGAGGCATATGAGAAGTCTATTGAAATGTATTGAGCCATAAAATACAATTTAAGAGTCAGAATAGAAATACGGGCACATAAATATGCACAAGAAAGTATAGAAGGAAACTACAACATTTAGGGCCAAAAATATTAAATGGACTGAAATGCCAATAGGATGTATCTAGCAACTTGGAGATGAGAAGGGGATGAAAATTTTCCATAATGTGCATAATAGTATTAAAAAGGAACAAAATTGGGCTCATTCCAAAAATCCAATGGATCAGGTGCAAAAAAATGCATAATTACAGCTCATATTTGCACCTAGTCGAAGTGTGAACAAAAGGAATTAATGGGCAATTTTCAAATGACCATAACTTTTCACTCAAGACGCAGAATTAAGAAAGGGAGAAGTCATTGGAAATGTAATGGAGAGAGGAGTTTAAATATACAACCATAAATTTTATCCATGGATTTATTTTCACAAGAAACCAGAAGAAATAATTATGATACATATTGGAACAAAATTATACATAATTCATGAATTTGTTAAATTATTTAATCTAAAAAATTGTGTTGGTTGCACATTTTGTAGAGTTAGCAACATTTAGATAAGAAAACGATCAACATAGAGATCAAAATCATGGAATATGAACAAGGGGATTACATCCATGAAGATTAGGTTAGAGTCATGTATGCCGATATGGGTAATGAAACTACAAATTCAAATGGACATGGAGAAGGCAGGGAAGAAGGCATGAACTTGGTAGAGACCATACAAAGTTTGTAAAAGGATGTCCATAGTTATAAATATGATAATGAGAGGCTTATTAAATACAAGGAGTAGTAGGATGAATTCAACATCAAGTTAATGCAGATCTTGGACATAATAGAGAAGAATATGGATAAGGAGACTCAGTCAAACAGATCAGGTAGTCACAGGTCTTGTGATGAGAGGAGTAGAACTAGAAGTGTTAGAACATACCACCATCACTCCCCAAGGAACTCATATAGGAGAGAATAAAGTAGTTCAATTCCATCCCCTTTTAGGAAACATAAGAAGAGATCTAGTGTGGATGAGCTATAGGGGGAAATGAAAAAAAACAAACCTCCTAAATTTGATGGTGAGAACAAGAAGGATGGGGATGGAAAGACTTGGCTTCTAGGAATGAGAAAGTATTTTTAATTGAATAATTAATGTTCAAAAGAAGAAGGAAGAATTTCCATCTATCAACTCAAAGGAAAAGCATGAGTGTGGTGGGACCAATTTGTGCAGTTGCAACACATTGATGAGAAGAAGGTTACTTGGAGGGAATTCAAGAGGTATTTTCAAAATAAATACTTGAATAAGAGATACTATGATAAGAAAATGAGGGACTTCTTTGAACTAAAGATTGGGATTATGAACATGGATGAGTATGAAAGGAGGTTTTTAGAGATGTTGAAGCATGTTTCTTTCATCAAGGATGAGAAAGTTAATATTCAGAGGTATTTTAGTGGGCTACCATCATTTATCAGTGACAAGATACAATAAGATGATCCTAAAACATTGGAGGAGGCCATAAGAAGAGATAAATTCCTTTATGATCAGTATAAAGGAAGACCAACTTTCAAAAAGCCTGGGTGGACAAGAGAAAAAGTAATATGGAACATAGGAAGAAAGTAACTAAGCCACCATTCTTCAGAAATAACTCTTAGGTACAAGTAGCTTCTAAATAACCTAGAATGACCGAGACATTGGGGAAAAGACTGTTCAACAACACAGGTATTCCAAGAGAGGATGAACACCTTCAATAACCACTCACATAACTAGATCAAAGATCAACACACCAATGTTTTCATGTGGTAAAACCCCTATGGGGAAACATCCACAACCCTGACCAACGCAACCACTTGGAGCAGTTTATTAATGAAAAATAAAAAGATTACATAGATATTTTACAATAGAGTTTATCACAATTGATCATCAACAAATGACCCTCCATGCTCTTTAAATAGAGATCATGGACCAATCGGGTGTTAAGACACATATCAATGGCCATTAAGATAGGAGAGTATGAACCGTTGGATCACTCTATGTTGGGAACATATCGTGACCGTCAGATTTCCTAAATAAAAATGCATACTAAAGAAATACACTAAGAAACACACTTTTACCTAACGACATATTAGACCAAGTAGATCTTAACTAACTCCTAAGTGTCTAAATATCCTAACATCCCCCCTTAAGAAAAACATGGGATAGTATTGAAGGATTTACAATGTTAACACAATAGGACAAGGGAGGAGGAATTAGAGCCTATCCCCCCTTAATGACAACTTCCTGAACTCCTAACATAGATTGAAGTTTGGAAAACTTCGCTTCTGTAAGAGAATTTGTGAAAATGTCTGCAACTTGATCTTCTGTAGGGAAAAAGAGCACTTCAATAACTTGATCATGAATGAGCTTTATGATGAATTGCATGTGTAGCTCGATGTGCTTGTTGCGCTGATGTTGAGTTGGGTATTTGGAGATCTTGATGGCACTCTGATAGTCACACCAAAGGATGGTTGGATGCAGCTTCTTGAATCCAAACTCTGAAAGGATCTATCGAAGCCACAAAGCTTTCCGACTTGCATTTACAGCAGCTCGGTACTCTGCTTCTACTAAAGAAAGTGCAATAGCCTATTGTTTCTTACAGGCCCAAGTGACAGGTCCTGAACCAAGGCTTAAAACATAACCTGTAGTAGAATTTCGATCATCAAGGTCGTCGACCCAATATGAATCAGTGAAACCAGCCAATAAAGGAGTCCCCCATGAACTGTAATGCATCCTGAACTAAACTATACCACAAACATAGCGAGGTATTCTTTTATCTTCTTTCCAATGGATTTCATGGGGAGTTTTCATATATCGAGCAACAAGACCAACAAAAAAGGAAAGATTAGGATGGGTATGAGTCAAGTATAAGAGGCTACCAACTAACTGATGGTACAGGGTGGCATCAAATTTAGGAGAAGTACAGGTGGCAGTAAGATTAATTCCAGACTGGAAGGGAGAAGGGGTTGGTTTAAAATCATCCATGTGAAAGCGACGGAGAAGGTCACAAACATACTTAGCCTGGGAAAGAAAAATTCCTTCATTGGTTTTCAAAACTTGGAGGCCAAGGAAATAGTGCAAAAAACCTAAGTCTGACATTTCAAATTTATTCTTAAGGTTGGTTTTCACATGGTTTAAAATTTTTAAGTCACTACTAGTAAGGATAAGGTCATCAACATAAAGGAGAAGGATTATGAGATGGATTCCTACTTTCTTGGTATAAGAATTAGGATTATAATGACATCTAGAGAATCCAATGTCAATAATAAAGTTGTCCATTTTGGCATACCAAGCTTAGGGAGCTCTCTTAAGACCATAAATATATTTCTTAAGGTGAAAAACAAGGCTAGAGTCATTCTGGACATATCCAGGAGGTTGTTCCATGTATATTTCTTATTTGAAATCATCATGCAAGAAGGAGGATTTAACATCCATATGTTGGACCTCCCATTTATGTGAGGCAACAAGGTGAAGAACAAGGTGGATGGAATTCATTTTGGCTACAGGAGAAAAGGTTTCATTATAGTCAATTTATTAAACTTGGGAGAATCCTTTGGCAACTAACTGAGCCTTGTGCCTTTCAACACTTCCATATGATGCATACTTAGTTCTGTAGACCCATTTACATTTGACAAGTTTTATTCCTTTTGGAAGAGGTACAAGATCCCAAGTATCGTTTTCTATTAAAGAACGATACTCTTCATTCATTGTTGTATCCCAATCTGGATGACCTGAAGCTTCTGCAAATGTCTCTAGATGATGAGTCTCTAAAACTTGAGCCAAAAGAGAAGAGGCTCACTGGAATTGTGAACGTGTTCGATGCTGATCTGAAGGATCACTGACAAGATCACCAACTTCTTCTCGTGTTGAATGAACCCATCTAGGAAGCAGTGGAAATGGTGCTTGTCCAGGTTCAAAGGAATCATATGGAGGAAGGTCAATAGGTGGAGGTGGGTTTTCATCCTCACTGTCATCATCTGAAGAAGAAACCAGAATAGGAACATAATAAGGCACAAACGATGAAGATGTCTTGCAAGCTGAAGACGACACAACCGCTAAATTAGGCACGCAGGCCAAGTGATTTTTATCAAATTTAACATGTCTTATAAGAATAATTTCATTACAATGTGGTTAAAGAAGTCTATAACCTTTGACATCTTCAGAATAGCCAACAAATATACACTTCTCACTTTTAGGCTGCAATGCTTTCCTTTTCTCATCAGGAATGTGAGCCCATGTTATACTACCAAATACACAAAAGTGACTTACATCTGGTTTAATTTTAGTCCAAGATTATTCAGAAGTTATATTTTTAAGAGCCTTTGTGGGATTGTGATTGAATATGTAATTTGCACAGTTGATTGATTCCGCCCAATACTTTAGACTTAATCCCTTAGATTGGATCATACAATTAGCCATTTCTTTTAATGTGTCGTTCTTTCTCTCAACAACACCATTTTGTTGTGGTGTATATGGAATAGTGTGTTTCATTTGGATGCCTTGTGTAGGGCAGTAACTTGTAAAATTATTGTTCACATATTCGCCTCCATTATCTGTTCTTAACTTTTGAATTTGATGTCCATATTTCTTTTATACAAGGGCCTTGTAGGCTAGAAACTTGTCAAAAACTTCGCTCTTAAGTTTTAAGAAGTAAACCCAAGTACGTTTGGAAAAATAATCAATGAAAGTAAAGAAATACTTGCACCTAGAAAAAGAAGGAGAAGAAAATGGACCACACAAATCACTGTGAACAAGTTGTAAAGGGCCCAAGGTGTGCCAAGATGCACGTTTGTCAAAACTGTCCCGTTGATGTTTGTCGAGAACAAAACTGGAACAAACACCATGTCTACATGAAAGAAGAGGAAGACCAGTCACCATATTTTGATTACATAGTTGATGCAATGAGAGATATTTTATATGACCAAACTGCTCATGCCAAAGTTTTCTCAAGTCATCGCTATGAGAAACAAAAAATGATGAAAATTTTGATGACCCAAAGTTGTCAAACTTGTACAACCTGGTAATATCATCAACAATTATAGTTGCAATAACATGCTTAGGATCTTTTAGATCCTTGATTACAACTTGGTGAGGTGAAAACTCTATGGTTTTACCTTCACTTGAATGAGTGATTTGATATACTGATAGAAGGTTACAAGAAAGACTTGGAACACATAATACATCATTGAAATGACCATTATCTACTTGAATTGTTCTAGATCCTACAACACTAAGAGATCTATCATCACCAACACATATTTTATTGGTGTTACATTCATTTAGAGCAGAAAATATGGATTTATCCTTAGCCATATGATAAGATTCTCCTGAATCAATAAGCCACTCATAAGAAGAAGACGTAGAATTTATGTTGAAGGAGAAAGCAAAAGTGGAAAGTGCCTGTCCATGAGAAGAAGAAGAAGAAGTAGAATCAATGTTGATGTTGTGCTTCTTCATCACTACTTCTAAAGCTTCCATCTTCTTGAAACATTTGGACTCATCATGACCATTTTTATCACAAAAGTTGCAATGTCTGTCAGTCTTCTTATTTTTATATTTTTCTCCTTTGTTCAATGCTCAAGAGCGCACCAACAAAACCCTAACTACTGGTCCTTTTGGAAAAACCTATGAAGCAGATGAAGTATCACCCAAGGTAGAGGCAAGGGTGGTTGCAGGAATTAGATGTATACAACCTTATTTGGGACACTGATATGTGATTGTAACATCTTAACAGGGCACTTAGTAGTTATAGTTCATTAATATCTAGCCTAAGTTTACAACATAGATAAACCCTAATAATAAAGTAGCGCAATACTCACATAGATCCGATATATTCAAGAACTACGCATATCAACATAGATTAGATCTAGCATAAATTCACATTGTTCAACACTAAGCGATCATATTAGATTCTTCTAATAATATATCAGTGCACTACGCATTTAATCACATAAACAAGAGAACAACCATAAATCACAAAGCAACCACAAAAGAGGATATGCGTGGTTCACCCCCGGCCTAGGGCTACATCCACCAACTCTTCTTCTCTTTTATTGCCTTATATCAATATTCTACATGCACAAAGCCATGAGATCCTACGTTGCAGAGGATAGGAGATCTGCATGTACTTTGCTAGATCCTCCTTCCCCAAGTTACAACACAAAGCCTTTCCATAGTGTCTTACAATCACTTGCACTTATCTCTACAAGTCTCACATAGTATGCACAAAGCATCTACAATCCACACTTTCACTTAGCACTTAGCACTTAGCAAGGTACCAAAAGACCTTCTCTTCCCCCCCCCCCTTCTTACCTTGCCTAGAATTCTATTTATACATTACAAAGAGGGCCTAAACATGGGTAAGCCCATGGGTCAAGATTCCCATACCCGTTACATAGCCCAAAACCAAAAAATCCCTAAAAAGGGGCCGAGATCCTGCGATCTATGCTTGGACTTGCGTTCCACCTTAGACAACCTATCAAAGTCCCAAAATAGGTCAATCATGACCAAAGATTCTCAAAACTTGGTCAAGGGCCAACAGGCCCCCAACACTCACCTGTGACTCATCCCGAGTCACTTTGATCTGGGTAGCTCTGCTTCAAAATCCTCGATCTTGGCTCGAGCTGCTTTGAATTTTTTTTGTTCCACAACCTCCTACTCAACAAACTCATGGATAACTGCTTCATTGACAGGTCCCTCTATGCATTGTTCATCTACAGTGACGACTTGTTCCAGTTTTTCTCCTCATCCTTCAATCTCCACAAACAGTTGGCAAGCCTCATCTTGGACTGGTTGGAGCCTCTGAGTCACTTCCATGAATTTTCTATGAATGGTGTGGACCTGCTATTGAGAAGTGTGTTGTTCTTGGGATTGCTTCATCCTCTCGATTGCTAACAGGGGCTTCAATTGTGCCTATACATTTTTTTCTTCCTTCTTTGCCTCCTGGAGCTGTGACTCCAGTGCCTTCAATTCAAGATCCTCAGTGAGTCGTTCATAAGTCTAGGCACTGCGATCACTTAACTGTTTACATTCCATGGTGAGGGCCTTGATTCTCTCAAATGCACTTCAAGTAGTTGCTTCTCTTTGATCTCGTACATCCTGTGGAGTGTTGGGCACTGCTTGTAGCTCCAGATTTGCGATTCTCTACTGAAGCTGCTGGATAGATTCCACAAGCTGCACTACTTGATGCTCTACTAGTTCTTCTTCTTTTTTCTCTAATCCTGTCATAGAGTGAAGTTCTCTCCCGACTAATTCTTTGACTTCGCGATGCTTTGTGAGAAACTTCTCTTTCTCTTGCTATATTTGTGCTTTCTCCTCTTCAAACTTTGTTTGGAGAGAAACCTTCTCTTGCTGCGCAATTCGACGTTTCTCTATGACTAATTTTTGCACTTGCTTGAGGGCCTCTGTGGCCTATTCTATTTCTTCGTATGCATGACGAAGGTGAGCTTTGGTTGCATCAACTAGTCATTGGATTTGGGTAGGATCATCTCCCAACTCTGGTGCTTCTGATGGTGGGGGCACAATGGATACTGTGCGACTGGATTGAAGGGCCCGTTGTACCCCTCTGAGTTCAACCTCAATTTTATCATGCATCTCTTCTTGCTTGGCTTCATGTTTCTACAATATGTCTTGCGAGGCATATGCTACAGCTACAATGATGAAGTTGAATTTATCGACCATGAGCATGGTTCACATCGTGATTTTTCTCACTCTTGACTTCTTCTGTGAGGTGGGTTTCATGGGGGAAAACTTTATTTTATTCGAGGGATCAGACTCATCAATAGGATCCCTAGGCGGTGTTACTTCACCTTGCTTCTACTGATATTATTTTCCATTGGTCTCTTATTCGTCATCACCTCATCATCTAAGTGATACTGAAGCAGTTTCATGTGATGCATTGTTCAGGTTTTGTATTTCTTCGGTCTTCTTTCTTCTGTTGGTTCTAGGTGTGTAGTGTGTTTTGTTAGTGGCCTCCAAGATGCCAATTAGTTCAGGATCATAAATTTCTGTAAGGTCAGCAGGGATAAGGAGGTATGCTGACTAGTCCTTGGTTATCTTATCAATTTCCTCCTCCGTGAGCTTATAGTATGACTAAAGCTCTTCTTTATTCTCATCTACACACACAATGATATAAATGAAGTGTCAATCTGCACAAAACTTCATGAGAGTTTTGAACCAGTCTAGGGTGTTTGACGTCATGCGAGGGACAACTTCGATGGCCCTCTTCAAGTGCGCATAGTATGTATGGAATACTGCGTTCGATTGCCACTATTTTCCCATATCGCTTGAGTACCAGAGTGTGGTGAACTTCGCAATGAGTGGTTAGAATAACTCAATTTCTGGGAAGGACACACCTTCTGACATCTCCCAAGCAGTAAATTATATGAGGATCAGAAGCCAGCTAAAGTGGAATTCATAGCACTGATCCTGAGCTTCGCGACAATCCAATTCGAGTTGGTTGACTAGGTACTTCACCCAGTTCATCTGGAGTCCTTATACACATTTCCCAGTGAGGTCAACAACGAATCCTATGACTTGTGTAGGTCTATTCTTTCGCACGAGATTTCCTGTGATCAAATGGAAGGCTAGACACACTGCGCCATTCTGGATGGAAGATACCTTGTAGCCTCGTGTCCCGTTTTGTACATCACCATACGTGTCTTTAATCCTCTGTGCCAGTGCACGATCTATAGCCTTCCCTGGGTAGAAGTCTTGTGGGTCGAGTCCTTGCATGCTTAATCCAATGATTCTATGGATCAACGTCAGATTGATTGTGATGCATCTATATAGCCATATATATCCACCATGGTAACATGATAGCATGAGATTAACACACACATTAACCTCTTGGTGCCTTCCAAAGTGTGGGATCTTCATCACATTTAAGAGGGTGGACTGAGCAAGGTTCATAGTCCACGGTTGGAAGATTATTTTTTAGTTCTTCCCCTTCGTCCTGGTCAAATACTTGTAAGGAGTGAGCATATTGTACTTCTTACAGTCCCATAGGTTGAATTCACTGAACTTCAACATTGTGATCTTATCCTGCAGTGTTCTAACTGAACGTATCCCCTTCAGAAGGTATGCAGTAACCATTGTGTAATTAAAGTCTCTTGGGACACTGTCACGACTCACCATGCTAGCCAGAGGCTAGATGTAGTCAGGATTAACTTCACGTTTGACAAGTCATATTGATGTTTGGTTCTTTTCTTTGTTGCAGGTCGGGATGGTCCAGATCCCCGAGCAGTCGACAGAGAATCTTGCACTCCTCATGTCAATGAGGCCTGAATTCCAACAGACATCACCTTCTCAGCCATAAGGTTGATTAGAACTTCTTCGATGAATTTATCTGTGGCACTGATATCGTCTGACATGCATGCTGAGATCGAATAACTCAGGTGGATGAATGAGTTCTCAAAGAAATAGAACATGTGTTGATCTCAATAAACACAACGGAGTAGTAATGGGTTGGCTTGGATACAATTCACAAAAGTGTTCTTGATGCAACAATCGACGGAATAAGTAGACATGATGTAATGAATCTCTCCAATGGATGAGAGGCCTTCATCAATGCGGTTCTATCCATTGCGGTGTGGTCCCAACGGTATGATGGCAAGATTTGGGCCATAACTACTAATCTAATTGTTCGGGGCGTCGGGGTAGTGGTTATAATTCTTTCAATGCCTATATTGCTTCTCCATAGAAAAGTGCCATGTTGTGTTGTTCTGATATCCCGACGAAGTTCTAGTTTTGCAAACCTTCCTTCTACAAAGTCCCTTCCGGAACCTTCTACAACTTTTATATCTTTGCTCTCTTCTTTCTGAGATTTCTAGCCTTCTTCCCTATAATATCTATCTCGGTATTCCTCTTTCCATTCTGATTCTTATCTCCTTTTAGCATAGTAAATTCACATTGTTTAGATTCTTTCATAGGGTTTAAGGGAAATACTTCTTCTCTATCTGGGGTAGGTGCTCTACTCTTCGACGAGCCTTCTTGTGTTGTTTCCACTTCGACATCCAAGTTTCTGGTTTTGCAGCTTCGATCTGTTCTTTTGTTCTTCAATAAAGTGCGCTATCCTCCTAGTCATGAAATCTTTTAATTCTTGCTTCTTTTGTTCTAAGACTTTCTCTTCTTTTCTTCTCGCCTGATCTTTCTCAATCCAAGTTTTTCCTAGTAATATAGAGAATGGGCATTGTTCTCAATAAATTTAACAACCTCAAAGTCTTCTTCTGTCTAAGTTCCATGAGCATTCATAGATATCTGGGTGAGTCTTCCACATAAGGTTATCATATTTCTTGTAAATAATCATATTCCCCCCAATGAAGGAATCATAGCAGGATTTCCTAAATTTTCCCAAGTCCTTTCTGTCATGATATTCACCCGTGTCTCTTCATACAGAACACAGTCAATGTCAAAGTCTCCTATTCTTGTCTCTATGCACTTTTTTTCTTTGAATCTCTCTGATAAGTTGATATTTATGTGATCATTCAGGGTTTCTTTCATTTGTATCAATACATTCTTTGATTCTTTTCGGGGTTCTTCCATGGTCTCAGTTTCTTGATCTTCCTCAGGGTTATCTTGTCTCATATTCATTATTTCAACCTTAGCAATCATTCTAGGGAAATCCAAAACTTCATGGTCCATATCTTAACAAAAAAGAGAACTAGGTCTTCTACTAGGGCATTCCTTAACAAGATGTCCCGATCTTCTGCAACTGTAACAAAGAGTTAATCCTCTCTTTCTCTTAAATGATCCCCAACCTTTCCTGTACTGGGCACTGTGATCATAGTATCTAAGCTACAAAAAATTCTTTCTAGGGTCCTGCATCCATTTGTTAGTCAAAACATTCTTTCTATGCATAGGAATAACATATCTCTCATTATTTCTATCATAACTACTCATATCAAACCTTCTTTCATCTAACTGTGTCGTATTTTTCAAGCTAGGAAATTTTTTATCAAACATACCTAGATCCATACTTTTGAAATAAAGATTTCCACTTATCTTACCTTTTCAATAAAAAAAATTCATTGTTCTTACCTTTATCAGAGCACAAAGCTTCAAGATCTTACCTCTTTTCTTCATATCTGACTTCTATTCTTAGCACATATCTTTACAGGTCAAGTAGAATACTGCTCATTAGCGCAAAAGTTCTACGCACAAAGATTTCTTTTCTTCAGTTCCCAACAATCACAGTTTCAGGTCCCAACAACAAAACCATTTGTTGACACAGGGACAGACCAAGGGTTCAACGCTCAAGAGTGCACCAACAAAACCCTAACTACCACCCCTTTCAACAAAACGTGCGAAGCAGATGAAGTCTCACCTAAGGTAGAGGCAGGGTTGGTTGCAGGACTTAGATGTCTGCAACCTTAGCTGTGACACCGATCTGTGATTGTAACACCTTAACATGGAACTTAGCAATTATAGTTCATTAATATCTAGCCTAAGTTTACAGCGCAGATAAACCCTAATAATAGAGAAACACAATACTCACACATATCCAATATATTCAAGAACTAATCATATCAACATAGATTATATATAGCATACATTCACATTATTCAACACTAAGCTATCATATTAATTTCTTTTAAGAATATATCAGTGCACTAAGAATTTAATCACATAAACAGGAGAACAACCATAAAGCACAAAGCAACGACAACACAAGATATATGTGGTTCACGCCCAACCTGGGGCTACATCCACCAACTCTTCTTATCTTTTATTGCCTTATGTCAATCTTCTACATGCACAGAGCCATGAGATATTACTCTGTAGAGGACAAGATATTTGCACGTACTTCGATAGATCCTCCTTGCCCGAGTTATAGCACAAAGACTTTCCATAGTCTCTTACAATCACTTTCACTTTTCTCTACAAGTCTCACATAGTATGCACAAAGCATCTACAATCCACACTTGCTCTTAGCACTTAGCAAGGTACCAAAAGACCNTCTATTTATACTTTAAAAAAAGGGCCTAAACATGGGTAAACCCATGGGCCTACATTCCCATACCCGTTACATATCCTAAAACCCAAAAATCCCTATAAAGGGAACGAGATCCCGCAATCTCCGCTTCGACTTGCGCTCTGCCTTTGACAGCCTATTGAAGTCCCAAAATAGTTCAATCATGACCAATGATTCTCAAAAATTGGTCAAGGAACAACAATACAAAACCAAAATAAAACCAAAATACTACTCTGCAAAAATTTAAAAAACGCGTATTCAAGCTTTACACCTCTGAATCTGACTGAAATGGCCGTATCTTGGGAAAACAAAAACCTTTTTGAGTGAAACGAAAAGTGTTCCTGAATGAAACGAGTGGGTTGGATGCTATGGAATAGTCCTGTCAACCCAAAAATGTACATAAATGATAGAAAATGGATATGAGGCAACTCGACTTCAGGATCTCGAACTAGAACAGGAGCAGGTCTTCAAACAGGCTCTGATACCATTTTTGATAATGTAGGTATTCCAAAAAAGGACAAACACCTTAAGTAACCACTCACATAACCAGATCAAATATCAACACACTGATGTTTTCACATGTTTAAACCCCTATGGGGAAACATCCATGGCCCTAGCCAACACAACCACTTGGCGCAGTTTATTAATGCAACATAAAAAGATTATAGAGAGATTTTACAATAGAGTTTCTCACAATCGATCATCAACAAATGACCCTCCATTATCTTTAAATAGAGATCATGGACCAATCGGGTGCTAAGCCACAAATCAATGGCCGTTAAGATCGAGGAGAGTATGAATCGTCAGATCAGTCTATGTTGGGAACATATCGTGACCATCGGATTTTGTAACTACAAATGCATACTAAAGAAACACACTTTTACCTAACGACATATTAGACCAAGTAGATCTTAACTAACTCCTAAGTGTCTAAATATCCTAACAAAGACCAAGGAAATCAACTATTCAATGTTGGGTTTGTGTGGGAGACCATATGTACATAGATTTCCCTCACAAAGGTAAAAATGTGAGGAATGTTCACAATGTACAACAAGTTGATACAATGGAGGACATGGGAAAAAATGTACCTAGGATATATGTAACCCTAGATAAGAAGCAAGTTGAGTTTCATTCACATATGATTGAAGTGAAAGTTAAGATCAACAACCAACCCATTTCTATTTTTATTGATTCAGGAGCTAGTCATAGTTATCTAGATCCTAAGATGGTGGAAAGATTTCAATTACCAAGAAACAATCTTGGAAAACCTTGGTTGGTGCAGCTGGATACAAGGGATAAAAGAAAAATTAATGAGGTGGTTAAGGATTTCCCAATAGACATGAATGGACTGAGTACCAAAAAAGATTTGAAAATCATAGCTTTAGGTTCCTATGATTGCATAATTGGCATGGATTGGTTGTGTTAGTGTCCTATAACTTTCTCAAGGGTCAAAGTATGAATCGAGTGTTTGACATATATTAGGATGTTGAAGAAAATGGTGTTTGAAAGGGTAATGAAGTGGTCCTAAGGATTCTTATCATCATCACAAGTGAAAAAAAATCAATCAACGACCTTCAACCATCAATCAAATCCAAAAAATCGAAGAAAACTTCAAACGGAAACTCGCTCTGCAAGTTCGATACACAAGTTCGTTGTGCAAGTTTTCTATGCAAATTTTGGAAATTACTGTTTTTGTGGTCAACCTCAAAATCAATTTATGACCACATGGAAAGGAATATTTAAAAAATGAAATATGTTTCTATCAAGAACTATCCCATTCAAAAAAACCTCTCATTTTCTTCACAGGTGTCATGGTTTGGAATATTAGAGTGGATCTTTTTAGCCTATTTTTCATATTTAAACATTTAATGATTTCCGGTTTCAGTGATTATATTTGGGAGTGGATCCTGACACACTGGAAAGGAATATATGAAAATTGAAAGAGGATTTTGTCAATCATGAGCCCATTCACAAAAACCTCTCTCAATTTGTTCACATGTGTCATGGTTTGGCATATTCGAATGGATATTTACAACCTATTTTTCGGATTTAAATATTTAATGATTTCATGTTTTAGTCATTATCTTTGGGTGCGGATCCAGATATTATGGAGAGGAATTTTTGAAAATTGAAAGACATTTTTCTCAAGAACGGTTTCATATAAAAAAAACTCTCTTATTTTTGTAACAACTATCATGATTCAAGAGATGTGATATTATATTTGACCCCTATTTTCCATAAAATTGATTCCTATTTCCTAGTAGATAGTTCTAAACGTGTTGCTATAATTTTGTAACCAGATCCAACTTTGGGAAGGAGTTGATCTCGACCTCCTGTTCTTGGGGAATAATATTTTCTATATATATTTGTAATTTTTATTGACTAAGAGGGTTGATAGAAGCATAGAAGAGATTTCTTTTGATGATTTTGTAATATTTCTAAATTATAATGGTATCAATCATAAGTCTAGAGTTACTCTTACCAAAGATTCTTGTGATGGTGTTTTTGAAGTATGTCCCTTTCTATGTGTATGCAACTCTTATCTTAGTTTTCATTTAAATGTGTGTTCTCCAATGTTTGTTTGGAAAGTACATGATCAGAATTCATCCATGCTTGATTCTCTGATTCATATCAATTAAACATTCCATAAATTTCCTCTAAAGTAGCATTAAGAATTAATCCTCAATTAGATGCTCTTAGTGTAATGGGATGTTGAATTCTGTTTTCTACCACCATGCTGCTACAATCTTATTGATTGATAAAACATCATATAACTTGCCTCTTTTTCCTTGATAACTCTACTACCAGTGATTGATAGTTCCCTTTGCAGTAAATTTGACTCCATGCCCAATGGATTATTTTTCACCTCTACCATCAAACACATCTTAAAACCTTATTTCCATTTTATATCTGGCCACTAAGCCTAATACATAGTGAGAGAGCCCTCTCTGGTTTGGAAAGGTCATATTCCAAGCCTAAAGTTGGTTTGAAGGTTACCTCTATGATTTGCTTCCTCAACCCAAGAAATTTACATAGTGATAACATTTTGATGTTGTTGCCAGGGAGCAAAGGTGAAATGTTCTCTGGGATAAAACAAAAAAGATATTATTTGACTTCTAATGGTAAAAAAAGGTCAAACAAAAATAAGGTTGCACCATTCACTTGGCAACTCCAATCATGCTTCAATCATATTCAAATAATCCACTGGGGGATGATATCCATTGATAGAGACATGGAAGGACATCATGGGAAAACCATGTATCAAAGCTTTAGTTTTTTCCAAGAGATATTATTATTTTTCATTAGTTACCTCTTGTCCTTTCTTGAACATGTTAAAATATTTTTTCTTTACCTGCCGAATCCTAATGATGACCAACAATCTACATTTGTATATCCTTCTTCTAAAATTGTAAATACATCTCATGTTCCTTGCATAATTGATCATGACCAAGAGATTTCATTCAAATTATATGATGTACATGATCAATGTGATAAGCCTCAAGATACCCAAGAAAATATCATATATCCTATGCTTAAGCCTCAACCCTCCAAGATCAAAGAGATATACAGACCACTTTAGTTACCTCATATCCTACATGATTTTCCTCCAATGTACTATGAATACCTACCTCTATTTGATGGAGAACCCGGTAAACCTACAACTGAGAAACACATCCATGCTTTTGAGAATTTTGTGGATTTCTTTGAAATTGAGCATGAGGATACTTGTATGAGATCCTTTTCTCAATAATTTAAAGGATATGCTAAACAATGGTTTAGACACTTACATCCCAAGATCATCAACTCATGGGAAGAATTGAAGGATGCTTTCTAAAGTTTCGGGGTGAGAGGAATTCCTTGGATCAAAACCTTTATGAGTTCAGTGCCATGAAAAGACAGAGCAATGAAACAATATTTATGTTCCGTAGGAGGTTTTATAATGTGTACTACAGGATTCCTAAAAGGATACAAACTTCATAAGTTGTTGCTATGTTGTGTTATGCAACAACCTTCCATCCAAACTTATCTTTTCTTTTGATGGAGAGGAGGTTTTCTATCTTTCCACAAATTTTTAACGATGCACAAGAAGTGGAATATAACCTTCAATATTATGGAAATATTTTAGAACAAATTCAAAATGAGGATTTGGATGTTGTAGAACATGAGAGTGACCATGAACAAAAAGTAACCAACCTGAATTTTGAGCAGAGGGTTAATAAAATCATGCATTTTATTGAAGTTTTTAATGTTGATGTATTTGCAGAGGATAATGAATAGTTTTCTGATCCAAAATTTGTTGTCCCAAAACATTTTTCTACTGATTTGAATTTAAGTATTTTCATCATGAGAAAAATGTTGATTTTGCAATGATTTTTTTCAAAATTTTCAATGAAGAATGTCATGAAAGTGAACTTGCAAATCAGATTGTTGGAGAGAAATTTGTTGACCCAATGTTCTTGATTGATGACATTTCAGATGTGTTTGATGTGCGTAAGTATGATGAGCATGATAATGATTATGCAGTTAATTATGATGTTGATTTCTTAGAACAACCAGATGTTGATTTCATAGAACAACAATTTAAGGAAATCATTCAGTCTGTGTATGATATTTATGCTATTGAATATGAAAAACCCTCTTCCCTTATGTTTTTCTTGATTTGAGTTGTTGAAAGAATATTTCAAAATCATTAACAAAACAAAGGAGTGCAAACTGATGAAAAATCACCATAGTTTACTGGAGCAAGGTCACAACAACATAAATTCGTAGCAACCTTCTCAGGTTTTCAATGATCCTGTAGCTGATTATATGGAGGATTTTAACAGTCAAATTTTGTAGCCATTGGACAACCATGAATTTGAATATGGATGAGATGAAGAGTTACTATTAGAATCAACCAAGTATTTCGTTCCAACATAGGTTTTATTGGAGAAATATTATGCAGATTCTCATCCCTTTTATGACAATTATCAGTTAAGTTTTTATGAAAACAAAAGAGCAGTGGGAGGGATGATACAAAGTCATATCAGTTCACATATTTTTGAGGATCCTTTTGCATTGTTCTTGGAGTCAGTAAGTGAGCTCAAAATTTCAAAAATTTAATTTTTTTTGTTAATATTTAGTTTGAATACAAGTTTTTGTTTGAGTTGTCATTAAGCAAGTATTGCATTTTGTTCCTAAAAAAGGATATGCAAGAAAATAAAACAGTGGATAAAGTTCTTATATGGTTGCAATGGATATTTTACTTCACTTTATTAACAATTCATGGATCAGTTAGAGTGGGTAGGTGTGTGAATAAGCTCAACACTCTGAGCATATTCTTCAGTAGTGAGTTTTCATTTCATTTTTAGTTTGTAGCATTGTTTTCAAATTCCATTGTATAGTTTGAAGAGTGGGTTTTGTTTCAGTTGGAGAAAGACATCGATCAGTTGCAGGTTAGGATCATACCAATGGATGAAGGAACCTAGTTAGCGGGTTCTTTGTCACCTTTAAGGGAGGACTCCATACCCATTGGAGCCGTTGTTAGTGTCCTACATTTTTCTCAAGGGTCAAAGTCTAAATCAAGTGTTTGACATATATTAGGATGTTGAATAAAATGGTGTTTGAAAGGGTAATGAAGTGGTACTAGGGATTCTTATCATCATATCAAGTGTCAAAATATCAATCAGTAACCTCCATCCATCAATCAAATCCAAAAAATAGAAGAAAATGTCAAAAGGAAACCCACTCTGCAAGTTCTCTACACAAGTTTGTTGTGCAAGTTCACTATGCAAGTTCTAGAAATGAACATTTTATGTCAACTTCAAACAAAATTTATGACCACATGAAGAAGAATATTTGAAAAATTAAAGAGGATTTTGTCAATAACGAGCCCATTCACAAAAAACTCACTTATTTTCTTCACATGTGTCATGGTTTGGAAGATTCAAATGGATCTTTACAGTCTATTTTTCATATTTAAACATTTAATGATTTCCTATTTTATTCATTATTTTTTAGCACAGATAAAGAGACACTCGAAAGAAATATTTGAAAAATGAAAGAGGATTTTGTCAGGAACAATCCTAGTCACAAAAACCTCTCTCTGTTTATTCACGGGTGTCATGTTTTGGAATATTAAAATGGATATTTACAAAATATTTTTCAAATTTAAACATTTAATAATTTGCTATTTTAGTCATTATCTTTTTGTGCGGATCCCAAGACTTTGGAGAGGAATTTTCAAAAAATGAAAGAGTTTTTTCTCAAGAATGGGTTCATATACAAAAAGCTCTCTCATTTTTTAACATATATCATGATTCAAGAGATATGATGTTATCTTTGACCCCTATTTTACAAAAAATGATTCCTATTCCTAGCAGGTAGTTCTAAACATGTTGCTATAATTTTGTAACCAGATCCAACTTTGAGAAGGAGTTGGGATTGAGATCCTCATCTTGGGGAAGAGTATTTTCTATATATATTTGTAATTTTGATTGACTAAGAGGGTTGGCAGAAGCATATAAGAATTTTATTTTGAGAATTTTGTAATCTTTCTAAATTATAATGGAATATCAGTCAGAAGTCCAAAGTTACTCTTACTAGAGATTCTTGTGATGGTGTTTTGCAAGTATGTCCCTTTCTATGTGTATGTAACTCTTATCTTATTTTTCATTTAAATGTGTGTTCTTAAATGTTTTATTGGAAAGTACATGATTGGAATTTATCCTTGTTTGATGCTCTGATACATAGAAATTAAACATTCCATAAATTTCCTCTAAAGTTGCATTAAGAATTCATCCTCAGTTATATGCTCTTAGTGTAATGGGATGTTGAATTCTCTTTTCTACCACCATGCTGCTACAATATTATTGAATAATAAAACATCATCTACCTTGCCTTTGTTTCCTTGATATCTCTACTACTAGTCACTAATAGTTCCCTTTGCAGTAAATTTGACTCCATGCCAAATGGATTCTTTTTCACCTCTGCCAGCAACCACATATTAAAACCTTATTTCCATTTCAGATCTAGCCACTGAGTCTAATACATAGTGAGAGATCCCTCTCTATTTTGGAAAGGCCAGATTCCAAGACTAAAGTTGGTTTGAATGTTACCTATGTGATTTTCTTCCTCAGCCCAAGCAATTTACAGAGTGATACATCATGTTGTCCTAGACTGTTATAATAAATAATTTACCTACTTGGATGAGGATGGAAACTTAAGGAAAGTACAGGGAATTCCAAGGGAAATAATTGTTAGAGAAATTTCATCCTTGCAGTTGAAGATAAGTTATAGGAAGGGGTGTCAAATATTTGCAGCACATAGGGAAGAGAAACCTAAAGATAAGGTGCCAAATATCGAAGATTATGCAGTCCTAAAAGTGTTTGAAGATGTATTTAAGGAAATACCGAGATTTCCACCCAAGAGAGATATTGATTTCTCCATCAACCTGATGCCCGAAGAAATTCCAATATCTAATACCCCTTACAAGATGAGTACATCAGAACTGAAGGAATTGCAAATGAAATTGGAAGAGCTTCTGAAGAAGGGATATTTACGTCCGAGTGTGCACCTTGGGGTTCCCCAATATTATTTGTGAAGAAAAAAGATGGAGTGTTTAGAATTTGCATTGATTTCAGGCAATTGAACAATGTAACTGTGAAGAACAAGTATCCTTTGCTAAGGATATATGACCTCTTTGATCAGTTGAAAAAATGCAAAAATATTATCCAAGATTGACAGGTTAGGATATCATTAGGTAAGAATTAGAGAAGAATACATCAACAAGACTGCCTTTAGAACAAGGTATGGTCATTGTGAATTCACAGTGGTGCGTTTAGGTTATTAAATGTACAAGTTGTCTTCATGTGCTTAATGAATGGTATTTTGAGGGATTACTTAGATAAGTTTGTCATTGTCTTCTTGGATGACATTCTTATACATTCTAAGTTTGAAGAAGGGCATGCAAAACACTTAAGGATGGAATTACAGGTATTAAGGGAGCATCAATTGTATGCCAAATTGAGAAAGTGTTCATTCTATCAGAAGAAAATTCATTATTTAGGACATATCATTTCAAAGGAAGGGATAACAACAGATACAAAAAATATAAGGGTCATTGAAGGATTTCCAACACCAAGGAATGTCTCAGAAGTGAGATCATTCATGGGCCATGAAGGTTACTATAAGATATTTATTGAAGGATTCTCAAATATTGCACACCCAATCACTTCGTTGCAAACGAAGGGTGTGAAGTTTCAGTGGACATTGGATTGGGAAAAGAGTTTACAACACTTGAAGAAATTATTGACAAGTTCTCTAGTATTAAGAATTGTTGATTAAAATGAAGACTTCATTGTATTCACTGATGCATGTAAAGAGGGACTTGGGGGTGTTCTTATTCAGAATGGACATGTGGTATGCTATGAATCAAGGAAATTAAAGGAGCATGAAAAGAACTATGCTACTGATGATTTGGAATTGGCATCCATAGTGCATGCATTGAATATGTGGAGGAACTAACTCATGGGAAAATGATTTGAGTTAAGGATAGATCATAGTGGTCTGAAATATTTATTTGGACAACCAACTCTAAATGCCAGGAAAAGTAGGTGGTTAGAATTCCTCAGTGAATATGACTTTGATATAAAGAATATCAAAGGGAAAGAGAACAAGGTGGATGATGCACTTAGAAGAAGGGTGCATGAGTTTCATTCTACAACCATTAGAATGTACCAATTATATTTGAAAGATAGAAGCTTAGAGGTTGCAAAACCAGATTTGCAGTACATGGAAATAATAACAAAATTACAGCAAGGTATTTTGTAGCAGAAAATTGAAGACTATAAAATAGAAAATGATACAACTCTCGTGTACAGAGGAAGAATTTATGTGCCAAATTCTCAGGACTTGTAAAATATGATATTAGGAGAAATGCATAATGTGCCTTATGTTGGGCACCCAGGTTACAATAAAACTATAGCAACTATCAAGAGCCAATATTAATGGCTAGGAATGAAGAAATAAGTTGTTGATTCTATTACCAGATGTTTGGAATGTCAAAAGGTCAAGGCTGAGCATAGACACTCAACTGGTTTTCTACAACCATTGTCCATTCTTGAGTGGAAATGGGAAGTCGTAAAAATGTATTTCATCACCAAGTTTCCCAAAAAATCAAGCAACATGATTGTATCATGGTAGTGGTAGATAATATCACTAAAGCTTCCCATTTTATTCCAATAAATATCACACACAATGCAACTAATATAGCTGATATTTATATGCAATAAATAACTCGATTACATGGAATACCTAAGACAATTGTCTCATAGAGATCCAAAATTTACATCAAACTTTTGGAAAGGATTATTTAAGGGATTTGGAACAAATCTGCATTTTAGCACAACTTATCATGCAGAGTCAGATGGAAAAAATGAAAGGGTGAATTAAGTGATATAAGACATGCTAAGAATTTATTTGATGGATAAACCATACAAATGGGAGGATATTTGCATTTGGTGGAGTTTGCTTATAACAATGGGTACCAAGCATATTTAAATATGATACCATTTGAGGCACTTTATGGAAGAAAGTGAAACACACCAGTAAGTTGGAACAACCCAAAAAACATAGCAGTGGTTGGGCCAGAATTACTCAAGGAAATGGAAGAGAAAATTATGAAGATAAAATAGAATTCAAAGGATACCCAAGATAGGCAAAAAAGCTATGCTAACAAAGGCATAACTCATAGAGAATTTAAAGTGGGTGACCATGTGTTCTTAAAATTCAAGGCCAAGAAAATTTCCCTGAAGTTGGGAAATTGTTCAAAGATGGAAGCTCGCTATTGTGGGCCGTTTGAAATCCTAGAAAGGATTGGGCCCGTAGAATACATACTTTCCTTACCTGCATCAATGTGTATTCATAATTTATTCCATGTATCCTTTCTTAAAAAGTATGTACCTGATGCTAATCATGTCATTAATTAGAATGTGATTCACATGGAGAAAGAAGGAGATTTTCAGGTGCACTCGGTGTGAATATTGGACTGGAAGATCAAGTAGCTTTGGAATTGAGTCATAGGGATATTAAAGGTCCAATGGACCTAGTATGGTCCCGAGGACACAACTTGGGAGCATGAAGATGCTATGCAGGTAGAGTACCTGCATCTTTTTGAAGACGTTTGAAAGTTTTGATTGTATATGTGTATATATTGCACCGAGGATAGTACATAAATAAGGGGGAGGGGAATGCAATACCCCTAGGAAAAACCCCAAATGTAAATGTAAATATGAATGTAGATATATATATATGTTGGTGAGATTTTTATATTTATCCTTGGAATTAGTTTGGTGTGTACATTCCATAGTATAGTGTGCACATTTGTTGTGTACTAAAAGAAGAAGTGAACACATCATAGGATACCGTGCACATCAACTTGAGTGAAAAATCTTAAGGCTAGAGATACTTTGTGTATATGTTTATGTTTTTGAGGGTGGTGAGCCTGGATACAAAAAGTATAGTGGAAAGACATTCATTGGATTGTCTTGACTTGGGTAATTAGGATGCTTTCCTTGGAGGATTACATGGTTCTTATACAGTCAGAACTACCGACACATGAAAATGGTACATGATTTATTAGAGAGATTCATAATGTCTAACTTGGGTATGTATGAGGAGCTTGGTAGGAGGACCAAACATGTAGTATAGGGATCTAGAGTAGTGGTATTTCAGATGGAGTTAGAGGATTTGTTGCGAGTGGAAAATGTGTTATGGGTGCTAGGAGTGTGTTCTCACCCTTGAAACAATTGGGAAGTAGGGATATGTCATGTTATTCCAGGATGGACAGGTGTTATTAGATGCCAAGTTGGTGAATGTAGTGTTGTGGTGTCTTCCTAGTTCTTCGGGACCTTTTATGTAGGGGATTTGTGCATGAGATATGTTTCCATGGTTTGATGGGATATTGACTGATTGTATTCAGGAGGAGACTCAGTTGGTGTCAAGGGAGGATATGGATGGTATGGTGAATAATAAAAGTGGCAATAACTAGGCCCTTACAGCTTATATGAAAGGGTAGAGGAAGTATCTCCTGAGAGAGAAGTATCTTTAGAGCCAAGAAATAAGAAGGATCTTAGTAAGATCATTTTTTTTGAGTGTCATGACTTTGGGAACTATGCTTCACATTGTCCACATTGGAGGGGAAGGGGAAGCAGGACGAAGGAATTGACAACAAAGGTTGATGATGTTGTAGAAAAGTTCCATAGGGAGATTTTATTGGTCTCTTCCCTTTCAAGTATATTTTATAGCATGGGGACTTGGTTGGTGGATATCAGAGCATATTTCCATATGAAATGTGATATATTGTTATTTGAAAGCTTCACTGAGATTGGCTCAAACTTGTGTGAGGAGATTGGTATGGGAGCCAATCATGTAGTACAAGGATTTTGTACTGTATCATTCCAATTGGAGTCAGGAGAGGTGTTGAGGGTGTCGAATGTGTTATGTGTGCCAAAACTTAGGAGGATTGTTCACTCAATCTCAAAGATTAAGGGATAGGGATACCATATACTGTTTCAATATGGATGGGTGTTGTTTTTGTTAGAATATGATGGATGTGCTCGTTTAACCATAGACAATATCACTATTTTCACCCAACCATAGGATGAAGCCACCCTCGAGCACCTTTGACCTTAACAAAGAATCATTCCGGAAGCAAACCCTATGCTAGATAACCAAACAAAGGGTGGCACACCTTTCTCCAAGGATATCACACCAAGCAAGAGCTGATTAGAGAGTCCAAACCATAACCAAGAGACAGTCCAAGCCAAAACCAAAATATGCTAGCTGCATTAGCTGCAATGGAAGCTCTCCTCCAAACTTGTGCACAAACCAACCAACTGTAGTGTGTTCAAGTGTTGCTTCTACAATTATGAGAATGCTTGCTAAAATGAAGACTGACCTCCTATATTTATACTAAATCTGACAAACTTCCTGGTCGGACTTATGATTCTGGGTGCCTATTTACCTAGTATATAATATTTCCTTTATCCGACTTCTTCTCTTGGAGGCTAATAACCTAATACAAATTATCCTCTTGAGCCAACTTGTATTCTAGGGTTATTAGCCAACTAATTAGGGTTTCTTATTACTTCCAAGAATATTCTATTCTCATAAGGCCTACATGTGGAGGTAAATACCTCCTGCATCTACCATAATATCAACAGTCCCTCCTATCTAGGGAGGTATTGAAGGTAATGGTCTTGAGCACAAACATACCATTCACCCGATAGCGTCAACATAGTCATATAGACTATCTCACGACTAGATCATGAGCACCATCATCACTATTAGTGTCATCAGATGCATCATCTCTTGAAACCATAATCCATATGAGTAATCAGACATGATGCTGGATAAGTCACTCACTCCATGGAGTGACACAAGAGCCCTTCTTCTAATCCGGACATATGTCCTAGAAGAATAAATGTCCTGAACCATTTTTTTTCTGGGAAATCTCTGTCCATTGACCATCCATATAGTTGATAATCATTTCCAACATTACTGATAGTCTTCAAGGAAAATTGGAACAATGTCATTCAATAGAATAAAACTATGTCTATCCATAGTAGTCCACAACTACAATCCAGTGGTACTCTGCCACACCAAGTAGCACACATATACTTGATTAATGAGGTATAGTTATAATTAGTGGAACACATCCACCACAGTAGTATATATCTACTGTCTGGAGACATACAGTATCCAGAACAATCATCTAATATCAACCTACACAAAAGACATTTTTATGATATAAACTGAATCATCTGGGCTATTTTTCCACTCACATTTGTGAGGTTTGGAAGAACATTTTCCCTCAGAAAGTAGAACATCAATGATGAGCTATCTGGACTATTCTTCTCAAGAAAGTAAGAATAATTGTCCTGATTTTTTAGCCTGGACCATTCACCTATCTGGGTGATTTCTCTGGCACTAAACAAAGTGAAACCTGGAGAGAATGAATCTTCCCTAAGGAATTCCTATCCTTGATTACTGAACATGGACCATTCACCTATTTGGGCCATTACTCTGACACTAAACAAAGTGCATCCTGGAGAGAATGAATCTTCCCTAGGGAATGACTGTCTGGACCATTTCCTAAGGAAATGACTATCCTGCATCAACCTCCAAAACAGACCATTCTTCGAAACTGCTCACAACTGTGAGCTTCGAAAGAATGACTGTCCAATGAGGTAGACTAGTCTTCTTGACCACTACTGAGAGTGACCTTCAAGAAGAGATACTTTACTAGGCCATTCCCTATGTTAACCATAAGGGGAATCACTGTCTATGGTACATCAACAATCCATCAAACTATTTTCATTACAAAAATGACCATTCGATTTGGACCATTTTCCAAACTGGAAAATGCCTGTCGTCAGACATCTCAAACCACTTTCCGATCTGGAAAGGAACTTCTCATCCTGGACCATTTTTCAAGATGAAAAATGTTTGTCCATAATTCAATAACACATCAGTGCTCCCTCCCAACCTAGGAGTCATCTCTTCCGTTTTCAATAAGGAAGTCGTCTCCACGAGTTCCAACTTGAGTACACAAACTCTTTCATCTTGGATAGAGGCTTTACCAAAATGTTTGTTTATTTGCTCATCTATGGAGATATATATATTGGAGAACCACTTCTCTTTTCTGGACTTCATCATAGAGAATGTAATGCTTCATCTCAATGTATTTTGAACTTTCTGGAACATTGGTTTTCTCTGAAGGCTTCATATAAATTTGATCATTATAAAATATCATAGTTGAATTCAACTCTTTTGTTTCATGCTAGCTCATAACATCGTGGAAAGGATCAAACTGGAACATATCCATGTGGCACTTCTTCTTTCATCATGAGATATTTTTCATGGTGTTATAGAAAGATTTGCCTCACCATTGTTATCTTGCATAGAGGGCCTTTTTCCATTTCCTTATGCAGACTTATCAACCCCCTTTTGATAAATCCAGAGCCAAAATTATATATTTTTCCACATATACGCTCCCTAACTGCTATGCAAGATGCATATACACTTGTTGCTCCACTACAACTCACGTATATCAGGATTTGTGCCAGAAAATAAAAAATGAGGTTGGGTTTCCATGTCACAGCAAAAGATCTCTGATATTTGGCCTTCCATATACTGGAAACATTCCGACTCGGCCCTTGAGTTGCATTCCAGAGGCTATAAGAGCACAATTTCGAGCTATGGAAAAGGAGGAGAAAGAATTCAACTTTGAGAGCAAAGTTACTCTGGAGAAATTACTTCATATTGAGTCTGCATCCCTTTGTCCCTAAAGTTTGAAAACAATGTTCAGCCCCCAAGCTCTTTCCTTATTGTCGAGAGGACCTCATTACCTCTTTGCTATGAGCTTGACTTTGGTAGAGGATTGAAGTGGTGGAGACCCAATTGGAAGGAACTTGGTTTCTTGGTTTCAAACCGTGCCGGCACGGAAGTTTGTAATGTTGATACTTCTGTTGATAAATTATTAATAGAAATACTCCTTTCCTGTCCTATCGATATCTTGCAAATATATGATTATTATCCATGGGCATGTTTGTAATTTTTATTAATGTATTGTGTTATTTGATGTGCTAACTCATTTTATATATTGTCACTATATACTTGCATCGCTTGTTAGTTGAGAACTTCTTGCAGGTGTAAATCTTTGGGTCAAAGTGCTCAATGGTGGAACGACATCAAATGATTGGATTGAAGTAGACTTCTTCCTCGTATTGAACATTAGTTTATATAGCACATGTCAAAATTGAGTTGATTTCTACAATCATACCTGTCTGTTGTGGTTTACCCTTGGCCATAGAGAGTTTTTCCCTTGTAACAGAATTGGCGACTCCACTAGGGATAGATCTTCCTTCTAAGGGTTGAAGTATTTTTTATTTTTACGTTGCTCTTTTTCCTTTGTGTTTCTCGTCGTATCACAGTTGGACAGAGTTTGTTCACTCTGGGTATGATTTTTTTAGCCTTTTACCCTTTCCTAGCCTTGTTTCAAAAGATATATGCCCTTTTTTCCCTAACAACTGAGTATACACGCTTGTTGTCCCACTACAAGAGGCATATATACACCCTTTTCTCTTGAACAGTCGTGTATACCACTTCCCCTTGCTTGCTTGCTTGGTTTAATTAATGTTGGGTAGGTTTTGAGGATCATTGAGACTTCTTAGGTCTCTGTGGTTCCTGTTGAGATTATCTAAGATGACAGGAACCCTGTTTGCAGTTGAATTTTTCGGTGATGTCTTTCTCTTTGTTTTCCGTTTTTTATTTTTCCTTGGTAGTTGGGCTTTCTACTTAGCTATTTAGTATTCTGCTTGAGTGATTGCTTTTATACACAGTAGAATTTATATATCAAGTCACTTATCAGTCCATGCATTTTCTTTTTAATACATTAAAAATACAAAAAAAAGAGGTATTTTGCATTGGTTAGTATTTTTGTCTTGGAACCTTTATCATTAGCTTAGCACATTTAGCGAAATATTGCATTTTACTTATGAGTTGCAGAGTGAAAATTGAATATTGCACTATTTTTATTTAGCATATCATTCACTGAAAAGTTAAAGTTAGGCTTTGCATTATATCTATTTTTATTTTCATGCAGAGTCATAGCACCATGATTTTCACTTCCATACCTTTTTGAGTAATCACGACCAATAAAATTTATGCTTTAAACTAAAATTGATTAGTCACGATTTTATTTTAGGGTGCACAAACTAGCCTATGATTTAGTGCCTTGGAATAGGATTTCATGAGTAAACTTCTCCAAGGCAATTAAATAAACGTATGTGTCTAAGATAGGGAGTTGATAAGTCCATTGTATAATTGGTAATATCAGGAGGCTCCACTCACACTGGAGTTAATCATGAGGTCACATGAAGTAAGTTAAAGGGATAACCCCTGGATACTCACCTAGAGTTAGAGATATTTCTGTGGACTTATTCGTATTTGGGTATCTTGCTAGTGCCTATACCTCTGTGAGAGGCGGTACTTTCAAGGTTTTGGGATTTTCTACCCTGCCCATATGGTGATCCGGACTTACGACTGCTCGCCTGTGCATCGGTTATACATTGGTTTATTAGTTTCTTGACTTAGGTATCTCATAGGTTACTTGCAGCGGTTATTCTTCTTGTACCCTGAGGCAGATAGGGGTCGAACAACACACAACCTTTATGGAGGATTACCTCTCTAGGGGGATCTGACCGACTAGTTGTTAAGCCTACAAGGGCCCTTATAATTGATTCTGTTACCTCCAAACTTTAGCAGGGAGTCTCAGGTCCCTCTTGTACGATACATACCTTCTTTACCAAGGGAGTCCACTCAACCACTTTAGCCCATTTGCATGCATATTGGCCGTTTGAATTTTTGGTATGCTCTTTGACTATTAGCTGACCATAGGATTTCATGATGAGTCTTTGTTATCATGGATAGTGGAGTTCCTTTTTCTCCCTCATTTACTTCTACCCCCCCCCATGATGTCCACTCATTTAATGGGGATGGATCCTTCTACTTCACATTATGGTATGAAAAATTATAATACTCAGTCCATGCCTTGGGTCTCTAATCATTTTTCTCATGGTATGCTTGATATGTATTCACACTTTCCATCCTTTGTCTTGCCTCATTATGCGAATACAAGTTTTGGGTCTGGGGGCATGATGCCTCCTTCTTATCCCTCTCTATTTGGTAGGAGTTATATCCTTCAAACATCTTTTACAGTAGGAGGTTGGAATATTCCTTCCTACGAATCCACTATGCGAGAAGCAAGTGCCCAATTAAGAAATAATTCTACTTGTTACACTCCATCCACTTATCCTTCTTCCGCTATGTCGGTTCCTACGAACACTTTTCCCATGGAGGACCTCTGTCTTCCCTCTGGTGTTTCATTCGGGGGGAGTTATTTTTATAGTATGGGAAAACCTCCTCACGAAGTTCCTTCGGCTGGGGGAAAAATATATCCTCACATGAGGGACCCTTGTCATGTCACTTTCCCTTCGCAAGCGAATTCCTCAGTGTCGATGCCCTTACAACCCTTTATGAATCAGTATGGAGGAGGATATTATCCTATTGTATAGGGACATGGTGTAAACCAGGATCCTTCCTGGCCTGCGATTTCTCAAAACCAATCTTTCCTTGGACCTTGGTCTCAAATGCCACAATTCATCACTGTCGCAAGTCCAGTCACTGCGTGTCATACTGGCATTATATCACCAACCTCTACTAGTCATGTTGGAGATTGGTCGACAACCTCTGCAAGTCATGATGAAAACCCGCAACCAGTCACTGCAAGTCATGCTGGGGGAACATGTCTAGTCACTGCTAGTCACACTGCACATACATCACCAACCTCTGCTATTCATGTTGGGGATCCATCATCAACCTCTGCTAGTCATGTTGGAGATTCGCCACCAACCTCTGCTAGTCATGTTGGGGATCCATCATCAACCTCTGCTAGTCATGTTGGAGATTCGCTACTAGCCTCTACAAGTCATGCTAGGAGCATGTCACCAACCATTCCAAGTCATGCTGGGGGAATTCATATGATTGAGAAGCCTAGACGTCTCAGGTGTAAGCCTAGATTACTTTGCAAGACTTGTGAAGGAAGTCAAATTACTCATTTGTGTCCTTTTACTGTTGGGATACCAGAAGCGTGGGGCTCACCTAAGGGCCCTTCAACTTCTGAGGCATCTATGGTTTCACAAAACTACACTCCTTCTTTGGTTGGTACAACAGTCATGCCGATGAAATCTTCGGCTGACACCCCTTTTCCTTTAGGGGTTGACGCATCTCTTGACCTTGTTGTCTCACATCTCATTCAACCTGTGATCATGTTGATGCAATATTCGACCAACACCTCTCTTATGTTCGGGGGTGATACACCTCTTGACCTTTTTGTCTCACATATTCTTCAACCAATGATCGTGTCGATGAAATCTTTTACCGACAACACTCCTGTTTTTTGGGTTGATGCACCTTTTGACCTTGTTATCTCACATCTTATTCAACCAATGGTTGAGGAAGTGGTTGTATCGATACAATCTTTGATCGACCCCACTCTTCTCTTGGAGAGTGAAAAGTCTAAGGAAGTGATTATGCCAATGCAATTCTTGATCGATCCCGCTCTTATGGTTCTGGTTCTATACCTTCTATGCCATATCCTTAGCATTTCTAGTACTTCACCTTTTGAACAAGAGAGAGTTTTACTCTTCCCGATTTCTCTCCCTCCAAGTCTTGATAAGATTCCATGTTATTGGGGTGGTCTCATGGGGTATCCAATGCCTTCACCTATGTCTTTTCTAGGAAGAGACATTATCTGACATAACACAGAGACGATAACCTTTGTTAGCAGTTTTCCCTCCTCGACTTGGAGAGCTTTGGGTCTTCCTAAGCTTGTGTTGGTTCTTCGTAAGATACTGACATTCCATAGAAGGTCCGCACGGGAGCCTTGGCCTCCCCTGTGACTTTCCACCTAGAATCTCCCAATGAGTCCAAGTTAAGCCCTTTTCCGACTCACTCAAAAAGAGAAAAGATTGCCGAGTGATTTATTCCTTTCACGCTCTTTAATTTGGATTTGAAAGGTCATGAGTCTTAGTTAATCTCTTTTCCGACTCACCATCAAAAATTGAAAAGATCACTGAGTGATTTGTCCCTTTCACACTCATTAAAATTGGATTTGAAAGATCATGATTCTTAGTTAAGCTCTTTTCCGACTCACTATCGAAAATGGAAAAGATCGCCGAGTGAACTTGTCTTTTTCACACTCGTAGATTGGATTTGAAAAGACATATGTTTGGCACAAGTTTACCCCTTTTTTAGACCAAGTAGAATAGAAGATATAAAAACGGACATTTTTTTGCGTTAAATTGTGATTGCATCTCATGCCCTTGCTTGCAATATTGAGCCTTTATCCGGTTCTTGCTTTGCATTATAAACCATGGCCCAAGCAATTTGCATCCTCAACCAAGAAGAGCCTCGTTTATATCCTTCGCAATTTGACACCCTATACCTTGTAAGGAACATCACCCCGAGTGTCCATCTCCCACATGCATTTCCTTGCATTAAGAATAGGTAGATTCCACTACTGGAACTATTTTTTCTTACTTGCGACACTCGTTCCCTCCTCTATATCATAACATTCACTTGTTATGAAAAAACAAAAAAATATGGGCGGGAAGGGAGTACTATATTGTAATTGGCAGTAGTCGTGTCGCCTTTAAACAGAGTACAAAGTTATTGAGTCCTTGCATCATCATAATTTTGGGTTTAGCATGGCCTTAGGAAGCTGATCTCGTTATAGAGTTTTCTCTACCAACTAGTTACTCTTCTAGTCACTATAGAGAACATTATGGACACCTCCTACATCTAGTTGTCTCATCATTAATTCTATGCTTCTAGAGTCCGCTGTATGTCTAATTCTCTTTTTCAAAGGAATTCTATCAACCTGTGTCGGCCACTCCTCAGAAATATTGACTTTGCATGTTAGCCATACCCTCAATTTGTCTCAGAATCACATGATACTTTGGTCTTCTGATTCACCCTGTCCCTACTTTCATCATTGGTAGGTCACCTTGAACCAAACAATTGACATTTCATCATGGGTTGTTGACTGGGTGGGCTCCCTTGTGTTCGACGGAAAGACATTTATTCAGACTTTGGGATTCATGTAGTGTCTTGGATTCCATTAGCCTTATTGGTGGTTTCCTCTCCTTTGTCAGTAGTTTTCATCACTGGATTCTATTCAGAGGGTCTTTTCATGTACCACTTGCATTTGGGACACACAAAAGATGCACAGGGTCGTTGGTTCGTGAACATGTCCTTCATCCGATCTCCAAGAAATAATGAAGCTCCTGCTTTTTTCCTCATGCTGACTGATGAGAGATGCCTTAATGCTCTCCTTTCAGCGGGCCTCTTTCCATCGACTTCAGCTCATGTATTCTGGATACGAGACCTAGAGTTTTATGATTACCTTGAGGCTTGTAGTCATTAGTGGCAGGCTCTCTCACCATTGACAGATGGGAATACATCAATGTATCTTGATCAATGGATCTCTCAAGTGTTCGACACCAGCTCCTTTATTAACATTTGTAGAGATGTACTCCATGCCTTGATACCTACTTTCATCATTGGTAGGTTGTCTCGCGTTTGTTAACAGTATACCTCAATGATCGGTAATCAAATGATGTCTCATTGTGTTCGACCTCAACTCATTTATTCACATGATGTAGACTTGCACCATTGGCAGATTGTATTGAATACTTGAAGGCATCACTTTGTAGAAACAACTTTTCTGAGTTGTTGCTTCCATTTCATTGGACCAATACCTATTTTACTTTAGTGATCATGGGAGATTAGATTGTACTCCATGTTATACAGATATATTAAGATTGATTTTGAGACTAGTTTCACTAGGCCTTGTTTGTGACTATGACAACTATTGGCATGCAACCGCATTTATACTTTCCTACTCATGGCCATGAACACTTGTTGGTGTATTTTCCACTTGGATATGCATTGTATTCTTGGTAGCCATGTATGCAAAGTCAATACATAATGTAATGAGCAATTGAGTTCCTCTAGTTGGTTCTCTACCACTCCAGTTCTAGGTTATTTATAATGTATTTCAGCCATCGCAGATACTCCTCTAATCTCACACATTAGGGGGCATCTGTTATAGCAAGATTTGCCTCACCATTTCTATATTGCACAGAGGGCCTTTTTCCATTTCCGTATGCAGACTTATCAACCCCCTTTTGATAAATCCAAAGCCAAAATTATATATTTTTCCACATATACGCTCCCTAACTTCTATGAAAGATGCGTATACGCTTGTTTCTCCACTACAGCTCACGCATATCAGGATTTGTGCCAGAAAATAAAAAATGAGGTTGGGTTTCCATGTCATGAAAAAAGATCTCTAATATTTGGCCTTCCATATACTAGAAACATTATGAATCGGCCCTTCAGTTGCATTCTAGAGGCAATAAGAGAACAATTTCGAGCTAAGGAAAAGGAGGATAAAGCATTCAACTTTGAGAGCAAAGTTACTCTGGAGAAATTACTTCATATTGAGTCTGCATTCCTTTGTCCCTCAAGTCTGAACATAGTGTTCAACCCCCAAGCTCTTTCCTTATTGTCGAGAGGACCTCATTACCTCGTTGCTATGAGCTTGCCTTTGGTGGAGGATTGAAGTGGTGGAGACCCAGTTGGAAGGAACTTGGTTTCTTGGTTTCGAACCGTGCCGACACGGAAGTCTGTAATGTTGATACTTTTGTTGATAAATTATTAATAGAAATAATCCTTTCCCATCCAATCGATATATTGCAAATATATGATTATTATCCATGGGCATGTTTGTAATGTTTATTAATGGATTGTGCTATCTGATGTGCTAACTCATTTTATATATTGTCACTATATACTTGCATCGTTTGTTAGTTGAGAACTTCTTGCATGTGTAAAGATTTGGGTCAAAGTGCTCAATGGTGGAATGATGTCAAACGATTAGATCGAGGTAGGCTTCTTCCTTGTATTTCACATTAGTTTATATAGCACATGTTGGAATTGAGTTGATTTCTGCAGTCATACCTATCTGTTGTGGTTTACCCTTGGCCATAGAGAGTTTTTCCCTTGTAACACATGGATTGGAAATCCATCATTTTGGAGTTCTGAATAACCATTCTAATATAATATAGAATGTTTTCACCACGTTTCTGCTATGCATTGGAGGTTCTCTACCAAGTTGTCTTCTTTCATCTGCATACAAGGGTCTCTTTCTGGTATACCTCAAATCCTTGAGGTTGCTCTTCATACGCTCTTTGCTCAATTATTTTGGAGAATAGTATTTTTATTCATCTGATGTAAACTCCAACCCATGGATATTGTAGACGATATAATGGCTCATGTAGAGGTATGCATGGTTTACTTGGAACAAACAATCATCATAGTCTTATCCCTCCATCTGGGAAAACTTCTATTTCTGGATCTCGTAATGATTTTATTCATATGTATTCCATACACCGTTCTTCATCACAACTTTCAGTTCCTCTGCTTGATTGATTTTAGTGAGTTCATATCATGCTGATAGTCTTGTGATTCTTGATACAATGATTGATTGTTCTGTCTTTTCTTTCTCTCTTGGAATATTCATGTTCTTCCTCATGTGTTTCTTTCTCTTTTGAGTTCATGGAGTTTTCTATAGATTCCATGCCATGAAGATTCCACCTTCTTCCTTTCATCATAGGATCATGGATGTGAATGGAAAACCAAGGATACTTTTGAGGCTTCTTTTTCCGGAGAAGATTTCTTCTAAATTCAAACTGAACATGTACTTATTTTCATCACTGCTACCATGGATATATATAATTCATCATCTTGAATGGATCATATGATTAGATCCCTCCTAATCCTTTCTTCATGTATGAATGCATACTATTCTTTTGGTAATATATAATCGAATCCCTCCATCTAGGAGATTCCACGCTTCCATATGCATCCTTATTGCCTTATGCAAAGTGTTACAAATCTTTTTCCAATTTCCTCTTGATTGATGACTTCTTTCTGTCTTTACTTCTTCTAGGTTTCTTTCTGATTTCGACTTATCTTGTAGATTGTCTTATAGTCATAGCGATAGTAGTCCTTATATTTTTGTTCTTCGATAAGAATAGTTTCTCTTTGAACATATTATCTTCTAAGAAATAGATATGCAAGATATGTACAAAAAACATGGTATGTACAAGAACTATGAAGAGTGTTGTTTACCTTGTCTTAGAAGAAGAAGTTTGTTTCTTCCTTCTTAATCTTCTTTGAAGGTTCCTTTTCTTCAGAAAATGATGCTTCGTGTGTCTCATTCCTTTTCTTCAGATTGGGACAATGATTCTTGCAGTGACCATACTTTTGATAGTTGAAGCATTGTATTTATAACATATCTTTCTCTTGATTTGGCTTCTTCCTTGAACCAAACTTCCTTTTGTTCCTGACATTCTTGAATCTTGTTGTGCAGGTTTGATCATCATATTTATTTTGAGTTTTCTCTTTTGCACTAATCATTGATTCTTATTGTGCACAACAAGTCCAAAGTTCTTCGAATGTAGGATACTCCTTCCTTGTGTTCATGCTTGCAGAAAATGCATCCCATGTCTTGGGAAGACCATTGAGTACTATATTTATCAGTTCCTTCTCTAAGATGATCTCTTTAGTACCTTGTAGTTGATGTCTTAACTAATATATCCTTGCAAAGTATGATGTTATGTTGTCATCATCATTCATATTCATGTCACAGAGCTCATTCTTTAGACTCTTTACTTGTCGAATGTTTCTGACTGAGAAGAGGTTTGTTAGGGCATCATACATCTTCTTAGATGAGTCAAGATGTGAGATGTAGGGTATCAAGTGGTGTTTTAAAGAGTCCACTATGATACTCATGGAATTGA
Source organism: Picea engelmannii (assembly GCA_009831015.1). Lineage (NCBI taxonomy): Eukaryota > Viridiplantae > Streptophyta > Pinopsida > Pinales > Pinaceae > Picea > Picea engelmannii. The sequence continues at coordinate 695,122 of ML776625.1, read as the reverse complement.
TGTCACTGTCTTTGTATTTCTCCATAACTGCAACGTTCCGTGATTCCTTCTCTTTTCCTTCTTCAAACTCTGGTTCCACAATATTTCCTTTGACGATATCCATCACTTTATTCTTGGAAAGGATGAGGTGAACCCTTTCCTTACATGCTCTAAATTTAGAAGCCCCATCTAAATTTCTTTCTAACTTCATAGAGTAAGTCATGGCTTCTTTGACTTGGTCAACCTTAGATTTTGACCAAAAACTCAAACTTGACGTCTTGGCTTGCTGAGAGTACCAAGAGATGTGCTAGGCTAGGGTGCACTATTCTATCCAGAAATTAGGTCAATACCTTCACTTAAGGTGACTGAATGACAGGATTAAGGTTTCTGCAACTGCTCCTACTAGTAACCCTAGTGACAGTGCTTTGGTGACTGCTCCTACTAGAAACCCTAGCGACAATTCTCTCAATGAGATTAGTATCCTTATGGATATGCTCCCTTTTAGTGGTTAGAATGAATGAAGGAGGTGTGGGCCCATAACCTGTTAGAATATGATATATGTGTTCATTTAACCATAGACAATATCACTATTGTCACCCAACCATAGGCTGAAGGCACCTCCGAGTACCTTTAACATTGATAGAGAATCATTCTAGAAGAAAACTGACACAAGCAACGAGCTATCTCCTCCGACACCCTCTCACAGGATCACTCAATCAACTACATGAGCCGAATTAGCTCTTTTGAATCCCAATGGAATCCCTGCTAAAACCTGATCCATAGGTCCTTAATTCATCTGCACGACCTTCTACACTTAACCGTGCTTTTTCCCCTGATGACAATCTCAGGTTTTCGGGGTTACACATTCCCTGTCGTCAAGAGTTCTTTACCTCTTGAATCCCCGATCACCGATGAGCCCCCATCCGGACTTAGCCCTCCCTGGCTATGCCCTCTAGTCCATGTGACTAGTTCTCATAAGACTGCAGCCTTATATCTTCCTATCAAGGTTTTTGGATTCCAAAATCCCGATGAGCTCTTTTTCCCGCTAGCCCTCTAGGCTAAGCTCGTGGTCCACGTGACCTCCCCCTATATGAATGAAATCATAACTCCCATCGGGGTTTCGGACTTTCTGGTGTCGAAACACACATGTCCGCTGGACTCACGATCCTCTGAATCCTGATGTGCGTTAGCCCTCCTGGCTAAGCCCTGGTCCACGTGACCACCTTTCGCATGACTGCAGCCTTACCTCTCGTCGGGGTTTTGAGGTTTCCAATGCCAAAATGTATATGCCCACGATATTCCTGACTCCTCGAATCCCGACTCTCTAGTATACTGACAGAAGGCCCCCACACAACAAATCTTTCTTCCTTCTCTGATTTCGGGGTTTCGGGGTTTGCGATTCCGAAATGCAAAGATTTCGTTTCCACGAAACTCGCGATACTTCGAATTCCGATTTACCGATGAAGACCTCCTGTTGGAGATTTTCCCGGTGGTTCTAATTTCTGCCACATGTCCTCTCCAAATAGACGACCTTGATTAACTCTCAGAATTTCGAGACTTTTGATGTCCCAATTCTTTCGACCTCAGGAACTCCGATTTCTCGATAGCCAATATACCGACTCTCAGCGGATTTATGACACCTGTCTCCCCAAATGGACGGCTCAGATTTGTGTCGGGGTTTTCAACCTGGACTTCCCCGATCTCTTGTCCATGGGAATGTTGATATCCCGACTCTCGACGCCTCGATATCCTCCACGTGTCTCCACCAACGGATGGTCCAGATCTTCCCCGCGTTTCGAGACTTGAAGTGTCTCGACTTTCTTGTGCTCGTGACTTCCGATATGTCGATGGATGAAGTCCCGATGGTAAACCTCATGCAGCTCCTGTCCGATCCGATGGCTGACGGGTAACTCGCTCAAGATCTGATGGCCCCAGATCTGTTCTTTTGTGCACTCACTCCAGAGGCTAAACTCTGATCATCTTCTCTCGATCCAATGGCTGACGGGTATCTGTGTGAGATCGAACGACTGTCGATCTCTTCCTCTGCCCTCCTCTGGATGCTCCCTGGATGCAAACACCAACGGTCCAGATCTAATTCCTAGCTGATCCGATGGCTGCTATTGCTCCTCCTGAGCTTCTTGCGCACTTTCTTCCTTCACTTGGAAGAATTCCAAGTCTTTCAAAGGCCTCGACCTTTGCTTCGTCTCCACGAACTCCACGACTGTGAGCTTCGGTGCGCGTATAAAAATGTTGACTCCTCTGAGCTTTTTCTCTCGAATCCTTAAAGGATTCAGACGTCTGTGCTTCTGTAGAGTCTTCGCACACACAGTGCTATCTCTCCTGAGCTACTCAACACTCAGACCCCTAAGGAATTTTGTCTTTCTTCCCTTCTCCCACAGATGGATAAATATGATGCCCTCTTGGCTTTCTTCTACTCAAGCAACCTCTTGCTGAGTCTGCAGGGTGTTCAACAACCCTGTGAAGATCCCTCAGTGGATTCTTCCTTCACAATATAGAACTCAAAGAGTTCCCTTCTCTTGTGCCTGTCTGCACACTGTCTCTATGCCCTCCTGGCAGAGTGTCTTCTCAGAACTTCCAACGGTTCTGTGCTTCTTGTGCACCTACACACTCACTCAATGCCCACCTGACAGAGCTCTCAGAATGCTCAGTGATTCTGGTTCTTCCGTCTGAACTCACAACAGAGTTCCTCCAACTGCACCTTATGCCTGTGCTCAATGCCCACTTAGCAGAGCCTTTACAGAATCCACAACAGAATTCTATCTGCAACTGTGTCTCTCATACACAGCCTTGCCTCCAAGGTGTTCAACAACCTTGAGGTCTTACTCCGAGTTGTTGAATTCAATTCATGTGCCTCAACATGCCTTTGTCTGAACGCACAATGTTCAGAAGTGCATCCTCTGTGCATGGCTCTCAGAACCCGCAGTGTTCTGTCAAACCTTCCTGGTGTGAAGCCTCAAAGACCTTCAACCCCGAAATCAAGCACACTCCTGCAAATGCACAACCACAACATACATTTACAGTATAAAAGAACACTCACAGACATTCACATAACACAGAATCAATGCAGGAAAAACTGCTCTTTGTATTAAATATGGAAAATGCCTGAATTTACAATGTGTTCCTGAGCACAGCCTGTAACAAGGTCTCGACTCTTCTCTCTTCTGCTCTACATGCAGACTCTCTATTCTCTCTTCTACTACACCAAAATGAGATATGAAAATCTCTTTTACCTGAGGGGGCTCTTCGAGTGCTTCCCTCCAACCTACCTACCCTATTCAATTACATTGAATGGGATGTCTAGTCCGCTATCCGGATGTAGATCTCATCCTTACAAACATTTAAGGCCGATCTTATCTACAACCTGCATAAAGGAACGAATTCCCATCTCAACAACTTAAACATTTAAATTACATTGAATTCAGATTTAAATGAGGCTGTGCCTCTCTCTTAGCGTGCGATTTGAATTTGCTGGCGTGGCTGGCTGGCTGGTTGCTGACGTGGAGAGATGCTCCTGCATCAAACTCCTTAGCTCCAAAAATCATGAGATCCTGCTCATGAGATTCCCCTCTTAGCTATTGGAAATCATTTTAGATCCTAAACAAATATCTGGAGCTTCCCATCTGCTCCATTCTGCTGCTGCTATTGCTTCTGCATTTTTGTTGCTGTTGCTTCTCTTCTGCTCAGCCTCTCCTTGCTGGCAGTCTCTGCTGATCGGATCATTAGCTCCATGATCTCTTCGATCACTTAGTCCAGATGCTCCCATGGCTGGTTCTGCTCATGCAGTCTCCTCAACTGCAAATTATTTTGGCACATGAGCAGATCACCATGATCTCCCATGCCTCCTTCATCAGTTTCCAACTTCACCTGTTGGATGTGAATGCTCTACACCTTCACCCTTTTCTCCAGGGCTTCGAATTGTTCATACAGATCAGCAAAACAAATGCTATCTGCCTCTTCTTCTTCTGCTGCTGCAAACTCCCCTGTTGCAGTCTTTTCAACTTCCTTGCTAAAAATATTGAGCCATTCCTCAGAATGCTCATCATCCTCTTCGTCTTCTTCTTCTGCTGTCAGCTCCAATTCTACAGCTTCCTCAGCTTCTTGGTTGAAGTCATTGAGCCATTCCTCAGAATGATCACTCTCTTTTCCTTTTTGGGCAGCTTCCAAAACCTGCTCCAATTATTCTTCTTTACTGACAGTCACAGCTGACTGTTCTGCTATTGCACCATCTACAACATAGAATTCTACCTCCTCCTGGGCAAATGGTAGGAATACTCCAATTCCCCCAATCATCAGAATATTATCCCGATCTTCCTCTGTCATCTTCACATGCTGATCCAAACTCATCTCTGAATTTATGAGACCCTTAGACAGTCTCATATTCTCATATCTACCCATCTGGCAATATGAGATGCTTCCGCTGCCCTCCTGGCAGTCTTCAAGATCCCGCGGCGACCTCATATCATTTCCTAGCTATGTGAAATTCCTTGGATATCCTCATGACAGTCTCTGAGATCCCGTAGCGATCTCATATCGTTTCCCACCTGGCAATCTGGAATTTCTTCTCTGCCCTCCTGGCAGTTCTTGAGATCCTCAAATGATCCCACTTCATCCTCTTCACCGAGAAATTTTCTAGTCTCCGCTTCACATACCTGAATCATTTCCTCTTCTGGTCCATTGAGGTTTTCAACATACCTCAACCATCTTTTTAACAGCCTGCGCTGTCTTCTGACCATTAACTCCTTGACTGGCCATTTTTCTTTTGTCTTCTTCATGGGAAATTCACGCATCCGTCTCGACCTCCTATCCTGCCGCATCCGCAGTTCGAGCTTCTCTATGTCTTCCTTTAATTCATAGAGATATTTTTCCATTTCTGCAAGCTTTTCTGCTTTTCTCTTCTTCCTACGACCTTTAGTAGCCATCTTGCTGTGTCTATCTGCCTCCCTGACAGATTTGTTGCTGTCACTCTGCATCTTGAGTGTGTCCAACTTCATCTTACAGTCCTGCTGACTATCTATGGACTGCTGCCTACCTGCAAACAAGTCCTTACAGAGTCCTCCAACACTCTGTCTTCTTTCACCTGAAATATACAGATGAATTTCCTGCTCTGATACCACTTGACGTGTATCAGAGTGCTCTTTATCTCTTGCCTCTCTTGCCTGAAATATACAGACAAGAATCTAGCTCTGATACCACTTGACACAGGCGACGAGCTATCTCCTCCGACACCTTCTCACAGGATTGCTGAATCAACTACATGAGTCGAATTATCTCTTTGGAATCCCAATGGAATACCTGCTAAAACCCGATCCACAGGTCCTTAATTCATCTGCATGGCCTTCTGCACTTAACCATGCTTTTTCCCTTGATGACAATCTCAGGTTTTCAGGGTTTCACGTTCCCCGTCATCAAGAGTTCTTTACCTCTTGAATCCTCTATCACTGATGAGCCCCCATCTGGCCTTAGCCCTCCCTGGCTATGCCCTCTAGTCCATGTGACTAGTTCTCATAAGACCGTAGCCTTATATCCTCCTATCGGGGTTTTTGGATTCCAAAATATCGATGAGCTCTTTTTCCCACTAGCCCTCTAGGCTAAGCTCGTGGTCCACATGACCTCCCCCTATATGACCGAAATCATAACTCCCATCGGGGTTTCAGACTTTCTGGTGTCGAAACACACATGTCCGCTGGACTCACGATCCTCCAAATCCCGATGCGTGTTAGCCCTCCTAGCTAAGCCCTGGTCCACAAAACCACCTCTCGCATGACCGCAGCCTTACCTCTCGTCAGGGTTTCGGGGTTTCCAATGCCAAAATGTATATGCCCATGGGATTCCCGACTCCTTGAATCCTGACTCTCTGGTATACTGACAGCTAGCCCCCACACAATGGAGCTTTCTTCCTTCTCTGATATGCTGACAGCTAGCCTCCCCTATGGCTCCTTCCTCCTTGTCGGGGTTTTGGGGTTCGCGATTCCGAAATGCAAAGATTTCGTGTCCACGGAACTCGCGATACTCCGAATCCTGATTTACCGATGAAGACCTCCTGTTGGAGATTTTCCCGATGGCTCTGATTTCTGCCATGCATCCTCTCCAAATGGACGGCCCTGATTAACTCTCAGGATTTCGAGACTTTTCATGTCCCAATTCTTTCGAACTCAGGAACTCCGATTTCCCGATAGCCAATATACCGACTCTCAGCGGATTTTTGACACCTGTCTCCCCAAACGGAAAGCTCTGATTTTTGTCGGGGTTTTCAACCTGGACTTCCCCGATCTCTTGTCCATGGGAATGTCAATATCCCAACTCCCAACGCCTCGATCTCCACCACGTGTCTCCACCAATGGACGGTCCAGATCTTCCCGACGTTTTGAGACTTGAAGTGTCTTGACTTTCTTGTCCTCATGAGTTCTGATATGCCGATGGCTGAAGTCCCGATGGTAAAGCTCGTGAAGCTCCTGTCCGATCTAATGACTGATGGGTAACTTTCTCAAGATCTGATGACCCCTGATCTGTTCTTCTTTGCACTCACTCCAGAGGCTAAAATCTGATCATCTTCTCCCGATCCAACGGCTGACGGGTATCTATGTGAGATACAATGGCTATCGATCTCCTCCTCTGCGCTCCTCCGACTGCTCCCTGGATGCAAACACCAATGGTCCAGATATAATTCCCAGCCGATCTGACGGCTGCTATTGCTCCTCCTCAGATTCTTGCACACTTTCTTCCTTCACTTGGAAGAATTCCAAGTCTTTCAAAGGCCTCGACCTTTGCTTCGTCTCCGCGAACTCCACGGCTGTGAGCTTCGCTACACGTATAAAAACGCTGACTCCTCCTGATCTTTTTCTCTCGAATCCTTAAGGGATTCTGACGTCTGTGCTTCTGCAGAGTCTTCACACACACACAGTTCTATCTCTCCTAAGCTACTCAACACTCAGACCCCTAAGGGATTTTGTCTTTCTTCCCTTCTCCCACAGATGGAGTAATATGACGCCCTCTTGGCTGTCTTCTACTCAAGCAACCTCTTGATGAGTCTGCAGGGTGTTCAACAACCCTGTGAAGATCCCTCAGTGGATTCTTCCTTCACAATATAGAACTCAAAGAGCTCCCTTCTCTTGTGCCTGTCTGCAAACTGTCTCTATGCCCTCCTGGCATAGTGTCTTCTCAGAACTTCCAATGGTTCTGTGCTTCTTGTGCACCTATGCACTCGCTCAATGCCCACTTGGCAGAGCTCTCAGAATCCTCAGTGATTCTGGTTCTTCCGTCTGAACTCACAACAGATTTCCTCCAACTGCACCTTGTGCCTGTGCTCAATGCCCACTTGGCAGAGCCTTTACATAATCCACAACAAAATTCTGTCTACAACTGTGTCTCTCATACACAACCTTGACTCCAAGGTGTTCAACAACCTTGAGGTCTTACTCTTTGTTGTTGAATTTAGTTTTTGTGCCTCAGCACACCTTTGTCTGAACCCGCAGCGTTCAGAAGTGCATCCTCTGTGCATGGCTCTCAGAACCCGCAGTGTTCTGTCACACCCTCCTGGTGTGAAGCCTCAAAGACCTTCAATCCCGAAATCAAGCACACTCCTGCAAATGCACTACCACATCATACATTTACAGCATAAAAGAACACTCACAAACATTCACATAACACAGAATCAATGCAGGAAAAATTGCTCTTTGTATTAAATATGGAAAATGCCTGAATTTACAATGTGTTCCTTAGCACGACCTGTAACAAGGTCTCAACTCTTCTCTCTTCTTCTCTACATGCAAAATATCTATTCTCTCTTCTACTACTCCAAAATGAGATCTGAAAATCTCTTTTACCTGAGGGGGCTCTTCGAGCGCTTCCCTCCAACCTACCTACCCTATTCAATTACATTGAATGGGTTGTCTAGTCCGCTATCCATATCTAGATCTCATCCTTACAAAAATTTAAGGCCGATCTTATCTACAGCCTGCACAAAGGCATGGCTTCCCAGCTCAACAACTTAAACATTTAAATTACTTTGAATTCATATTTAAATGAGGTTGCGCCTCTCTCTTAGCGTGTGATTTGAATTCGATGGCGTGGCTGGCTGGCTGGCTGCTGAAGTGGAGAGATGATCCTTCATCAAAAACCCTAGGCTAGATAGCCAAACAAAGGGTGGTGCACCTTTCTCCAAGGATAGAGCACCAAGAAAGAGTTGATCAGAGATTCCAAACCATAACCAAGAGATAGTCTAAGCCAAAAACCGAAATCTGTTAGCTGCAACAGTTGCAATGGAAGATCTCCTCCAAACTTACACACAAACTGGCCAACTGTAGTGTGAAAAAGTGATTCTTCTACAGTTTTGAGAATGCTTGCTAGAATGAAGATTGGCCTCCTGTATTTATACTAAATCTGGCAAACTGCCTGGCCCGACTTTTGATTCTGGGTGCTTATTTACTTAGTATATAATATTTCCTTTATCTGACCTCTTCTCTTGGACACTAATAACCTAATACAAATTATCCTCTTGAACTGACTTGTCTTCTACGATTATTATCCAACTAATTAGGGTTTCTTCTTGCTTCTCGAAATATTGTATTCTTTCCAGGTTTACATGTGGAGGTAAATACCTCCCGCAACTACCATAATATCAATAGTTTGTTTTTAGACGATTTAGCTTCATATCAATGATTATTCTTGGAGTTAGGAACATAAACATGTAAAATATGAGGGGTGAACCTATGCATGTTGTCACCAACAAGAGTAGAGAGACAAATAAGGAGGAGTATGTGGCTCCACTAGTGGTGAGGAAGGTGGCTCCACGAATAGCACAAAGGGATTAGGTAGCTCCACAAGTGGTGAGGCAAGTGGCCCCACCAATAATGTTGACTCAGAGGGAGCTAGAGTTCAGACGAATTCATCCCTTAGGATATAGTGGGAAGGAGCAACCTCCCAGGAATTTGCAAAGGACAATGGATAGGGAGAAAGTAGCTTTGGAGGTTGTGTAATACCCCTAGGTTGAACCCCAATTGTAGGGATGATTTTAAGGATGGAAATTTATTTTAAAATGTAGAAACCTTGGCGAATATTACTAATCCTTCATATGCCAACTATAAGTAATTGGCGATATTTTTGTAAAAATATTCAAATTTCTAAGGATTTTATATAGTCTTTATAAAATTTTGGCGATTTTTATGGTAAAATAATTTTATCATATAGAATTTGGGTGAATCATTTTTAAAATAGCGAATCTCATTTTTGGAAAAACCATGGAAAATTAGCCCATGAGAGAAATTTAGCCCCTAAAATCATCCTTGCCCAATTGTAAATGTAAATATGAATGTACACACACACACACACACACACACACACACACACACACAGACAGAAGTTGGTGAGACGTTTATATTAAGCCTTGGAATTAGTTTTGTGAGCACATTCCATAGTATAATGCACACATGTTCTGTGTACTAAAATAAGAATTGAATACATCCTAGGATACCACTTGCATCAACTTGAGTGCACGATATTGAGGCCATAAATCCTTTGTGTATATGTTTATCTTTTTGAGGATGATGAGTCTGTATACAAAAAGGACAATATGTTTGTATTATAAATGTAAATCACACACAAATATTAATGAAAACACATCATTGTTGTTACAAAAATATTCCCCAACGGAAAAGTGAACTTTCCTTTGGATTACAGACCCCTATACCAAGACATAAACACTACAAATGGACACTAAAATCCCTTTGAATTCAGTTCAATCAATCAAAAAGAGAGAAGGAGAAAGAGTGTGATGCACCTTGTTTCAAAGTTTGTCCTCGATGTTACCAATCTGAGATTTGATATCCAAACTCATTAGCACAACTTGATACCTACAATAGGAAACAAAGAGAAGCAAAGTACTCCTACTCTACAAGATTAGAACAAATAAATTCATCTACAAAGATCGACGGAACAATAAACAAGCACATGAAAACATACACTTGAAGGAAATAGGCGAAGCATATTAAATGCAAACCAAGAAAACTTATAGACCATGAACTATGTTAGATTAAAATCCTCCAAGCTCTCCTCATCCAAACCCTTACATGAATCCCAATATCATAAGTTTGATATCTCTGTATGTGTCTGTTTCACCTTGGAAATCCCTCAATATATAGGATCGAGAGGAACAAAAACCATGAGTATATTTGGGGATTAGTTGAGGATATGAATCCTTTAGTTTAGGATCCAATCCTAGGATAGTTCCATATTATATCATTTGATCCAAACCAACTTCATCTCCAAGAGCTGACCCTTAGAAAGTGGCAGGATTCTCCAAATTTTCCTCTAACCAAAAGTAGCACTCCCCAATAGTTAGATATAGAGAATTGATCCTAGATAATTGATCCCTAAATAAGGTAATGGTGGTGCTACCCTATGGGGTATCACTCCCCCAACATGGACAGGGGGGAACTACCCTTCAAAAAATCCCAAAACATGGTTGATTTTCCAAGTAAAAAGTGTGTTTCTGGCCTTGAAATGATGGGTTTCTTCCTCCAACATGACTCAGGGATAATGGAAAATGTTCTTTTATGGTTTCAAGGGGTTTAAACACATATAAATGTGAATTCAACACTTATTAAGGTGCATATGATGCTTGATGACACTTGCGACACTTAAGAAGGTGCATACGACACTTTTACGACACTTGCGACACTTAGGGTGAGATAAACAAATGTGGTATTTTGATGTGTAACAGATGCCCCTTGAAGTGTGAGGTTAGAAGAGAAACTGATGGCCATAACACTTTACAAATTATTCAAAGAAAGGGTAATGGAGCCAGAGAACCTAGTAGAAGATGAAAACAATATTAATATATGTTTCATCCCCGAGGCATGCATACCTATGCTCGGAATATGAGATGACTCAAAGCATGATTTATGACCAATACTCTGTAGATCCATGAAAACCATGACTAAGGATATGGCCAACAAAGAGAAAATGTGGATCCATACCTCCATGACACGAACTGATCACAGCCATGAAAAATACACAATGGAGCTACAAGATGAAAAAACATAGCCACAAATCAATACAAAGTGGATCTATGTAACAACTTGGTTTAGTCATATAACATTTGGTAGATTCCAAATATGTTCCCAGGGTCTTCATCTCAATCCTGAACCATTATGATTCTAACCATGTGAATACATGTGTTGATGTCAAACATGGTAGAAACCACTTGATTAATTTTCATTGATGCATACTATTAAAAAATGCGAGAGATATCACCATTTATGTCAATGACTCTCAAGGTACCCTAGTACAATCCAACGAGCACAAATTTTGTGAGTTGAAGTTGAACACTCATGGAATCATTTGATCAAAGGCCAATGATGTTAACCCACTGGAGAGAGTGAGGAGATCTCCCATTGAGGCATGCAGGTGCCAAGGTACTAATTGGTTTCTAAGTATAATTCTTATATGATGTGTTGAATTCAAAAGTAAAATACTCATCGAAGGAGGGTCTTGATGGATCCCCCATCATCGACACGAAATTCACACAGGATAGTGATTTAGGATAAAAAATTATATGTGAACAGACCAACACGGGTATGAATACTGTAGAGTGTTTTATACTCCCCTTTAACATTACATGGCATGACAATTGACTTGGAATAATTGAATCAAAGAGGCAAGGATCCAAACATAATGTGACGATCTCCATAGTGTAACGAAAGCCAAAGGTTCTCTTTGAAGGAAAAGACTATGATGAAATAGAGTGTAACGAAAACCATAGGTTCTCTTTGAATAAGAAGAGTACGATGACACATGGAGTTAAAAATACTCAGAGACAAGTGGATTACCCAATTGTATGAAATAATGTAGACAGGTTCCATGTTCAAGGGTGATAACAAAGAGATTCCATAAATGTTTTCAATACTTGATCCATTTCCCAAAATTTTCCCCTATCCAAATAGATGAGTACCTATTTCTTTTTTAACGAGCTTGAGGAGGATAATAGGTGCTCAGTATATCTCATCCTTTGGATGAATCCCTCAACATATGTTTAGCGAACCTAAGGAAGGAGGGGTTCGGTCCCAGATAGGTCCCAGATATTGGACTCACATAGGTCCTTCAATGCATAGTTTTACAAGCCAAAAGAAGCTAAAATCGATGGTTTTTCATGTTTAGAGAGTTTTAAAAGAACTTAAAGGAAAATCGATGGATGAAATTTGTCGTAAATTTAGTCTCCCAAGCCGAAAAAAAGTGTAAAAAAATACAGGGGAGAACTCTTCTAATCATGCTTGATTAGAGTAGTCATTTTTCATAATTAGTCTCGTGAGGCCTAAAAAGAGATAAAATACCACTCAAAATATGCTCTTTCAAACCTTTTAACGAGTGTGAAAGGAAGAAATATCACTCGACAATCTTTTCATGTTTAGAGAGTTTGAAAAGAGCTTAAAGGAAACTCCACATGGTTCCTTTTTCATATAACCTTTACGAGTCTGAAAAAGTGATAAAAGTAAACTTGGTCACATTCTCATGTATTTAACGATAGATAACAAAGACTAAGCTCATAATTGGTTTCATTTTTACACAAGCTTGAAACAAAATTAAACTGTTCTTGTAACTCCAGTTTCAATCCCTATATTTTTGATTCATTTTTTAACGATGTTGCCACAGAGAAGAAAAACTATGCTCGTTTGTTTCATTTTTTAATGATCTTTCCATAGAGAAGAAAAAATATTCTCGTAACATCTCCTTAATCATGGATTCCAAGAAGACAATCCTCTCTAAGGGATACATGTTAAGGGACAAACATCAACCATGGCTTCCAGGCGATCTTCACTAGATGGAAGAAAAACAATCCGGAAGGAATACACGTCGACGAACTCGATAAGTGTAGGGAGAACTGGCTCTAATAGACCTATAGAAGAGATGACCATGTCAAATACCAGATCTAATTCAGGAGAAGGAAGATATTCCCTCTCATTCATAGTTGATCACAAGGGACAAGTCGTTACATAATTGACCTATGGTGGGGTGGGCATCGCTGGAATGTATGGACCATTCAGGGAAGGAGAAGGGTTGACCATCAGATACGGGTTAATTAATGAAAGTGGGTGAATCATTACTATGTTTCAATTCTTATGGAAACATATAACTAAAAAGAGAGTTGAAACAAAATCTCTCATAACATAGACATAGTCTTTCCCGAGGAGTAGGTTAAAATACAAGGGGTTGTGAACTAACATCACATTGACATAAACCATTTCTTCTCCCAAAGTAACCAAAATCTGAGGAAGGATCCCTAAAGGTTGACTAACGTTTCTGTCAAATATCGACAAATTCTGAGTCACGAGAGAAAGATGTGGGAAACTAAAATCTTTCCAAGCATTCATGGATAAGATGATAATAGAAGCACCGTCATCTATAATAGTGTTAGGAATATTCCTACCATAAACATGCACTGTGACTTGAAAAGGAACACGAGATGAAAGATGGGGTTCTATCAAATGATTCCAATAAAGAGAAATCATTTGATTGCTTGAAGGGGGTTCCAATGGGACAAGCATAGTGCCCCCTTATCCAGGTGAATCAATATTAATGAGGTGGACTTGAGCGACATCCTCACTCTTTGAATGAGGAGTGGGATCGACCGATGATGGACTCAGAGCGACCACTTTATAACTCTTCAGATGACAAGTGGGGATGATCGATGATAGAATTGGATTAGTCACTTAGGTTTCACTCTTAAGATGAAGAGTGGGATCGACTGATGATGGACTCAGATTAACTAATTTGGGTTAACTCTTTATATGAAGAGTGGGGTTGACCTATGATGGAACCGAATCATGTACTTGGGTTACTGGTTCAACTAAGGATGAAACTAGATTGACCACCTGATCAACCAGAATGACTAGGGATGGAACCAGATTGACCAGTCCATCAATTAGCGATGGGTTGGGAGAGATATTGCAATAAATAGATGGAAGTTGAATATTTTACAAAATATAATAATCCTTGTCCATACAAGGGAAAATGTGAGAGTGATTATCTCCTTCGCATAACATACAAGAAAATTTGACGGTTCTATACTTCTTACCAACCTTAATGTCACTAGTTGATTGGGTGTCATCAACATGTCCAGCAAGGGATGATGACATGGAAGAGCACATTTATAAGACTTTGGGGAGACTAGGGAAATCCCTCAGAAAGTTGTCACCCTTACAAATCCTGCAAGGGAATTTGGGTTTAGGATTATTTGTTTTAGAATTGTCGACTTTATCAACACTCCCAGTATGATTAACAATAGTTGGTTTCTCATATATAACATGACCTGATGTGGTTTGAGGCTTGGTGTCTTTCTAATTCTTCTTCTTCTTCTCTTTCCGTTTGTTCTTCTTCTTATCAACTTGGCTACTCGATTTAGATATTTCACTAGGAGAAGAAGGATAAAGGGAAGGAGACATGTCAAGTGAAGCAGGAGAAAAGTTGACATGATGTTTATTTCTGGTTGGTGTTCTTACAACTAAAGAATTAGGTACATTCGAAGCACTAGGAAAAGTTGAGATCATCGGAGTGGGGAACAACCAAAATGGTAACCCTATGGTGAGTCCTGGAAGACTCAGTGTGGCAATGCACAAAGGACCAACATTTTCAAAAGAAGGAAAGGTGAAAGGTTCCCTGGGAAAAGGGGTTCCTTTGTTGGTATGCCCAGGAACCAACTCTATTGACATTGAATCAGCCTAAGGTCCACTAGGGAGAAAAAACAACACACATTACAAATCTAAGAAGTAAACAATAAAACAAACCTTCCTACAATGAAACCACTAGTTGGTGATGAAATCCAACATTGCAATATCAATATAGGAAGTGGTTGGGACATAGTGGGTGGATCAGTTATGTTGGAGACCTACTTAACGGACTTAGGCCTTGTTGTAAGTTCCCAAACAATTTTACCTCTGGATTTACCCTCCAAGGAGCTCGAATGAGTTTAACTAATTTTTGAATCAGGTATGAAGAATAATCCCCTTCACCGTCACCTTGTGTATTAGCCCCACATATATGGGACACTAAGGTTACCAACTCATAGTTAGCTTCTGGGTGGGTACAATCGACATTCAAGATCAAACATATGGGAAAGATACCAAGTCCAAAATTCTTCAATATAACTGAAGACAAATGGATCGAAATACTAATGAGGACCCCCAACGGACTCGATATTCAGGAAGCTCCAAGACCAAATGAATCTAGTCCTTTCTCAGGAAGAACCCCCAATATATGATCTTTCCTCTATGTGGGTTAATCTTTGGAGGGGAAATATTCATTGCTCTCCCACACACAATCTCATGTTTAACCCCTATGTGAGAGGGGTATCATGATTATGTTTATATGAGCAATTGAATTTACCACTCCCTACAACAAGATTCTACATTTGTGTGATGGCTTTGGAAATTTATCCTCACAAACTATTCCAAAGACCTAAACTTTAATCTAATGTAGATTCACTACTATATAATATAAAAGTGTCGGATCAATTTTATAATAACTTCATTTTAGGGCTGTTGTATACTCAAGGGTGCAAAAGTGAAACTTATGATGTTTTAGAACCGACTCCAAAATAATGCAGAATAATGAGATGCAAATATTTTTCTTCAATGAATCCTACATATGGGATGGAGAAGAGGTTCAAATTTGTTTAAAAAAAACACCGAATTCCCAAGCTTATTTTTTCAAATGAAATATGCTACACTACCCAAAATTGAGAACCCAACTATCTTATCTATTTGATTCTAATATATAAAGAAAGGAAATGAAAATCTTGTAACGCTCCATTACTTTCAATCAAAATGAAAGAGTTGAATGCAAATACAAAAGAAACAAAGAAAAAATAATTTTAAACAAAGCATGCAATCACATGCTAACGAGAGATGAAAGAAACAAGTATGATAACTCACTCAATCAAGGACTCAAAAATCAACAAGCATTCAAGTGATACAAGAGATTTTATAGAAGAATCCAAAAACTGATAAGGAGAAAGAGAAATCACCAGACTGTCTTGAGAAAACGAGTAGCAAGAATGAGAAATAAAATCTAGGTTGTGGTAAGCATAAAGTCTCAAATCATTCAAAAAGGAAATATTTGAAAATTCACTTTAGACAAACAAAAAATTTATACCTTTTCAATCAGTCAGATAAATAGAAACTTCACAATACTCAGACGAAACCAAGAAGAAAGAAGGTGAATCAAATCTCGCAATTTGGAAAATCTCACAAGATCAAAAAATACAATGAAAAGAGTGATAAAAAGCCATATCCTCAGCCTAAAGAAAGCCATAGGAAAATGTACAGACTCTAGGAAAAATACCTCCAACAAAGGGCTGAGCGAAACATATAAGATTCTCCTAGATTTGCTCAAAAAAAGAGAACAACGCTCCCTAAACAAAGAGACCGAGCACTACAATGCTCCCTAAGAGACTAGTGGGGAGAACTGATTAGATAACCAATGCCCTAGTAGCCACTTTGGAGGAGTGATAGTCCTGTAGATGCTTGAAAAAATGGATAAAAAAAACAAAAATTCAACAGAGTCTGGTTGGGGGACTACGAATACTACTTGATGAAACATAGGGAAGAGGGAAGGCTAAGAAAAAAATAAAAAAACCAAGATCAAACAAGGAAAAGGATCAGACGATCCAAGAAAAGACAGATCAATGTCCTTCCCAAGTGGAGTCACCAATTTCTGTTACATAAATATTCCCCTACGGACAGGTAAAGTTTCCCTTGGATTACAGACCCCTCTACCAAGACAGAAAATTGCTTTTGGAAACTACCATTCCTATAGATTCATTTTATCCATCAAAAAAGAGAGAAGGAGGGGAAGTATGATATACCTCATTTACAATGTTTTTCCAAGCTACTCCAATCCACAAGATCCAAAGAGTACCTGCAATGAACAACAAGAAACAAATGACTATATCCTACTCTAATGGATTATACAAAATAAATCGATCTATGAAGATTAAGACAAACATATACAAGCACATGTAAACACATACTTGAAGGAAATAGGCCAAGTATATTAATGAGAACTTCAAAAGGAAACTTACAATCTTGAGATGATGTTGCATAATACCCTCTAAGTTTTCCACACCAAACCCTTGCTCGAAAGATCCACAATCAAAATAACAATGCTTTGTTGATTTATCCCTCTTTTGTCCATGGAAATGCCTCCATTTATAGGCTTTGAGAGGCTCATATAACTTGGGTATATTTGGAATCAGTTGAGGATATGGATCCAATATTTGTGATATATTCCTTAGATGCATCCCTGGAGTTATATTCAAGTCGAACTAACCCCATCCATCCATAGTTGTCTTTAGAGGAAAGTGGGATTTTCTCCAAGATTCCCTCAACCAATTTAGCCCTCCCTTAAAGTGGAAAATAGAACTTTGTAGCACTCCCCTGATATGGACAAGGAGTGATAACACTCCCTATATATGGGCAAGGGGGAGTTGATCTTTGAAAAGGTCACCAAGATGAGTAAATACCAAGTACAAATACTTGTTTCGACTATCAAATGATGGAGCATCTTCTTCTAACATTTTTTAGGGGTTGTAGCAAGTATTTTCATGGTGTCGTTCGATATGTGACACTTGGGAAAAGTGAATGTGACACTTACAACACCTGCAACAATAAAAGTGCGATACTTGTGACCCTTACGACACTTGTGACAATGAAAGTGTGAAACTTGTGACACTGTCGAAGTGAGAAATTTTGATGTGTAGCAAGTACGACATACCAACCATGTAAAAGATTATGGGGGGATAAACTCAACTAGTTAGGGAAATGGGGAAGAAAAGTTGAGATAATGGGATAATTTAAAGGGGATTTTAAACCCAAAGGAATATTATATCAATATTTATTAAATTTTAAAGAACCAATAGTTATTTTATCCAAAGTTCTAAGGATGGGGACACATAGGCCAAGGTAGTTCTCAACATGACAAATGTCAATTTGAGAACATGCATACATTTAGTTTGGACTTAGTTCATTTTCCATCATTCCCTCATGATTCTGGGACTCATTCACTCACTCACTTAGTGGTAATGCGTATGCTTATATCACTATACCTGTACCTGTACCTTGGTTATATTAGGAGATGGACTGAAGAAGTGGGTTGTCAGGACCGTGGGGATATTGAAGAAGCAGGTTGTCATGCCTATGGGATATAAAAGAGGTGGGTTGTTAGGCCCATGGGATATTGAAGAGGCGATTTATCGGGCTCGTGATAAATTATTAGTAGGTAATAGAATTTTTGGGAATTTATTTCCCGAAGGTGCCAAACTATAGCTATAGGGCTCTAAGACTTCCTGTCCATCCTGTTGCTGAAGCCCTAGAAAGGAAGTGGGGCAATTGAGGGACTGCTGAGTAGAGAAGGGGCATACTTCCTATGGTGGGACAAGCATGTGGGTAATGAGGGACTATAGGATGTTATTTTTATTTGGCACCTTTGACTGATTTTTCCTATTGTTTGAGATGCATCAACCTGGTTAGGAATTCCTTCACCCGGGTGGAGTTTATCCCTAGCTCGGGGTTGACCCACTGCTGAGAGTTATGAGCGGCGTGGTCTAAGGATGGGAGGAACATGGAAGGTTTTCAAACAGTTGGTGATATTTTTATCAAAGATAAGTGTCAATTGTGTGTTAAATTATGTACTTCATTATTATTTATGCATTTTTTTTTATATGAATCTGTGTATTTGCAGAGTATTTGTGTGTTTTAATTTGGTATCAAATTTCTCATTTTTGGTTAGCATAGCTTAGCTAGTTTATGGGGATGATACAAGTTGTATATACTTAGAGGGACTTGGACTTCAGAGGGATTCAAGAGACTCATAGGGAGTCTGAATTTGAAGGGCGTCAAGAGGCTCAGAGGGAGAGTTGTCACTCAATGGGAGCCAAAATTTAGGTCCATATGGGAGAGAGGAATCTTAAAATACTATTAGGTAGGTGTCATGGGTTGAGGAGGTTCAAAGGATGGAGGATTCTAGGATTAGGGTGTCGTCCAGGATTGGATGATGCTAGAAAACATTATTTTATTTAATGAATGAGGATGTAGCTAGTCAGGATGACTGGAGAGAATTGTTTTCATTGGTGATAGAGGGAGAATCCAATCAGTTGTATTAGATATCATTAGTGGTAGTGGATCCAATGCGGGATACAAAGTTATTTCTAGGTGATTGTGGAGTGTGGTGAGAATACATCTCCTTTTGAGAGGGAGTGTTGACTTTTGTAGCTTCGGGAAGGCATTATCACATAGCCCTAGGTGTTGGGAATGTGGGAACCATTGTGGGAACCAAATTACTCTTTCGGTTTGATGAAATCCCCCTTGGAATGAAGTTGGGAATTCATGGGTTTGGTGATGGGCCTTACATGTTTGTGTTGGGGCTTCACACCGATCATAAAGTCTAATTTGATGTTGAAATTGTGGAGGGGCTTCTGTGTCGACCCCTAAGGACTGTATATAAAGGAGACAGGTCATTGTGACATTTCATATTGTGTAAAGTGCAGGGAGACAAGGATAGAGATATCATACGTGAGTGTGAACTTGTGCTAGGAGGATTTGTGATTTCAAGAAAGGGAAATTTTGCATGGTAGAAAATCTATCCTAAAGTAGAGGAAGTCACAGAGAGAGAGAGTTATAGGGGGGTGTCCATACAAGGTTTTTTTGTACTTGTACACGATTTGTAGGAAGGAGAAGTGTGTATGTATGTGAATTATATGAGGGATAATTGCGTATGTACCCAGGTTGCAGTGGACACAATCACGTATATGTAGGTTGTAGTGGAGCAAAGAACATATATACATGGGTTTCCAGTAATATGAATCACATACAAAGTTTTCTAGGAAAACGTATGTCGATACAGGATGACAAGTGACATCAATAGGTCATACAGGTGGAATGCAACATATTTTTCGACATAATATATTTCTAGTAATTTTTCGATGTTTTTTTATTTTTATTTTTATGGTTATTGGAGGACAAGGATGTCCTCAGATTTTGGTGAAATTGTATTGGCTAAGAGGATGAATATTGTCCTAAGATTTGGTGATGTTCATATTAGCTAGGATGGATGGTTTTGACCTCAAAATTTCTGAGTTTGATAAGGTTACAAAAAACAAATATTGTTTCTCATATGTGTTGATGATTCATCTATGATATTTGGTGTTTTTGCCGCATATAATTTTAGTCAATAATTTTCAGTATTAAATTGTTCAGTGATAACAACTAGGGTTTTACTATTAGATCGCTAGGAAGCAATTTTCAGATATGAAAATTAGTCACATAGAGTTACATGTGAAAATTGACATATTAGAAAGCCGGATATAACCTTTCATTGTACCCTTTGTCTCGTATATATATATATATATATATATACACACACACACACACACACACACACACACTAAGGAGACCTAGTATAGGATCATCTTATATTGTTTTGTACATTGAATGCATTGTTAAATAAGGTTTTCAACTTGAAGTGGACTATTATTCATTGAATTTTTATCATTATCAAGGATTTGTTTCATAACATTTGGTATCCAAGAATACGATCCTAGGGTTTCTCTTCTTCAAGCAAGATGTATTGGAATTTTCTCTATAATTTTTTTTCTAAGAAGTTTCATATAGCTAAAGTTTGAGTATACTTAGGAAAGATAGCAAAAAATAGGTGGTCAAAATTTCAAGTTACGGTTCATTATGGTTTTGGAGATATCACCCGTGGTAATTAGGGTTTTTGAGTAGTCCCGAAATTAGTCTCAAATGAGTCATATTTTTATTTTATCTTTAAAAAATTTCCAGTGAAGTATCATACACTAAAATTTTCAAAATCTCGAGGAGACATAGAGAGTTATTTGTGATTTTTTTTATATATTTTGAATTATTATAATTTATGAGATATATCTTGTGGAAGTTGGGATTTGTACTAATCCTAAAATAATTTAGTCTTAAACAAGTAATTTTGGTATTTGTAATATAACTATTTATTAGTGAAGGTTCAAACTGTGAAATTTTCAAGAGTTTAAGAAGTCATATCATAGTACTACTTGCCAAAAATTCAGACACATAAGGGTTCAAATTTCAGAGATATATTAGAACAAAGGTCAACCATACAAACATTCTCCAAATTAGAGGTTGAAAGGTATGTAACTTACAATTGGCATAACGTTTAAATGGAAGATCAAAGAAAAAGAAGATGGATGAAATGAAAAAGAATATGGATGAAAATAAGGAAGAAATGAAAAAATACATAAATTAAATGAAAAATAATATAGATTAAAATAAGGAAGAAATAAAAAAATCCATGAAGTCCATAGAAACAATTCTCTTACATAGGATCCCTAAAGATGATATGGATATCAAAGGAATGTTGACACACTTATTTATACTAGGGGGGGGTGAATTAGTGTAAGACTACTTTTTCTTTTCTTACATTATTTATCAATGTGTTACTTTACCAACTATAGAAATTTAAAGATAAATACACAACCATACAATCGTAGTACAAAGAGATTTAATGTGGAAACCCAAATGAGATAAAACCACAAAAAAATTATTTTATATAATAATGTAAACACCAACATACTTTTATAATTTTTGTAATCACTAACTTGTAGGAGACACCAATCACCTTGGCTAAGAACCAACTCAATTATAATGTTTGCAGGCATTAAATTGCAAGAGACACCAATCCCCTTGGCTGAGCACTAACTTAGAAATTATGTTTGCAGGAACCAACATGCAGGAGAAACCAATCCCCTTAGCTGAGAACCAACTAAACAATGCTTATAGATATCAATTTCATTAGAAACATCAATCTCCTCAAGATGTCAACAATACGAGATTATTTCTTTTCTTCAAATATTCGTCTACTCAAATATACTACACTTTATTTTATTGTTACAATTCACAATCTTCTGAATTTTCTTTTGTCCTTTCACCTCCCATCCACCCTTGACAATCACATTATCTTCCTTTCATTCTATAGGCATCCTATGACTTTCGAGCCTCAAATCTTCTCTTCCACGATCCTTACTTATTCACTTCCTTCCACACACCACACAACACATAAGAACAAACATGACATCATTATTTATACACTTCCTATCTCCATGGATTTGTCCACATATATAAGGAATTCATTCTCAATAGATTGGCTCCAAACACTCTTATTTTCCTTCAAATCGGTCTATCAAAACACCCTGAAATCTGGTCACAATATCCTTCCATTGCATGCGATCTATCCATGGGCTCTTATCAACAAGATCTGCTGAATGTGGTCCCTTTATTTTATTGTGGTCATCGATTTACTTAATGGTCACCAAAATAAACTACATAACCTTGACTCACAACAATTGTTTGATCTGGACCTTGATTAGATCTCAACCGTTGATCTCATTCCCTAAACGCTCCATGGAACCAAAATGCACAACAATCATATGATTTTCCCTTGATTATATGTTATCCGTCAATCTATTCTTCTTTAGCATATCGAGACCACCTTGCCTTCAAAATACAACCACCATCTGATCTTATCTCAGGTTGATCTTAACCATCGATCTGTCTTGATAGATTCATCATGGGTTTAAGGCACATCTCTTATTCATTTCAAAATTCCACGACCTATAAATTAAAGAAAGTTACCGACTTACTAAGAACTGTGACCTCAAAATGAAAACTCTAACCCTTAAAACCCATATTTCTACATAAAAAACATGAAGATCAACCCCCAAATAAAAAAGTGGTGCTACCGATAGCACCATTTTTTGTAACTGGGTCAAAATTACAGTTTTTTTCAAGCATGGGCTTAAAGGATCAAATGGTTTCTCATAAAACTTTAAAATAAACCCCCAAACCAAAAAGTGGTGCTACTGGTAGCACCAATTTTTACAACTAGGTCAAAATTACAATTTTTTTCAAGCATGCCCTTAAAACATAAAATAGTTGCTTAGAAAAAACTTAAAATCAACACCTAAATAAAAAAGTGATGCTACCTATAGGAAAATGTTTTTTACAAACGTTAAAATTGCAGCTAATTATGACCTAATTGAAACTATGGCCTTGACAACAAATCCTTACGCAAATAAAAAACCCAAAATTGGATCCTAAATGGTCACATGAAAATCTTTTTACTACCTTTTTTTTTAATTTAAATTAAAAAATAAATAAAGAGAAAGGAGAAAATCTTCACATTTTTTTTTTTATTATTAATGAAGACAAAAACAGATTTAAAAAAATATATTCAAAACCCAAATTTAACGAAAAAAGGTGGAA